>CM055728.1:28655051-28742551 GCA_029465975.1 Dallia pectoralis | reverse complement strand
GGAGTGTGTCTAGGTGGTGAGTACCCCTTATGGAGTGTGTCCAGGTGGTGACTACCCCTTATGGAGTGTGTCTAGGTGGTGAGTACCCCTTATGGAGTGTGTCTAAGTGGTGAGTACCCCTTATGGAGTGTGTCCAGGTGGTGAGTACCCCTTATGGAGTGTGTCTAAGTGGTGAGTACCCCTTATGGAGTGTGTCCAGGTGGTGAGTACCCCTTATGGAGTGTGTCCAGGTGGTGAGTACCCCTTATGGAGTGTGTCTAAGTGGTGAGTACCCCTTATGGAGTGTGTCCAGGTGGTGAGTACCCCTTATGGAGTGTGTCCAGGTGGTGAGTACCCCTTATGGAGTGTGTCCAGGTGGTGAGTACCCCTTATGGAGTGTGTCCAGGTGGTGAGTACCCCTTATGGAGTGTGTCTAAGTGGTGAGTACCCCTTATGGAGCATGTCTAAGTGGTGAGTACCCCTTATGGAGTGTGTCCAGGTGGTGAGTACCCCTTATGGGGTGTGTCTAAGTGGTGAGTACCCCTTATGGAGTGTGTCTAAGTGGTGAGTACCCCTTATGGAGTGTGTCCAGGTGGTGAGTACCCCTTATGGAGTGTGTCCAGGTGGTGAGTACCCCTTGGTGCCAATCATACCCCTTGGCAGGGACTTGGATCACAGGCGGAAGAGGTTGGAGGGGATTTTATGTTTTCCACAGTGCAAAGTTAGATACCTTCTTTCACATGGTGTCGTTTTTACTCGCTTAAACTTTTAGATTTAAATTGTGTTTCAAACCCTGTCTAATGTTTTTTTTTATTCATTCAAAATGTACTGTAATTTTGTAATACTGAATTCAAACTGTGTGAAACAATTATCCTTCAGGGTTTTTTTAAACGAAGAACTGAAGTGACCAACAGAGTCCATCAATTATAGCAATAACATTGTGTTGCACTAACCAATGCATGACTCCTAGTGGTGACCGAGATTATTCAACTTTCATTCATATAGACATCAATGACTTCTCTCCCTCTCCCTTTCTCTCCCTCCCTCTCTCTATCTCTCTCCCTCTCTCATCTTACTCATCAGACTAAGGATGTGACTACTGCCATGGCTGAAGGGAGATGGGAGGATGCTATCAAGCTCAGAGGAAAGTAAGAATACCTCACTCATGCTACCACTGGTTTACCAAAGCAATTAGTTGGATGGCTATTATATCAGCTTATCAGCACATAACAGTTGATGTTGTTGTTGTTTTTGCTGTTGTTGTCATTGATGTTGTTTTAATGTTGTTATTATTGCTGCTGTTGTCATTGATGTTGTTGTTGATGTTGTCATTGATGTTGTTATTATTATTGCTGTTGTTGTCATTGACGTTGTCGTTGGCCTCGTCCAGGAGCTTTGAAAACAACTGGAGCACATACAAGATGCTAGCACACATCAACCCTCCTGATACTAAGGTGAGTAACGGCTGCAAAATAATTTACATAAATTGGTTGAATTAGTTCAATATTATCCATCAGTTCCTCCAACTACAGTCAAATTATCCCAAAGTATCGCTATGAATTTTCCCTTCTGCTCTCCCTTCCTTCCGTCTTTCTCCAGAGCAACATAAACGTGGCCGTACTGAACCTCTCTTTACTTCTGTTTCTCTCCAGAGCAACATAAACGTGGCCGTACTGAACCTCTCTTTACTTCTGTTTCTCTCCAGAGCAACATTAACGTGGCCATACTGAACCTCTCCTTACTTCTGTTTCTCTCTAGAGCAACATTAACGTGGCCGTACTGAACCTCTCTTTACTTCGGTCTCTCTCTAGAGCAACATTAACGTGGCCGTACTGAACCTCTCTTTACTTCGGTCTCTCTCTAGAGCAACATTAACGTGGCCGTACTGAACCTCTCTTTACTTCGGTCTCTCTCTAGAGCAACATTAACGTGGCCGTACTGAACCTCTCTTTACTTCGGTCTCTCTCTAGAGCAACATTAACGTGGCCGTACTGAACCTCTCTTTACTTCGGTCTCTCTCTAGAGCAACATTAACGTGGCCGTACTGAACCTCTCTTTACTTCGGTCTCTCTCTAGAGCAACATTAACGTGGCCGTACTGAACCTCTCTTTACTTCGGTCTCTCTCTAGAGCAACATTAACGTGGCTGTACTGAACGTCGGTGCTCCATGTGCCGGCATGAACTCAGCCGTTCGCTCTGCCGTGAGGATCGGCATCATTCAGGGACACAACATGCTAGCCGTTCATGACGGGTTTGAGGGCCTCGCTCACGGAAACGTATGTAAACATAGTCACATACACACACACTTTTTGTCCATTTCATCCCAATTATGGTCAAAAACAGTCTTCCTCAGAGTCTTCAACAATTTGGCTACTGTATTTAATCTTAGGCAGTCTTATGGTTAGAAAGGCTCCACTGGTTGGCACCTTTGAACAAGGCTCTCCTGACCCTTGACCTTGAACCCTTGACCTTGTAACTCTCCACAGATTGAGCCTATTACGTGGAACGATGTGTCCGGCTGGACTGGGATGGGCGGCTCTCAACTGGGCACCAAAAGGTTTTATATCCTACCTGTTTACATCATAACTCTTTATATCCTACCTGTTTACATCATAACTCTTTATATCCTACCTGTTTACATCATAACTCTTTATATCCTACCTGTTTACATCATAACTCTTTATATCCTACCTGTTTACATCATAACTCTTTATATCCTACCTGTTTACATCATAACTCTTTATATCCTACCTGTTTACATCATAACTCTTTATATCCTACCTGTTTACATCATAACTCTTTATATCCTACCTGTTTACATCATAACTCTTTATATCCTACCTGTTTATATCATATACATTTTCACATGCAACAATCATTTTAGAGCATTTATTCTACTTCCAAGTACTTGTCTATATCTTGGATGCTTCACATAACGGATAATCATTCCTTTATTTTAAGAGTCCTACCTTCTAAGTACTTTGAAGAAATCAGATTGATGATCGCTAAGTTCAATATTCACTCCCTGGTGATCATTGGGGGGTTTGAGGTAAGAGTCTGAACTCCCCCTCATCCCCCTGCATGGACTTATTTAACTCTGTATATGTTGATCATGGATTTATTTAACTCTGTATATGTTGATCATGGATTTATTTAAGTCTGTATATGTTGATCATTGACTTATTTAAGTCTGTATATGTTGATCATTGACTTATTTAACTCTGTATATGTTGATCATGGATTTATTTAAGTCTGTATATGTTGATCATGGATTTATTTAAGTCTGTATATGTTGATCATTGACTTATTTAACTCTGTATATGTTGATCATGGATTTATTTAAGTCTGTATATGTTTATCATTGACTTATTTAATTCTGTATATGTTGATCATTGACATATTTAAGTATATTTATATATGTTGATCATTGACTTATTTGAGTCTGTAAATGTTGTTAATTTATTTATTTAAGCCTGTAAAAGTTGATAATGAATTTGTGACTTTTCCCATACAACAGTAGCAGGAGCACACCAATTGGATTAGATCATAATCAATTTGCTGTATGTATATGCTGTATAGAGATAGGCCTATGGTAATCAATATGAATAAAACCTAAATCAGATATATAATGTATAGAGATAGGCCTATGGTAATCAATATGAATAAAACCTAAATGTGTGGATCTGGCCAGAGGGTCATTGTTTCTAAACACTGCTCAAGTGATTACTGTAGATTAAGACCCAAATTATATCATCCAGACTAGGATTGTCTGACAATAACTCGAGCACCTCCAGCACCTCCTCCCGTGTTCCTCCTGTTTCTCTCCTACAGGCGTACATGGGTGGTCTGGAGCTGGTGACAGCCAGGGAGAAATATGAGGAGCTGTGTATCCCCATGGTGGTCATCCCTGCCACCGTTTCCAACAACGTCCCCGGCTCCGACTTCAGCATCGGTGCTGACACCGCCCTGAACACCATCACCTCGGTAACCATCGCCGTGACACAGGCACAGCACGACGCCAACACCTGGGGTCATGTTTTCGGCAGGGGAAAACTCTCTCTGTAAATCAATCAATTAACCTTAACTTGTCTTAACACCCTATCTTTCTGATTAACCCCTGCCTTTCTCTCCTCCCTCCCTCCTTCTCCTCTTCCTGTTCGGACTCCTGCTCCTTTACCTCTCCTCCCTCCCTCGCCTCCTCCTGTTCTTCCTTCCTCCTGAAAGACCTGTGACAGAATCAAGCAGTCAGCTGCTGGCACCAAGCGGCGTGTGTTTATAATTGAGACCATGGGAGGCTATTGTGGTTACCTAGCAACCATGGCCGGCCTGGCTGCAGGGGCGGACGCTGCATACATCTACGAGGACGAGTTCTCCATCAGAGACCTGGAGGTGACCTGACACTAATGGACACTCACCATCTCTCCATCGGTCACTTCCTCCATTGCTGTCTCCATCTCTGTCTCCATCACTGTCTCCGTCTCTATCTCTGTCTCCATCACTGTCTCCGTCTCCATCTCCGTCTCCATCTCTTTCTCCATCACTGTCTCCGTCTCCATCACTGTCTCCATCACTGTCTCCGTCTCCATCTCTGTCCCCATCACTGTCTCCGTCTCCATCTCTGTCTCCATCACTGTCTCCGTCTCCATCTCTGTCTCCATCACTGTCTCCGTCTCCATCTCTGTCTCCATCACTGTCTCCGTCTCCATCTCTGTCTCCATCACTGTCTCCGTCTCCATCTCTGTCTCCATCACTGTCTCCGTCTCCATCTCTGTCTCCATCACTGTCTCCGTCTCCATCTCTGTCTCCATCACTGTCTCCGTCTCCATCTCTGTCTCCATCACTGTCTCTGTCTCCATCTCTGTCTCTGTCTCCATCTCTGTCTCCATCACTGTCTCCGTCTCCATCTCTGTCTCCATCACTGTCTCCGTCTCCATCTCTGTCTCCATCACTGTCTCCGTCTCCATCTCTGTCTCCATCTCTGTCTCCGTCTCCATCTCTGTATCCATCTCTGTCTCCGTCTCCATCTCTGTTTCTTTTTCCATTTTTCTTTCTTTGTCTCTTTTTAATATGACATATAAAAATCTACTAATACTGCCCTACGTCAATCTTTGCCAAAGAAAAAGAAAGAGTGTTTTTGTTTCACTGGATACAGATTTTGCAAAATCCTCTGTTAAATGGTTTCTGGTGCAGTTTTAGGTTTAATCAACCCATTTTCCTGAATACAAAACTTTACGTATGTATGATGTTGTAAAAACGCATCGGTTCTGATTGTCTTTTGTTACAGACAAATGTGGGACATCTGCTGCAGAAGATGAAGACTGACGTGAAGAGAGGTTTGATTCTCAGGTAGGTTTCAAATAAACAATACATTCATAATAATTTATATAATAATAATAATTTGTATTAATTTAGATCCTAATCTACCATGTTTGAATGTGTGCTAAACTCTCTCCATCTCAGTATCTTTCCATTTCTCCCTATCTCTCTCTCTATCACTCTGTGACATCTTCGTGTTCAGGACAATGACGTGCCACTTCAACATATAGCACTAAATCTAGTCAATATTTCAATTCTTCAATATTTCCAATGTGTATCAGGAACGAGAACTGTAATGCCAACTACACCACAGACTTCATCTTTGCCCTCTACTCTGAGGAGGGCAAGGGCGTTTTTGACTGCCGTAAGAACATCCTGGGACACATGCAGCAGGTCTGTTTCTGAGGGAGGCCCATTTAAAGGTACTTCATATTTAATCTGACAGACTGCAGCACTACAACCTGCCCGATCTTCTTGTGCCCAGGGAGGTACACCGACACCTTTCGATAGGAACTTTGGCACCAAAATGGGATCCAAGGCTGTTCTGTGGATCACAGAGAAACTCAAGGAGGTCTACAGACATGGTAGGTGTTTGGGGATGTCATCAGTATGTTCTAATGTACAGGACAACTGGGTCATTTGGGGTCTGCTGTATCCCTTGCTTCAGTATTGGAAACAAAAAAAAGGAAATTATTTTTTTATTATTAGAGTGGGGTCAGATTTGTGGGGTCAAATGATTAGGTTCTTCGGGTCAGATGGTTAGATTCTGGGGGTCAGACGGTTAGATTCTGGGGGTCAGATGGTTAGATTCTGGGGGTCAGATGGTTAGATTCTGGGGGTCAGATGGTTAGATTCTGGGGGTCAGATGATTAGTTTCTGGAGGTCAGATGATAAGGTTCTCCTCCATGGGGCTTTGAAAAAGAGATGAGGAGAGAAGACATCTCTCCGTCTTACCCCAGACAGACCATAACTATCACGTCTATCACATGCTCCTTGTCTTTGAAAAAAGACCTCTGTACTTACCTGAAATACCACAATACCATCGGGTACTTCAACAGACAGTTAATCATTATCTCCATATCATCTTCTCCAGGTCGTATCTTCGCCAACACTCCTGACTCTGCCTGTTTGCTAGGCATGAGGAAAAGAGCACTGACCTTCCAGCCCCTGACTGATTTAAAGGACCAGACAGACTTTGAGTAAGAGCCTTTATACGCTATAAAAAAAAACATTCACAGTGAAAATCTATAAGGATAATCTCGAGTCTGAAAGTTGCTGGTCAATATATCAAACAAAGATCTTCCTGTTGCCTGTCCTTGTCCAATCATATCAGACATTTTTTGTTCAAAATATTTCTTATTGTCCTGTTCAGGCACCGCATCCCCAAGACATCCTGGTGGCTGAAGCTAAGACCCATCATGAAGATCTTGGCCAAGTACAACATCCCCCTGGACACATCTGAACATGCCCATATGGAGCATGTGATCCAGAAGGAGCTGCACGAACCACTTAAAAAGGACACACCTTCTTCATAATGAGAAAGACCAGAAGCAATAGTGGGAAGAAGATGAGGCAAGAGAGGAATTGTGGTGTTTTTTTCTACTGCGCGTACAGTATGGCTTGATGAAGGAGCATTGGTGTGTCCAGGTTTTTTTTACCAGGTGTGGCAAAAGGGGGCAAGAGCATGAACAGGCCTGGCACCATCTAATTTATTAATAGGACAAAGTTGATTTTGCAGAATATCTTGTTTGTAGCTGTGTAACAACATGAATGGCTAAATAATGACAGTATTGTACTGGCTTTATACCAGCTCTATAGTTTGCAATACGTGTGAGGTTTTGGTTGCAATATCTAGAATGCAAATTATTATTATTAAATTCTGATAACTCAACATTAGCTACTAAACATGATTCATTAACTACTTAAAATGTTATCCAGTGTGATTTACATTTGCATTAAAAAATGTGTACAACTGACTACCTAACAAATGCCAAAATAAATGTACTTATACATTTCTTTACAAACGAGCAGGTTTTTATTGTCAATTTGTTCATTATTATAAAAATAACATTTGATCACTTGAAATATGAGCTTTCACAGGATCACCGTTGGGAATTATACAAATCAAACGACCTATTCGGCACGTTGATCTAACTGCAACTTACCCCTGTCAACTAAACTGCTTTCTACATAAATACAACACAAGAATACTTTGGATTCAAAATGTATTAAAATGTATTAAAGGCCAGCCAACAACTAGTGCACCAAAATCTATAAATAAAAAAGTACTAGTGATTTGACATTAAGCAACGAACGATCGGTTTACACTGAGAAAAATAACTACCTAGATAGCTGCCAGATGTCAACAATGTAGGCTACAGTGCAATCTAGCAGCAACACAATCATTCTATATTTAACTGTATCTAATGGAAGTCACTCTAATTATACTGTGAAGAACACACAAACAGTGTTTTGGACAGAATAATTACATGCTTGGAAACTCAAGGATGTCCATTTCAATATTGTCGTGGAAACGCGAGTGTCACAAATATCTTTGAGCAATTTATTTAGCTACGTAAATAGTGAGCCATGTTGAGTATGGTTGAGCCATGACTGGCATTAGCCGCTGGGGCTGTGTTTGAGTCGACTGTTAAAACCAATTAAAATACCTAACTATTAATATGAAAAGCGTATTGGAATAAATATGAACATATGGAGAATCAATATCATCCTGCTCTTTCACATTTAGTACAGAAATTATTTGCAACTTAATTATCAATACAACAATAATGAACGAACCTAATTCATTTGACTTGGTCTTGATGTTCTTACATTAGCCAATCAGATATTAGATGCAACTTTGGGCTTTTTCTAAAGGTCAGGATGCTTTGAGCGTAATTTCTCTATGTTACCTGACCAGCATTTGTGTATGGATTTGTTTCCTGTTACATGTATGTTGTGTTTTAAATGTACAGTGTGTTTCAGGTTTAATGAGTGCTATATTGGGTCATCAGCAGACATTTCTTTATACTCTGTCCTCTCTCCATCACTATACTCCCTCTCATCTCTGTATAACTATACTCCCTCTCATCTCTCCATCACTATACTCCCTCTCATCTCTCCATCACTATACTCCCTCTCATCTCTCCATCACTATACTCCCTCTCATCTCTCCATCACTATATTCCCTCTCATCTCTGTATCACTATACTCCCTCTCATCTCTCCATCACTATACTCCCTCTCATCTCTGTATCACTATACTCCCTCTCATCTCTCCATCACTATACTCCCTCTCATCTCTCCATCACTATACTCCCTCTCATCTCTTCATCACTATACTCCCTCATCTCTGTATCACTATACTCCCTCTCATCTCTCCATCACTATACTCCCTCTCATCTCTCCATCACTATACTCCCTCTCATCTCTCCATCACTATACTCCCTCTCATCTCTCCATCACTATACTCCCTCTCATCTCTCCATCACTATACTCCCTCTCATCTCTCCATCACTATACTCCCTCTCATCTCTCCATCACTATACTCCCTCTCATCTCTGTATCACTATACTCCCTCTCATCTCTCCATCACTATACTCCCTCTCATCTCTCCATCACTATACTCCCTCTCATCTCTCCATCACTATACTCCCTCTTATCTCTTCATCACTATACTCCCTCTCATCTCTGTATCACTATACGGACTCAGCTCTTCTATCACTACACAAGTATTTTATTGTCATATATACCGAATGAAACTGAACAATGAAATTCTTATGACATAGCAAGCAACATCTACGTAGTTAGAAGAACAAAAAAAGAATAACAACAGAATATATACAGAATATACATATCTACAAAATATACATCATTAAGTGTTAATTTGGACAGTATGCAAACCTTAAATACTCCAATAAAAGTGATCTAGTGCCACTATAATCCCTCAGCTCTTCTCAGTATAATCCCTCAGCTCTTCTATCACTATAATCCCTCAGCTCTTCTCAGTATAATCCCTCAGCTCTTCTCAGTATAATCCCTCAGCTCTTCTATCACTATAATCCCTTAGCTCTTCTCAGTATAATCCCTCAGCTCTTCTATAACTATAATCCCTCAGCTCTTCTCAGTATAATCCCTCAGCTCTTCTCAGTATAATCCCTCAGCTCTTCTATCACTATAATCCCTCAGCTCTTCTCAGTATAATCCCTCAGCTCTTCTCAGTATAATCCCTCAGCTCTTCTCAGTATAATCCCTCAGCTCTTCTATCACTATAATCTCTCAGCTCTTCTATCACTATACTCCCTCCTCTCTCATCACAATGATATTAGGTAACTGTAGAATGATCCATGTATGTCATGTGTAATATTCCAGGGATATTAGATAACTGTAGAATGACCCAGGAATGTCATGTGAACGTCGCTGTGACAGGAAGGAGGTTCTGCGTAAGAGACACTGCTCTGACGGGCAGGTCCTGAACCCCCAGGTTGCAGCATGGACCAGGAAGGAGGTGTCAATGGGAACTGGGTCCCAGCTGCAACCTAAGACGGTCCACCTGAAGCTTCGGCTTGGTGAGGCTTTGGCTTGGTGAGGCTTCACCAAATACAGGTCAAGCTTCTGCAATTAGTGCCAAAGTTATTGTAAAGAACTTTTTGATGACCTAATGGTCAGTGGTTGTATAAGTGTGATAACTGTTTCCATTGTTGTCACCCACTTGGTTCAATCCCAGGCGTTCCTCAGTCGTTTGTGGTGCGCTTTAACCTGCTCAGGGCTTCCCTATAGACCTGTACCATCTGATTGACATTTCCTTCTCCATGAGAGATGATGTGACTAATGTTAAGAGCCTGGGACGACGGGTAGTCACAGCATTGAAGAATATCACCGACACTGTCATGATAGGTGAGTTCCTCTGCCCACAAATTTGTGTCTCATCTGTTAGCCCGTGGACCCGTCTGTGGTAGTTGGTTATGTGCAAAGCTATTCTGGGTCAGCAGCAATCTGAAACTTGGAAAGACATCGACGGGAACCAGATATTGCTGTCTGGATGTCAGGGTGACCTTGCGCCAATGTTCCAATGTTTCGGCTCGCTTGCCAAGGGTTGGGTTTCTGAATCTAGCGAGGAACTCTGAGGAGGTTTCAGTGTGAAACAAGGCAATTCTTCAGTGATACTGTTTGGTAAATGGGGCCTGAAGACATTTGCTCACATGACCATGAAGCCAATGGTTTTGAAAATGATTGTCGTCTCTGTGTTTTATAATAATTCTCTATGTTAGAGATATGCATTATGGGTAATATGAGATGGAACACACTGTCAACAAACTGAAATACGGTAAAAACCTCAACAATTAATACGACAAGTCAGGCTGAACATGTACTGATGGTCTTGGTGTTAACAGAGGAATCTTCTGTCTCAGTTGTATCTACTATACTCATTCTGACAAGTCAGGCTGAACATGTACTGATGGTCTTGGTGTTACCAGAGGAAACTTCTGTCTCAGTTGTATCTACTATACTCATTCTAATCCCATCTATCAGCTGACAATAGCAACTGAGCCTGGGGAAGAGGTTAGGTTCAGGGTGACGACCACAACTCTAGCCCTCTATAACTTCTCTCCCCACGGGCTTCGGTTCTTTTGGGGATAAGGGAGTGGACTCGTACACGAACGCACATCTTGATAAACTGGCCAAACCATGCCCAGAAAGCTACAAGGGCTCGTGCCAGCCCAGTTTTAGCTTCAGGCATGTTAAGCTGTGTAAGCTGGGAGTCTGTCTTACTAGAATTCCTAGTTTTCCGAATTCCTTGTGAAAACATAATCAACAACAATCCCTCCACCACAGTCTTCTTCTTCCTCTTCTGTTTCTTCTCCCTTGTCATGTTATCTTTAGTTCTTTAGTTGTGTACGTTTGGACATTATTTCTTTTAACCACTCGGGGGAGTATTGAACTGGGTGTGGCAAGTCACTGGAAAATAAGTATATTAACAATCAATTAGGTACGTTGTGGATGGCGGGGAACACACGGTTCTTACCGTAGCCGTGAGCACCCTTTCCACCGACCAGCCACAGCAATTTATTATTTAGCACTGGGTGAAGAATCAGTTTATGTAATACGCTTTTTATTATTTTTATATAATAAACGGGAACATCACCCAAAGAGAACCAATGTCTGAACATACAACTTTTTGCTACGCGTTTGAGAACACCAAGCCACCCATACCGAGGCTTTTGGATAGCCTCCACACTCTTCTTTGGCTTCTTTTCTCTCTTCTTCTTTGTCTTTTTCTCCTTTGTCTTCGTCTTTGTCGTTAATTTAATCTGCCCTGCAATATTGGTACATGGTATCCTTGCCATGCCATTCACCCATTCATTCCTTCCTATTTCATATTGACCCCTTCAGGTGAGCCAGCGGGGCATCTCTAGTAACCTGGACAACCCAGAGTCAGGCTTGATGGAAATCTAAAGGAGATTGTTAGTTTTAAAATAGAATTGGAAGGAAGCGTGTCCTCTATGCGAACAAAAGCAAACTAATGGTTTTCATTAAAACAAGACAGATACCTCTGAACCTTCTTCCTGTTATTACTTGTCAGAGCAAATAGATTGAGGCCATATGTCACGACTTCTCCAGGGTGTAGTGTAGAATGAGCCAGGCAGAGCGGATGATCTCGTTTGTGGTATTTATACATACATATATTTATAAGACAACAAACACGAAGCACAAACAGAAAACAGAAATACTGAACTTGTAAAATAAAAGTGTGCTTACACAAAGCGACATCTAACTATATACAAAACAGCGATCTTTCAACTAACACTCACCACATGCGTGTCTGCGACGTAGAAACAATACCAAGCACCTGTGACACTGAACAGGGAACTTAAATAACTCTGTGAATAACACCCTGAATAAACTGATCTAAACCAAAACATCTGCTCTCCTAATTATACATATAATTATCTTGGAATTTTAATTGAAAACGGACTCCTTTTTTATTATATATTCAACAACCTGCGAAGTTTGTAATTTCAGGAATTAGCCGGCTCAAATGCCTGGTTGTGAAGAATAAGATCCATTTTGTGCATTTATTGATGTTGAGTATATGAATGCGTGTATGTCTGTTCTGCAGGCCATGGGGGTGTGTGACTGTGGCTCCTGTGAGTGTTTCCATAACTACAGTGGTTCTGCGTGCGAATGCTCAACCCTCACAGAACAGTGCCAAACCGGCAACGAATCTGCTCTTACCACGAACAATGTGAATGCAATCAGTGTCACTCTGGTTTCTATGGCAGGCACTGTGACAAGCCCCAGACCCCCCAGACCTTTTTAAGGAAGTTAAAGAAGGCCTGTCTATCTACTAAAGTCAAAGTATTTTATTGTCATGTGTACAGAAAGACTTGCATCAAACTGCACAATGAAATTCTTGTGACATGGCAAACAACATCTTGGTAAAATTTTACCGCTGTACGGTTGAGAGCTTTCTAACCAACTGTAGTGAAAACCGGCCAGCGCATCAGTGGTGCCCAGCTCCCAGCCATTAAAGACATTCAGAACAAGCGCTGTTAGCCGAGAGCATGTGGCATTATTAGGGACCCCTCACACCCAAGCCATAAAGTGTTTGCCCCACTGCCATCAGGCAAGCGGTACAGATCTCAGGAACAGTTTCTTCCATATTGCTGTCACCTTGAAACCCTTTGGTAACCTTGCATAAAACTAATGTTACATGTGCTTTGTGCACATTTCCAGGCCATGACAAGGATGCAAAGGTGATCCACATATGGCTGGCTGGGCTGAACAGGTTGTTTACCTCAAATCAATCCCACATCTTTTGTATTTCATTACAGATTCATACTCGCCAGGTCCTGGAGGCCATAACAACAATAAGCAACCGTTTGAATGTGTTGGACAAAGTACTTCAACATTTGGGAAAACCAAACAAATGTGATATATAGACTATTATAGCTCAGCTGAATTATTTTTTGAAGATATTTTACGGAGTTAGTTTCATTAAATTGCTGCATGTGCAAGATCACAAGGATAAGAATTGTTCTACTTTGTATTTGAATAATAGATATATTATAATGTTATATTGTGTATGGTTTTCGTGATCATTTTGTCAAAATGTAGGATTTAATTTGCGGCTTAGTAAAGAATAACGTAATACACAACTAAAACAGTATACAAATAAGTGAACCCCTGACCAAAAGGTCTGCTTTTCGCACGTTGACAGAGGTCAAATCATTGCAGCATGGACTGTATGGCTCATGTCATTCCAAAATGAGTCAATCGCATGTGCCTTCAAACTAAAAACTGGGTCATCCTCAAAGAGAATTAATATTTCAGCCATTTGGCTGACACTCAGTCACATTCTGTAGACCTGCCCATAGATACGTTGTTGATTGTACCTGGTTTTCACAAAGTCGTATTTTCATTGAAGGATGGATAAATAAGACATCTCAAAGCCGGGATCACAGTTTCGAAACTATGTAATATTAAGAAGACAAGATAATCTAAAATAAGTTTTTCTGCATCTTGTTTATATAATATGTGCACATTTGGTGCATTTTAGGAAAGCTCTTTGCTCAGAATGTTTTTCCTGCTCTGTGTGCCATAATTAACTCATTGACACAGAATGTTTGAAGAATACAATGATTAAACCTGATAACAGACGACAATGTCACAGACGCAGACCACAGACACACAGAACACAGAGAGGCGGTGTCAATCCAAATCTCTCAAGTTAATCAACCGGAAACGGAAAGTACCCCTAAAGTTCATGTAGAACTCGCGGTGTGTGTCGGGACGGTGGCGGACTTCACTAATGTCTGCCTGCTTTTAGAAAGGTGCGTGTCCCCAGTGTCCGCTTCGGTCGCCCGTGTTGGAATGCGCCTTTCGGCTTTGACGCTTGTTGATTTCTTTTTGGAAGAAACATTAGTGACAAAAGAGCTGTACGTGAAGTCCTAGCCCGGAATCGTGTTCGCCTGTAGTATCTTGGTGTGCACGTTTGATCCATAAACGTTGATTCACAGTTAGCAGGCTAGCTAGTCGGCTAAGTAAGATAGCTCACTTGCTAGCCGTTGCTATTCAGCTAGCTTTTGGTGTCGGCTTAACACGTCTAGTAGGAGATAATCGAACGGATTCTAGGCAGCAACCGGTATTTTGAGAGGCGAGGGGTGGCAAGCGGGCCGGGGGGTTGGGAGGAAAACCACGGGGGGGACGTGAGCCAGGAGCGGCCGATGAGTTCGGATCAGGGCGGAGTGCTGCTGGAGGAGGCTGATCCGGGACCGACGACCTGCGTGGGGGACGAGACGCCACTTGGGCTCGGTGGAGGGTCAGGCGGCATGGTGAGTTGCGGCCTCCACTCCTGTGAGCTAGCGATGCTAACGTTAGCTAGCACACACACCACACACACAGACCATCCTCCTTTAGTCCCATACTACCACTACGATATGTCGACTGCCATTGCACTTCATTACCGACATTGGCTGATACTTAAGGTATCGTGGACTCGAGGTCATTAGTGTTACATTTGTCATGTTTTCGGTCAACCACCATTCAGATTGACATCGAGCACTTTCAGGTTATTTATAGCTCAAGTTAGTTAACGAACAACCCCGGCGTTATCTAATATCGTCCCGGTTTCTTACCATATGTTTGCGTGAATGATTGAGTTGCTGTCGTTTCTCACCCAAAAAAAGTTGTCTGGTTAGTTAACGCGTGTTAAAAACCACGTAATGTGTTATTATTGGGTAGGTTTTGGTAATTTCTAGTTTCCCAACACATACAGACACACGGCTCACGTTATCCAGCCAAACATTATTTGCATAACCTCAGGTTAGTCAGATACTCTGGCAGCCATTTGATGTGCTACTAGTCTATCTGGAAACCAGACTAGCTCGTATGCTGAGCAGTCATTATGAGAAGTGACATATCGAGGTGTCAGATCAGCTACCGGGCTATCGATTGGAGATTGCGGGGAACGTGTGATGAAAATGGTACGTAGTCAAACCAGTAGGCTAATTCAGAGTTAATAGTAGTAGGTTTAGCCTAATTTACTAGATACTCGGCCTTTACTGCACAGCAGTAGTCAGCATCAGCTCAGCAATATGGATTCAACAGCTAACCAGTAGTGTCAGTATGTCCAGAATTATTCCATTTATTTTGATGGACAGAATTGAACTTAATTTCTGAGTTTATTTCTATAATATTTGACACAATTATTTCATATACAAGTTATTTCGAGGTGTGTGACAGCTGTCTGGCCATGGGTAGACTAGTAGGGCGGATCGTTTGGTAGCAGGTGGTCACCAGGGACGCCCCCCAGCGGTGGGTGGTGGTACATTAACTTTAACACGAGCTGTGTGGAGGTTCGGGTTGCGTCAGTTAAGTTAGTGGTTTGTGGTGAAATAATGGTGAAATTAATGAAACCCGTGTGTCAGTCAAACCCACCCAGCATTGACAGTTCAACAAGAGATCCTCGCCATGTTAACACCCTCCTGGGTGCATGCCAAGACCACTTGTGAAGTTCACTAAAACCCCTCTTAAATGTGAAACTGGGGATCCGCCCAAGATCTAAGCACATGCTATCGCAAAGAATACTAATTTCATAATACTTTTCTAACATGGAGCGGGAGGTGAGACTGGGATAAACTGGCACGTGCCTCTAGTATTCCCAGGAATTGTATAGCACTCACCAGCAGGGCATGCACGATAAAGTAGCAGCTACACACCGGAGTATTGCTTGGGTTTCAGATTGACAACGCTGTCTGCCAACAGAAAATCCAGGTTTGTGTTGGCGGTAAGTGTGCGGAAGAGAGACCGCGCTCTCTGCAGAGACATGTGGGCCTCGTGCTGCGGATGTAGGCGGAGTTCATTCATAGTAGAGGACCACATGTTCAACTCGCCAAAACAACTTACGGATAGTCAATTAGTTCAAGATCAACTTCGCACTTGGTGCGCGCGTTTGAGGATTGTATGCTTTTTAGATAAAAGGTTAACCGAAATGATTTTATTTCTCGAGGTAAGTCTCTTTTTTAATTCGACGCGGAGCTTTATTTACAAATCCTTGCAGATTGTGGATGTTGTGTAATTTATGTGACTTTGCCACTCCGTAGCACGTCGACCGTACTGTTGGTTGACATTTAAATAATCGACACAGGTGGTATACGATGTTCATAATATATTTTAACTACTTTTATTTTCTAATCGTCCATGAATGTGTTGTGTTTTCATCTAATTTACACGAGAGTTGCTCTTCCTTTGTGTAATATTAACATTATTGCACTTTATGTGAAATATAGCCAGCCACTTTCACAATGTCAACGATTTCCCCACTTAGTCAAAACTGACTACTGAGTCAATGATTTGAGGAGATCCGGTTTTATTTTGCTTTCATAATGTATACAATGAAACTGGGGTCCTTTTGAGCATCCTATGCTTCACGCATGCTCAGTAACATACAGTGTTGCTCTGCTTTCTGAATGACATGTACGTCAGCCTCTATGTGTGCATAAAGAAAATCCAAAACATTAATTGTATTTTTTCCTGGCCCTTGAATCCAAGGTCACCTCCAAGGGCGCGGGTCTGAATCCCAATGCCAAGGTTTGGCAGGAGGTGGCAGTGACCCCGGTGGAGTCTCCTGCGGAGTGCCCTGACGGGGCGCAGTGGTCCCCCGCAACAATCACCGATGGTGAGAGACCCCATATGACCCTCTGACGTCTTCTATCTTTATTTGCTATTTCTGAGGCAGCAAGGTTGTCGATCCTCTGATCATTTAGCTGTGTATACGTTCTTTGTAAATCACATGTGTAACTTGGCTTAGCAGAATACGCTCAAAACAAATTTTCATGTGGATTGTTTTAAATTGCAGAGCTACTATTATAAAATATTTATTATATACTGAGTTTTGACCATGGCTCTACATATTTCTTGGGTACTTATAATATCATTATTATATATTGAATGATGGAACTCTGGTAGTCGTCTTTCTTGGGTACTTAGATTATTATAGTATGGATACTGAAGGGTGAGTTCCGGAGACTCAATGGAGTCTACTGTATTTTTTTGGTTTGTAGTTCCAACTTCTGGTACGGTAGTTAGCTGCCATTTAGCCAAACAACTTAAGTATTTTTTTTATATTAAATATGTGTTTGCCCAACAGGGCACTTTTTCCCCCCAATTGGTCTTTATTCATACCTTATTGGGGCGTTGGTGCCCATTTGAATACCATAGAATATATACTCCCACACCATGTAGTATTAGTAATGGCTGGGCTAAGAGGGAGTTCTGACACACACAGAAACTCCATAATACACAACTTCAAACACATGTTGTTTTTTACAATAAAAAGTGCAGGGGGGAGCCATTTCCAATTGATGTCTCTGTAAACTCTGCCTGTAATCCAGTCAACTGTTGACCTGACAGTCTTTTCTCTGATTCAGGTTATTCTGATCCGGTCTCCTCTGCCAGCTGTAAACTGTTCAGTCCCGGCTTCACCTCCTTGGATGACAGCAGTTCTTTGGCCTCAGCTGAGATCGCTGTGAATGGGATGGACCTCCCGGATCTGGGGTTTCTCCCTGCTGATACCACTGGCACTTCAGGTATGTTGAACTAAACTACACTAACTATAATGCACTTTTACATTGAGAAGTGTTAGTCATAGCTGTGTGTATGCCTGGTTTTCACTGTTTTAGTGAACTCTCATTAATTTGCAGGGGATACCAAGCTGACAGACGAGCTGCCCATCTCCTCAGAGAACCTAAGAGACTCCCTCAAAAAAGTGCTAGAGTTCTACTTCTCCAGGTGAGTGCCATGCTGTTATGTTTTCTCTTCATAGGAAGGTGTATTTGTCCCTGTTTTTTTATCAGGAAACCAATTGGTTTTATCGCTGCAGACGGTTTGCTGCAGTGTGATTAACTGAATGAGCCCCAGATATGCTAATTTTTTTCTTTTGCCCGTGTTATGATATCAAGGCCAATTGTTTAGTATAACTGTGAATGTTTGCTAGCCTGAAATGTTTCACGATTATGAACTTTGACCTCTAAATCCTTCTCAGGGAGAACCTGTCCAAGGACCTGTATCTGATGTCTCAGATGGACAGTGACCAGTTTGTCCCTGTATGGACCATCGCCAGTATGGAGAGCATCAAGGCCCTGACCTCTGACCTGGAGCTCATCCTGGATGTACTCCGAGGTGAGGGGACTGAACCATCAGCTTAGTATCCATATGTCTGTTGTCCTGACAACTCTTGTAGACTAAACAGTTATGTAGCTTGCCTGAGGACTGTGTGGTCTTAATTAAAATACACAAGAGTGTCGTGTCGGGGAACACGCCTGTTGCTTTGTCATTTGGGACTGTGTGTTCTGGTGGTGAGTCTGACGTGGTGTTTGGTTTCCATCGCAGCTTCTCCAATGGTACAAGTGGATGAGAAGGGGGAGAAGGTGCGCCCCAATCACAAACGCTGCATCATCATCCTCAGGGAGGTTCCGGAGACGACCCCCGTCGAGGTAACCATTGGTTACGCTTTAACCCATGTTTCGACTGTAACACACTTGTCGTTTTTATGTTATGAACGTGACAAATATACAACCCTGTTTCAACTAGAAGTTCTATGTTGTGGTTAAGCGATGATGTATTTTTGTTGTACGTGCTGTTGATTGTGTGTTATACCTGTTGTACTGTATTTGTTCACTTTTAGGAGGTGGAGTCTCTCTTTAAAAGTGACAACTGTCCCAAAGTGATTAGTGTGGAGTTTGCCCACAACAACAACTGGTACATCACATTCCAATCTGACACGGATGCTCAACAGGTACTGGGAATCTCACACGGTCCTAGTTTGGCTTCTAAAGGCCAAATGTCAAGTATTAGCACCCATATGGCCTATTTTCGGTTCTTTGTCTGATGTTGATTCTTGGCTCTTTCAGGCACACAGGTATTTAAGAGAAGAGGTGAAAACATTTCAGGGAAAACCGATCATGGTGAGTTTGCGCACAATACTGTGATCTGTGTCACGGCGAATCACAAAACCACGCCAGTCCTTGCTCAGAAATATTCCGTCTTTCCAAACTTCTCCCCCCAGGCCAGGATAAAAGCCATCAACACGTTCTTTGCTAAGAACGGCTACCGGAGCCTGGACAGCAGTGTGTACGCGGCCCAGCAGACGGCCCAGACCCAGAGCCCGTCTCAGTACAACCCCAACCTGTACATACCCCACGTGTACAGCCCCCAGCAGCAGTACCCCCTGTACGGCATCGTTCCACAGACCTGGGCGCCCTCCCCGACGCCGTACTTCGAGACGCCGCTGGTGAGCCCCGACATTTAAGCTCTGACGGTTTCATCCGGTGGTGCCAGATATAACTGATATCACTGAGTCATCTGTGTGGTATTTGTGTGGTTCACATGACGACGTACACGTGCGATGTGACATTATCTTTGTATGAGTAACGGGTGGAATTACAAGCAAGTCAGTCGTCGCTTGTTCAACGGCGATTGAATAATGTGGATTGTGAACTACATGCGTCATATCCTTAATGCTGATTGGCTGATAGCTGCGATATGAGACCGTATAGCAAGGATATGACATTGCAACTTTTTATTCCTCTGTTTGTGTTGGTGTGGTAAATATTTTATTGTAGTCATTAAGGCATCTTGATGGATTGTGAAATTGAACTAATTAGTTTTCCCCCCTCTTCTCCAGGCACCGTTTCCCAACAGTGGTTTTGTGAATGGATTCAGTTCTCCTGGACACTACAAGAGTGGAAACAACTCACTGAATATGACTCGTCCCTTTAACCGAAATCGGTATGCTTTTAATTGGGTATTCTCAGATCGTCCGTGTGTGTGTGTTTTAAGTGATTATACTGTTTTAATGTTGGTGATGGGGGTCTCAAATGTTTTAATGCCAGCCTCGTGCACATTGAAGTTGCACCATGACAGATTTAGTTCTCAGTTTAAGATTATCTCTAACACTAAGTCTGTTTTTGGTTACCTTCCACTAAAAGATTACGGCCAATTAACTAATGCATGTTAAAAAGAATCTATGTTCGTCTGTGTAGTTGTAGCCCAATTGAGCTACCAGACGTGAGTGTGTATATATACACACACACACACCACGACTAAGAGCTGTTTTCCGGCGTGTTGCATCCCTGAGGGCCTGGACACAACACTTAGCCGTGGTAATAGATGTCACAAACCTCCTGAGGTGCGTTTGTGCCATAATAAACTGTTCATCCACACTATCAGAGCCTGGAATAGTAAGTTACTGTGATTCATTAAGCTATAAGACTCGGGGGGTATATCAGTTGTTCCTGGACACAACGCATCTCTGGTTGCTTTTATCATGGCACTTAGCCATGGTATATTGGCAGTGTATCACAAACCCCAGAAATGCACTGTTTCTTTTTAAAAGGGGTTACTACGGCAATTAGATCAGTGAAAAGTCATGAGGTCAATGCCTCTCAGCCAATCAGCATTTAAGCCCTGTATTGGGAGTGTCTGGGTGTTGTTGACTGAACCCGTCCAAGGTAAGGTTTCTAATTCACCCCATGTTGTCTTACTGTCTGTTCCCACAGTGTGCCCCTCTATTCAAGAAAGAATGTATTAAATGCTTTCAGGTACAGCCTTTACTACTCTGTATACAATCAGTTTCATCACTTCACCATCTCTCATACTACAGATAACTTGGTCTGTACATAACTGTTCATGCCAGTTCATAACCACTTTTTGCCAGGTCATTTCTATCCCCATCTTCTACCCTGGTCTACAGCCAAATGACTTAAACAACAACTCGGTCAAACCTTTAACTTTGATAGACTGATTACAGCTCATGACTTTTCTTAACAATATGTAAGCTAAGCTATAGCCTCACAATAGGTTCGTACAGTTATACTGTTCTGACCTTGAGCAAGGCAGTTAACCCTAATTGGCACCGGGTCAGACGAATGTCTTCAGTCACTTTTACCTGGTGACATAATCGGAGCGGGAACTTCGCTCCTATTCAGAGTATCATGCTAGCCCTGCATTTTGTCATTTTCCTGTGACACTCAATCCTGACTAACCAACCATTCTCCATTTATGTGATGTGGTCCTTTTTGAATGTAACCAAGAAAAAGTATTTAGTTATCTAGTGTGGACATTCCTGTGACAGCCGCTGTAGCTGTGTGGTTTGGTCGACGTTTCACTGGTAAATGTTAATTTGCCAACTGCCATTTTAGCTCGACTAGCAAGTGACCTTATTCAAGGTGAAGTGGAACGGTTTTCAGCGTGTCGTGGGTTAAATTACCAGACATATTTCTTAAGCGGTGGGCACACCTAATTGAAGACTGGTGTGACCTTGTGATAACACTGAGGTGTACAGAGGGATAAGATGGCAAGCAGCTCTCGTTCCATTCTTGGGCAAAAAGTTCCTCCGCCCCTGTCCGCGTGAAGAGCTTGAAACGGCGTTAAAATCAAACGCGTTTTGCATGTTGGCGTATCAGCGTTAGCCTAGATTGTGCTTCTGGTTTTATACACAGTAGAAGATGCACGCCCCAGTAGGGCATAGATCCACCTTAAACTGTGGAGTTCCACATGTTAGGACACACCCTAGCAACTTGTTGTCACAGTGCTAGGCTCCTCCCTGTTTCAGTCAGCTTGGTGTCAAATGATTGTGGCCCAGATCGACCTAAATCAGGTCTGACTGGTTCCCCTCTTCCTCTAGGAATCATGTGAAGCCTGTGGTTGGGAGGCCTGGTGACGTGACTCCCACATCTGTGGCCCCCGTGCCCCTGGAGAGCTTGACTGGACTGCGGAGTCCCCAGCCGGCCCCAGCCACCACGACCCCCGGACCTCTACCGACCCAGACGCCTCCGGACATGACCGCGGCCCTCCCACTCCTCTGCCCCTCCTCGGACCCCAACGATGACGGGAGCGTGGCCGGACGAGGAAGGTGAGCGGGTCGTTTTGCATCCACTTATTTAGACGTGCTTTCTGTCTGTGGCAAGGACATGTTTTTCAAATGGTGAATTTTGTCCCTGTAATTTTAGACCTGGTGATGATAGCTTGATGCGCAAGAGGGAAAACAGGCAATGGAGCGGGAATGGCTTCGGGTCTCTCTCTCTGTTCTCCTTCTCCTCTGTCTGCTCCTCTTTTGCCCTGAACCATGATCCTCCACTCCTGTCCCGATGAGCGTTGAGATTATGAGATCTGAGGGTCTGGGACACTGTGAAAGCGTCCTGGTTAAAGAACTGCATGACATCCAGTACTCTGTCTTCAAACTGGCCTGTGTTACGTGTTACAGGAGGGGGCCGTACCGAGGCACCAGACGGAGGAGAGAGGATGAGCGTGTTGCGGTAACGTTACCATGTTCAACTTTTCAATGTGGCGTGGATGTCAAATGGTTCATTAGAGCAAACAGGTTTTTCACTCTGTCTTGACTCGTTCTCGTGGCTCGTCCTGTTTAAGCTTGTTTTCTCTTGTCTGTTAAGTAGCGTGCGTTTAATTGTGTGCAGAACGAGTTTCCTCCGCTGAGGCTGTTTGGTATTTTCTAACGGTGTCGAGTTCTTTGCCTTTTGCAGAAACTCATGCCCCTGGCAGAGGTGAAGGCACCGGCCCCTAAATTTGACCTGGCCGCCACCAACTTCCCCCCGCTACCGGGCTGTGTGGTCAGCACCCTGGGGGAGCCTGTCCTGGAGAACCGGATGTCTGATGTGGTGCGAGGACTCAACAGGGACAAGGTCAGGAGGTTACCGTGCTGTAATACTGTACTTCGTTTCTATGAGGTTACCGTGCCGTAATACTGCACTTTGTTTCTATGAGGTTACCGTGCCGTAAAACTGTACTTCGTTTCTATGAGGTTACCGTGCCGTAATACTGTTATTCGTTTCTATGATTTTACTTGTAACTCTAGGCAGGGTCCTAGTTTAGGATGTGCTGAACCCATCTCAGGTTTATTCTCAGTGAGTCAGGGCTCGCTCATATTTTCACTTCTTTTTGCCTTCTGTAGACAACTGAACACACCGTCAAGGAGTCCCACAAGGATGTCAGTGCCACTCCGGCACACGAGGAGACCACGTCTGTATCTAGTCCTGTTCAGCCTGCCGCCAAACCAGCTGTTCCCTCTTCCGGACCGCCCGCCACCAGCTCAGCGCCTTTAGTCCATCCCCCCGTCCATTCTCCCATTCCCAGGTAAAGCAGAGTAACGGTCTCAGCATGTCACCTCATGGCTACGTGTTCTATCCTGTTTGATGTTAATAATACCAGAGCAATTCCAGTATGAGAAAAGCAGAAGTTATTAGAATGCCCAAGTTGACATTTTACAATCTATATGAACATCATCCTGTGTTATTTACAGGGTTTCCGCTAAGTCGTCTCAATAAATTAATGCAATATAAAACAAAGCTGTCCACTTTGTCACTGCTGTCCTTTTATTTTCTGATTACAACAGACTCTCAAACATCTCTTAACTAGTTTGATGTTCATGCCATTCCATTGCACATTGAGTTCTTTGATGTATTTGTGTAATTAAGTGTTTGATTGTGCAATTTGATCTTCCTTAGGCCAGGTAATTAATGTAAATTAGATCTAAATCTGTTTAACATTAGTCACCTGCTAATACCAGTATTCATACGGGTGTATCGTCTAGTCATACTTTGTTTCTCTTCAACAGTAGCAAACCACAGCCGGAGAAGAAGTGGGAGAAGATTGACAGGCTGGCTGAGCCCCTCGCTCCCAAAGTGACCCCCTCCAGCACGCCTGCTTCCTCTGTGCCCATCCCAGCTGGACCCCCGACCACACAGCAATCTGTGTCCGGACACAAACCCCAACCCACCCCGGTGTCCTCCGCCCCGGTGTCCTCCGCCCCGGTGTCCTCCGCCCCGGTGTCCTCCGCCCCACCTCCGCCAGCTACACAGACGACCCCGGCTACTACTACTGTCCCCACTACCCCGGCACCTCTGGTACGGTGCTATGAATCCTGCCATAGATCTGATGGCCCTGGTTAATAAGGTGGATTCAGTCTTTAGGAGGATTACTCTATTTCAGCCAGAAGAGGACCGGCCACCACTTAGAGCCTGGTTCCTCTTCCAAGTTTCTTCCTAAATTCCGATCCATCAGGCAGTTTCCTAGCCGCTGTGTATCAACTTGTTGATGCAAGCTCTGATGCGTTTCAGACGGGGTGTTTGTAAAAGCACTTGGTGACAGCTGTCATATTTTGCCATCTTGCACTCACTTCCAAGTCTTTGTCATCCGCTCCTTTTAACTTTTGTCCTATTGTTTTTTCCCGTCTCTTGTTCAGGAACCCCGTAAGCTAAGCTACGCTGAGGTGTGCCAGCGTGCCCCCCTTCCTGCTCCCCCAGCCCCCTCCACAGCCTCCTCTACGCCCGGTCAACCCCTGCGTGAGCTCCGCGTCAACAAGGCAGAGGAGCTGGGTTCGGCCCCGGCGGACCATCCCCGGGGCGACCGGCAGGACAAGGCCCAGGAGAGGGAGAGGGATGGGGGCTGGGAGTGCAAGGAGAGTCGCCCTCGTGACCACCGGGACGGGGGATACTACCGCAACAACGGACCCCCAAGGCAGGGGGCCTCTGGGGGCCTGAAGTTTCGCGAACAGAGACGGGGTCCACCGCCAGCGCGACGCAGCTCCCCACAAGGAGGACCCCGACACACTGGCAAAGAGCAGAACATCCCCCCAGTGTCACCAAAGTAAAGACTTCTGACGTGAATGACGGAAAAATACACACGAAAAAGAAGTATGAAATATATACATGGATATATATAAATATATTTAAAAAAAAAAATGAAATGCATATAAAAGCAACAAACCTTAACAGTAGCCAACTCTCCTCCCGATCCGCCTCCTGGGACGACTTCCCTGATCTGAGAGGCTTTCCGAAGTGACAGTAAACCCCGGACGGGAAACCCAGGAGAGAGTTGGAGCCCAATAAGAGAAAGATCTGAGGAAGTGTAAACCTGAGTTTCAGAGCTGGATTTCAAAAAGGGGAAAATGAAACGTCTCATTAAAGCCTTGCGTCAAATTAATTAGCAGATTATAAAATCAATGATTTTAAAATGTGATTCATTTGGAGGCTGAGTCTTTCCCCCCTCGTCATAAAAACCGGTGGGACTCTGGGCTCTGTGCTATGGTTCTCAACCATTTCATTTTATCTATAGATGTTGGTCTGCAAAGAACATATGCACTAAAGAAGAAAAGGGACATCCATATATGTCGTATACACAGATATCTGTAACAATGTATTGACTACCAGACATCTTATGTTTTTGTGTGTCTGTTTGGAAAGGTTGAATGACTGAGAAAGATGGTTAGCTTGATCGGGCCTGTTTATGCATTGATTGTTGCTAAACAAACTGACTGGGAAAGAGTGCTACAATTTAGTCTGTCTTGGCCCTGATTTTCACGCAAACGTTCGGCTGATTGTGATTCTAGTGTTTTAGGATCTGAATCGATTACCTGAAATTAGGCAATTACAGGTGAACCTCCAATGGTTACTAAGAAGAATTCAAGATCATTTGAGCCTTGTTAATGATTGTCTTGTTTAGGGTACCAGCAAAGAAGTCACAAATATTGCTAATATCAAGCTACAGTTTTAAATCATTATTATTTTTTGGGTCCGTAGTCGTCTGTATGAATGTGGAAGGCGTGGTGATGTTTGTTTTAAATTAACATCTGTTTCTGGTGAGGGCGACACATTGCGGTATCAGACTTCTCTGCATAGTGTAGCCAAGATGGCAATGGCCAAGTCCCAAGCTGTTCATTTACAGTTTCATCTCTTGAGATATTTCATTTCCTGGTATGTCTGGATTTCCAATCTGACAGATCCAGATCATATATACGTATAGTCAGTAACGCTCTCTGTTTACAATGTACTATTCTCGGTGGGTTTGTAGTATAGGCGATTGACTGGGGGTGGGGGGGGGCTTAGAGCAAGGATGCATTAACATAGACTGGGTGTCGGTTGACTTTTGCGCTCATCTTTACTCTTATGGGATTCTCACCTAACATTTGCCTCAGAGGAGAGATGATAAGAGCACAAACCCATTTGGCACTGGTGTTCAGGTTGATTCAGTCAAACCGGACTCTGCCTCGGTCCACAAGTTGACCTGAATGGTCTTGTGAGATCCGGTTAATTCTGCCCAAGGCAGGATATTCAGGTGACGATAACAAAGTTAACTTTGTGTAGAGCTAAAAAAGAAAAGAAACAGATTGTTTAGCGGTTTCAGATTGACATATAGTGTGTAGAGTGCCGTTAGCTGAGAGTTTGATTTAGCTATCCTGTATAATCCATTTGGCAGCCAAGTAACAGGGGTTAATAAACGTCAGACCACTGCTATGTTCCAGTTGCCTATGATCCTAATTGACTTGTTGGGGTAAAAGCAACTCAGCCATTGAGTTGTCCTGTGAACGGGAGCATATTCTGTATTGAGTACACTACTTTATACCAGGGCCCTGGTCAAAAGTAGTGACCTGAATATGCATTTTATTTTCAATTGGGGGACACTAGAGTTGAATCGCTTGATGAGGTCAGTTAAGTATTCTTTAAACTGAACATGAAATGTGTAGTTGTAGTTGCCTATGTTATATCATATTATAACCTTTCTCTTGAGGGTTGTGTGTGGGGAATGTATTTGTTTCTCGGATGTCGAAATCGTTTTTCCCAAATTTCAACCCATCTCCACCCCCCCCCCCCACAGGTTATTTAGAGCTTTTTTATGGTGAGTTTGCTGTTATAAAATTTGAGAAACAAAGGCAGAAAACTGACTTTGGTATTTGCAGTTTGGACTCACTGTACATTATTTGCTTTTTAAATTCTATTTATTTTAATCCTACTGTGCATCGCTTTTTCCCCCCAATCTTGGTAGGCTGGTTTCCCCAAAGTTGAGCGTGACGTCGCATTGGCAAAAAAATCACACGTAAGACAACATTTGTACATTGTTTGAGATTTCAGCTGAAAGAAATACTTGACATGTTGACTTTGGGTCTAGTAGTGCTGTTATAAATGAGTTAACCAATCACTGAGGCTGTTTTCATTATGTTCTGAGCAGCTAGTGATCTAGTGTAATGAAATGAATGCACTAACTTGTTAAAAAAATAATCTTACTGTTTAAGTAATGTGAAATCATTTTAGAGGCATATGATAATGTTGATAGGCTTGCGAAAATCTACAGGAATAGCGTTTTCTTCATGTTTGGGTTAGTTTTTGTTATAATTTTTGGTTGGGGGTGGCAACATGGTTATATAGCTACGGATTGATTTAAGTGTTTGAGACACTTCTAGATGTCTGTATGAAATGTCACCAAAAAAAATAAATTATTTTGATTTGGCTTTGGATTTCTGTGTGTTCTGTATGTCTCTGAACCTAAGCAAGATCTGCCCAATCTCTGGTTAGATTACATAGAGGAGGCGGAAGTTAGTCTGGTGTTATCAATGACCAAAATGTTGATTTCTTGACTTGATGAGTGAATCTGTCTGATCTTGGACATGGCTCTAATTGGTTTTATGAATTTATCTGGATGAAAATGCTTAATGACTAAAGGAATAGTAAAAATCTGACCCTAAAAAATCTGTAATATTTATATTTATTTTGCACTGTACAAAAAACATTTGGTGCACAAATGTGTCTACATCCCTGGTAATAATGGGTCTCCTTTGCCAAGATAAGCCACGCCTGTCAAGTGGATTATGTGGAAAAACTGCATAGTCATTATACACCTGTCAGATTGTGGCAAAACTGCATAGTCATTCCTCTGGTGCACCTTGTGCTGGGGACAATAGGAGGCCACTCCACTATCAAATTTGCAGTTCTCACATGTCATGATGTAGAAGTCTAGGTTTTGACAGATTGTCCATGCTGACATGGAATGTCAACCAGTGCTGATTCCATTTCATGACGTGCATGCAAAATAATGTTACTGAGTTTGTCTGTCCTCCAGGCTGTGGCACAGCCCCAGGTTGCAGATTGTTTTTCTGATCTTTGCTCCTAACCTTTTATTACTATTGTCTGTATCATTGTTCTAACGGGTTTGATTTGGACAAATCTGGTGAATGGTGGGTGAATTGACACACTGAAATGCAACATGTCGGATGTGTTTAATGTTAAGTGTTTGTGTTCTGTGGCCCAAGAGCTTCTGATAGACCCCGACCCCTAGCTAATTGTCCCAGGTCTTACGTTAAAAACAACCGGGCATATGCATTATATGGCATGTTCCTCTGAACAGTTGACCAGTGACCTACCGCCAACAACTGCAGGGAACCACTGCTAAAGCGTACTTCAAGACCACGTCCAGGAGAACTTGGAAGAGTGGTCCTCTGTCGTGTTTGTGTGCAGAGACAACAGCGTGGCTATATACTTAAAAGTACTGGAGGTCCAGAACCAGTAGGTACGAAAGCCATGCAGTTCTAACCGAACCCCAGAGAGTGGTGAAGGAAGAGTGGTTCTGTAGGTGTGTGCTGCCACCAACTGGCCAAAATGACCACAGTGTGAGCCACCTAACTAGTTGGTGCTAAAGGTTGCTGACACTTAGACGCCCGTGTAGCAAGCGCAAGATTATGGTATCAGGGGTTTTCCAAAATTACGAGATATTTTCATTATTAAAGTTAGAAGCATAAACAACCAACTGTGTTCCGTCAGTTAGAATTATTGAAGGTGTCAATTGCAGTGACAATGTGGTCCTAATGATCCAAATGTGTAAAATGAAGTTGAGAGATTCTGTTCTCTGAAAAAAAAACCTGTTGCTTTCTCTCACCTGTTGGATACTCTGAGTAGCCAGGAGAGATCTGTCGTGTTAACATGAGTCAAGGTCTATAACAAACTGGAAGTTTTTCCGTCAGTATGTGATCTTGGAGGTTGACCTCAGCGCGGTGTCCCGCTTGACCCCGATACCAAGGTCAATGACCTCTAAAGGAAGACGTTGTATCCGTTTTATAGGATAAAACGGATACAAACGTTTGCTTATTTATTAGTCGCGTTAGAGAGAATTAAAACCCACTTGTTATTTATCTATTTCTGACTGACTGGTCTACACATGGTAATGATCCGTGTTTTATGATGCATGGAGATTTCTAGATCGGCCTTGATTTTTTTTTTTCAACCGATGTCTAAAATGTCAGCAATGTTAAATCTTGAACCATGACCATATTTGGAGATAATGCGTGTGTGATGGTCTGAGATAAAAGCGTGTCACCATTGAGTCTGCTATTGTTTAAAGGACCAATTTAAAATGGTCAACAAAAGTACAAAAGCACTCATAAGTTAGAGTCGTTGACTTGTGTGTCGAAATGTTTATTATTATTCACACGAGGGGTTTACGCACATTTTTGAGTTGGTGTAGATTTGGTAGGCGGAGACACGCAGATGGGCGGTGACACGCAGATGGGCGTAGCCCGGTCTTTACCGATGTTTTCGATGCGAACGACCGGTTACGGTTTCCGTGTTTTCGTCTAGCTTGCATGGCGCTCTGGCAAAATAAACACAATCCTTGAAACTGGGGACCAAAACGGTATGTGGGGCCCTACATATCAGCATGACAGCAATGCAAATGTTATCATAACAGGCATGGGGAATAATGCACGCATTATAACGCAATAGTCACAATCAATACGGCAATGGGCAGAATTAAGGCTAGTGTTTTTGCTAGCTGTCATATTTGCTGAGTGTTTATCTAGCGCTATTTGCTAGCATTCTGGATTGCTAACCTGCTAGCGACTAATGCTGCGTAGGTCATATAGTATTATGTTTACCGAGTAAATGAGTTTAGTACGATAAACATGATTAACAGATTTATCTCAAGTATTATTGGTGTATTATATCGGTTGCCACTGTGTTAGCCATTATTATTATTAGCTGTTAGTCGACGGGTATGAGCAGCTGGAGACGTAAACAGACACTAAGCAGGCTGGTTATATACAGCATCCGTGCGAGCTGCTGTTTTCCTGCAAGGAATTCGGCCAACTCGGTAAAATAATAAAGTAGCAACTCAACATGAGTGTTCAGATGATACAGTGTCTGCATAGATAAATTAAAGGTTTGCTCGGTTAGGGAAATGGCTCTACGCGTTAGCTGATGCTACGGTAGCCTGGGGGAGGGAAAACAGTTTCTGATCTGTGGCTGTGTGAGTCAGTATCACTGAGGGAAACGTGCAATTTGTCACCAGTACCAAGATTGTTTTTGTTGTTGTTTTCTTTTTCTAGATCTGAAACAGCAACTTGGCCAGGCCGGTGTAGTTGTTGCGGCGTTAGTGCACCCCAGCCCGGGTGCCATGTTCCTCAGCTCCCCATGAGCTCTACTATGTGGTACATCATGCAGTCTATTCAGAGTAAATATTCCCTGTCCGAGCGGCTCATCCGCACAATTGCCGCCATTCGCTCTTTCCCACACGACAATGTTGAAGATCTCATTCGAAGGGTAGGTTGGCTGGTAGAATGTAAACTATAACGATAAAACAATTAAAAGTCACCACTGTGACACCACTGTGCACTTACTGTAGGAAACACAAGTTCCACGATGTCATACATCGCCCCTGTACATGAAGTACCTGGTGTTGTGGAGTATTACTTGTCTACGATGTCTGTGTCTATTGGTATTTTGCTTGCTGCTGTTGTCAGTGATGTATCGTTGCCTGTCCACCGCTAGGGAGCCGATGTGAACCGCATGCATGGCACTCTGAAGCCCCTTCACTGTGCCTGTATGGTGGCGGATACGGACTGCGTGGAGCTGTTGTTGGAGAAGGGAGCGGAGGTATGTAAAAAAGTGCCATGTTTCTTTTTAACTCTTTCTATATAAGCTGGATAGTCGCATAGCATGTTTCTGCACGCTTTTTTGTTTTGTTTACATCCTAATCTAGTTCCTGGTGAAATAAATGATCAAACATGGACTTTATTAGCCAATAACAAGTTCCCGCAACAATAGACTTTGACTTGATTGGCTTTGTCTACCACCCAATGCCCTCCCTCCACTTTTTCCCCTTGTCTGGTGTACCCAAGCAATAATTTCTGGGCTGTAGCTTCACAATCTGGCACAAGTTCAGGGCAGCACAAGACCGTTACTGTCTCATAAAATCTCCTTGGTTGTGTCGCCTGGGGCGTGCCGACAGGCTATGCCGCCGCTGCAAAAGGAGTCTGAATGTGTGGGAGAGGGGAATTCACATATGTCTATATATTAAACATTGAAAACAATGTAATAAAAAAAACATGTCTGTGATAAGGTCATGTTTCAAGAGCAACTAGCAACTAGCAAGCTAAATGAAGTGAGCTTCTATTTTGACTGGTTAACTGCTTTTGGGTAATATGAAATGATTTGCTCAGGTTAGATGGGGAGGGTTCTTCTGCATAAAAAATTAGAAAACATCCCCTATATGGTTGTTGTGCCAGGCTTGGATGCACCGTCTTCAATAGCTTGGGGTTAAAGGTCAGAGGTCAGGTAGTTCTTTGATCTCTTATTTTGGTGCATGTTGCAGGAGTCTTATTATTACCTTTTAATAATAATAGTGATTATACGAATGTAAAGGCATAATTGTATTGTAACCTGGCAACTCTGTCTGTTCAGGTGAACGCTCTGGACGGCTACAACCGCACAGCGTTGCACTATGCGGCGGAGAAAGACGAGGGCTGCGTGGAGCTCCTGCTTGAGTACGGCGCCCTGCCCGACGCCCTGGACGGCAACAAGGACACGCCGCTGCACTGGGCGGCATTCAAGGACAACCCAGAGTGTGTCCGGGCTCTGCTGGAGAGCGGCGCCTGCCCCAACGCCCGGGACTACAACAATGACACGCCACTGAGCTGGGCCGCCATGAAGGGGAACTTGGAGAGCGTCCGCGTACTGCTGGAGTATGGCGCCCAGGTGCGTGTCACCAACCTGAGGGGCCAGACACCCATCTCTCGCCTGGTGGCCCTGCTGGCCCGCGGCCTAGGCACCGAGCAAGAGGAGAGGTGCCTGGAGCTCCTGTGCCGGGCGGCGGGGCGCTTTGAGATCCGCCGGGCCGACGGGACCTTGCCCAAAGAGCTCAGTAAGGACCCACAGCTCCTGGCCAAGCTGACCGGCATTGTGGCAGAGGCGCCGACGCTGCGCTCATTGACCCGGTGTGTCGTCCGGCAGAGTCTGGGAGTGAGGTTCCTGCCCACCGCGGTGAAAGAGCTGCCTTTACCAGAGTCGGTCAAAGAGTATTTGCTGCTGAGAAACTGAGTTGGCGGGGAGGTGGGTGGGACATTATGGGGGAGGGGTTATTGGGGGTTTGTGGTTTGGGGGTGTGAGGCTGTTGTTCATATTTAGACTTGAACTCTGTGCGCTAAGCTCAAATTATTGTTGCCATGGTATCCTTGAATGATAAAGCAGAGGTCAGTTGCATGCACCCGTCACAGCTCTGGATCGGGTTATTGGACCGTTTATTATTACCAGCTCAACATATATCTTCACAACAATAGTTTTCCTTAATGTGAACGAGCGATTCCTTAAGTCTGAGGTGAGATAAACGGTCTCATAATTCAGTCTGTAAGTGCGGGAGACATAAAATGTAGCACTTTTGTGGTGTGTGTGTGTGTGTGTGTGTGTGTGTGTGTTTTTGTGTGCGATCAACATTTGTCTGATTATCTTATTTTCAGTGTGTTCCTCTCCTTCAGTGGGTCTGCAAAATCAGTATTGCAACCCCTACCCAAAAAGTAATGTTATAAAAAAACTTGAGTAGCATTCGATTTATGTTGTTATAAAATATAATCGAGTACATTATTACAGTGATTAACATGGAAATGTACTAGTGAAGTGATGTTGTTACAAAACGCTGATTAACATATATCTGTATATCATCCTAGAACCTCCTATGACCAAATGATTAGTTCAGCCAGTTAAGCGCCATACGTGAGGTGGCTCATTTGGCATTTTGGTGAGCTCAAAATATTTTATTAAATGTGAAGGAGGGTTTACACTAGCAAATGTTGTTCAAGTTCACTAATGTAGAGAAATCTAATTAAGAATTTCTATGTTTTGAAATAACTAGGTTATTTCTTACCTTTTTACATACATTTTTATTTGGTACTAAGTTTTGATTTAAACCTTCTGTGCACCTCATATATAAATGCTACCAGCAAACTATGTACAGGGATGTTTATTTTAAACAAGTTAATACTAGGTAAACACAGTGGCATGATTATTTATATACTTTTATTGTATTCACATAAATGTAACGAAAACAAGCGATAAACAATGTAATTTAGTTCATAGGAAAAGTTGTGACACGTTTTGACAGTTGTTGATTGTTTGTTTCGGTTTGCTTGGGTTTTCCATGTGTATATATCAATGATATGTATATGATGTAAAGCTGCAACGTGATTTTTCTGTCTAAATAATGAAGGAAAAAAGTAAATGCTTTTCCTTATACTATGGACTGTGTTGTGTGAGGTCTACAACTTGATTTTGGACTGTGGAAACGTTGCTCTTGATGTAAATGTGACAACAACCTGACTGGCCCTCCAGGCGTTTTCATTTTAAGCAGTTTTATAGTATTCCAGCAGGGGGCGTCTGGTTTTCATCATTATTGCAGAAAATCTAATAACAACCAAAATGTGTCCCACCGTTTTTATTTAAAAAATGGTCAGAATTACACCCTATTTACCGAACACTTTATTCTTCAATGCCACTGTTGGTGTAACACTTCTGAAGACCGACAGATTAAAGTGTGAAAAAACATAATTGAGTGTTTATCTGAAAGTATTTAAAGTGACAGACACTCTTAGTAGTTCACTTTTCTGTCATTGTTTGAAAACAACCCCAACATAACTCAAGTATTTCAACACACACATTTTTAATCTCCCCACAGTTTCCTAAGAAACAATGGCAAAATGTATCTTTGATTACCTATCAGAAAGTTGGAGCACACTGCACAAAACTTATATTTAACTGAGAGTTATTGTTTATATGTATTTCCAAAGCTTTATTTTAGCCCCATGTTCTAACACAGGCTGGATGTAGGTTTCCCAGCAGGAAAAAAGTGAGAATTTCAGGAAGGAAACTAAAGCTACAGTAAAGTTACCCTCTCACATTACCTTCCTTTATATAGTAGCCTAGTTCATTCACTCCATCTGTTCAATGTCGGGATTTTGTTTTTATAAAATTAGCTGTGCTGTACATTCCTGCTACCGTGCTCTACAGTATTTATTTCTATCGTTGTCCTATTCAGAATGTGTACTTGTGTATATCAGGAAAATGTTAGGATGAAATTATGGAAACACTTGAAATGTAACATCTATGAGTATGTAAGTCGGTTGTAATAAATGGACTGCCCTTGTCCTCCTTTATAACAGGCCTATCTCCATGCAGAGGGAATTGGCCGGGGTTATTCCAGATCTAGAAGGATTTTAGTGCTCTGGGTCTACATGACCATTGTTCGAGCCATGGCAGCCCAGCTGTGGTTATGCAAGATATGGAATCTTAAGGACTACATGCATAATTCAAGACATTCTATATGGAAGACTTTTCTTTTTCTAGTGTATTATTTTTTTAAGCATGGCCTTTTAGGCTTAGGGGGTAGAGATGCCATTTGTGTTGCAGACTCTTGTGTCATATTAGACACAATCGGATCAACACAGTTGGAAAACCAAAAAGGAGTATTGGGAAATAGAAAAACAAACTCAGGTATTACATTTCTACACACACGAGCAAGGTAATTGCAGTTGACAAAAAATATTTTAAAAGCTCCGCTTTGAAAACATCGTTCAGATTATTCTGAGTATGATTAATGTTCATATGAAATGTGTGTTGTGTGCTGAGTCAGTTGTATATAGTACAGCATCCCAGAAATGTAAAATAATACTAATAGGACTCTGTTAGGACAAACCTTTGAAGGGGTGTTACTCAAAATTCCAACCCCACTTTGTTATGTGAGTTTATGAACAATCTGACGTAGAACCTCGCGATGACTCGGGGAGGAGGGAGTGTCAAATTCCAAGAGAGGAGACAGAGAGCGAGAGAGAGGGGCGCAACGGTGAGTTTGTAAACAGTATATTATTGTTAAAATATGAAATGGATATGCAAATCCGCTAACAATGTGACATAGTTGTTTTGAAAGTTGTTAGAGTTTGTGTGTGCGTGTCCATCGGTCATGGAATCGGAGTGGCCAATTAGTTGATCAAACTGTTGTGGTTTATCTTCTCGCTCGCACTACTCTAGCTCGCCTGTGCACTGCATAAAGCCAGAAAGTTGATTGCTTTTTGGAAAACTAAAATGTCATCTAATTATCAGCAAAACTGCACGACCGATTAGTTTGCTCCTGTTGTCATGCATGGAGTTTTTCGTGCTGCTCATTGCTTTTCCCTGTAGTAGCGGCCTGTTCCAAGTTAGCTCTGTGGAAAGTTGTAGCTTGCGAAATCTCCCATTTCTTTTTAGGCAAATCGTGATAAACCAATCGCAACGTTCCTTCCGAAGTGATTGATCGTTCCGTCAGCAAATGGGGAACCAGATTGTGCTTATTGACATGTTTTTAGCCAATCATGGGGAAAAGGGCAGTCTTGTGCGGGAAAAGGCGGGGCTTGTGCATGAAAGTGATCTCGGGTCTCGGCTAGCATGCTGAAATGCTAACCTGTCTAGACAACTACTGTAACACAGTTTTAGTTTGACGTTTTCACATTTGCACGGAATGTTAAGCATTTATGTTATAATTAAATCTGTATTCGGTTGACTAGACGTGTTATCAATTCCCACCAGAAACACACCATGTGTTTCTAACTGGAAGAACAAAATACTATATTATATATACATTAATGCAACAAAATTGCTGATACAGTCAAAACACGGGGACATTCAAGTTCCTCAACATAGTGTCCTCCATTCTGTGGCTGCTTGTGACCGACTTCAGACCTGTATAAAACGATTAGGGGACATCGACATGTATCATCTCTCCATATCTATTTACTTGCCTACATTAATTAGTATTGACATATTTATTCAAGCTTTAAAGTTATTTGTGGGTGTGTGAAGTCGGCTTGTTGTACTTGTTTGGCTGTCCGATAAGTAAATAAGGATATCTGTGGTTTTGTAATGTGATCTTGGACACTTCTCGTGAACGTCCCTCCAGGCATCTCCAAGCCCGATCACCTTTACATGGGAATGTGGGTCACTAGACGCTGACCTGGGATCAGTTCTGGCTTTTAGATGACAGCAGATCGTTCCATTACATGGATGGCAGTGGGGTTGGTGGGGGGTTGCTTTTGATTCGCACAGACTGGTCATTCTCGGCCTTGTTAGTAGTTTTATTGCAAAACCCCATTTGCAGCCGTGCGCCTATTTCTGGATGTTATAAAATATGTGTGTTCTTCATACAATATTTTATTTGGGTACATCAGTGAAAATGTCACAGGCAATTACACAGCATCAATACGTGGCAGTTAATGTGCATCAATACGTGGCAGTTAATGTGGTGTTCGTGTTTTTGGGGTTTTGTACGAAACCAATAATTGCACCTTTTTTAAATGAGTTGCAGTGTCCATAGCCACAGATCGAGTAACGTGTCGCCTCGCCTGTTAGAGCTACACTGTCAATTTTAATCATGACAAAAAGACGATGTCGATGAGGACCATACGTAATATTTTTTCGATGAAGTCATATTTTGGTACTGTTAAACGCTCCTATAACGTGCTTATAATGCAAACAGCCAATCAAAAAGCAGCGACCGACGCCTCCGCGAGGCAGATCGGGTAGGTGCCATGAGCTGTCAGTGCTCAATCACTGACAGCTCATGCAGAATGAATGGTTAAGATGGGTGGGATCGATAGGAAAAGCAATTTAGAAGAAAATGACTAAAAAGGAAGAACCACTTTGGTAATATGGCGGGGCGGTTTGCCCTTTTGAAGTCAGATTCAGCAGAAATAAACATTCATGTTGGCGAGTTGTGCAGTGCAAGTCAGGCAACACCAGCAAACTGTTAAGGCGTGTTAAACGGTATCTTCCTACTGAGCACGCAGTTTAATTTTGCGGCCTACGAGTCAATATGCACCCACTTTCAGTGATGTACGAGCTAAACAACAAACCATAACCAGTATCTTTTCATGCCCGCCACTGGTGCGCCCTCGGAGCAGATTTTTACCACAAGTGGCACCTGCCACAGATCTGCTTTAAAACCAGAGACAGTGACAGGGTGAACAAACCAGGCTTTTTTCGAAACGTGGAGTGCAATTAGCAGGACGATTCACCATAATCCACAATCAACAGTATTTGTATATCTTGTTCTACCTCATGTTTAATAATGTTGGAAAAATGTTTGGAAAATCCCTCCCCCATTATTTTGTGCTTGTCTTGTGTGCTCATTTTCTTTTCCTAAAAACACTGCATTGCATTTGCCAACTAAATTTGACCACCTTTGGGCAGGTACTCACATACTTTTTTAAGGTTTGCTATTGAATTCAAGCAATAATTGACTGGAAGTTCCCCTTCCCATTGTATGAGATGATTTTTATAACAAATAATTTGAGATGTTTATTTTTTTTGCAATACAGCCAAGCCCTAGTTTATGGCCTGACAGATGCGATAATAAAAGACAGTTGTCGGTGTTGATCAGTATTCAAGATAGTATCACATCCAATTGTGTGTTTCTGTCATCCATTTTTCAAATGGATATTCAGATTTCAGACACACAAATCAGAAAGGTTTCCATCTGTCCTGTCAGGTGTGATAGTTCAGACACAACATAGAGTAAATGTTTGGTTTCGATTTGGAGGGAGATGGTATCATGAAAGCAGCATATTTAATGGTTCCCTGTCCACTGTTCAGCTATACAAACACAGACTGTTCCGTTATGACAAACTGTTACGCACCCGAGGTGACACAATGGCCTAGGACGCACGTTTGAACCCTGACCGCGCTGCTAGCTGCCTCACTGAAAAGCCTCACGGGAGTTGCACATTGGCCAGCATTGCCTTGAGAGTGGGGAGGCATTGTCGGCAGGTGTTTCCTGGTCTCTCTGAACTCTAGAGACTCCCTCAGGGAGTTCAGGTGGTTGCAAAGCAGTTGACTGTGTGGGCGCGCACATGCCATGACCCAGGGGAATTCCAGGTTAGAAGTGTGATAAAATCAGAATTGCCTTGCATGGGTATGTAGGAAAAGGGCTTCTCATATTTTTAGATTCCATTAAATCAGTTAAAGGGCGATTAATTATAGAAGACCCTAAAAAAGGAATTTACTGCTTCAATAGATGTATCTGATTTGTATTTTTTTTTTACTTTGAACCTGACTGCAAGCTTTGTTACGGCTACGGTTTGTTCTAGGGATGCACGATAAGATTATTTTTGGCTGATGTCGATATAACAGTGGTCCAATTTCAAAACCGAAAGTGTTCTGTTGATGCTTTGAATTTCATCATGCAAAGATTACCTTTCTATTATTGATTTTAATAACTGACATCCATTTTAAGAGTCTTGATTATGAAACGATATGCATTAATTTACCATTGCTTTATCCTGCTCATATGGATCTCATGCTTAGATCTTTTGTGCTTTACGGCTAGTCTACTCTACGCGTAAATATTACAGTAATTACCCGGTATTAATTAACCTCAATTGTCTTTGGCCAAAAGCAGCCAAGCAGTTGTTCATAACCCAGAGATCAACTGTCTTATTTCTTGGCCTAGTTCGTGTTGTTTAAATGTTGTAGTTATAGCATCAAAACAACTCAGGCAATCCAACCCCTGTCCACCCTGTCACAGACGATGATCCACCTTATAAATAGACGTAAAAGTGTTTCTGATTTCATTGCATGAAAACCCCCGCTGGGTCCCGGTATTTTCCTGCATTGTCTGCCTGCTCCGCCACGGGTTTAGCCGAAAGACCCCTAGGCATTTGTGCGTATAGCGTTTCATTTGTTCCATGTTTCCACTGATCAAATCTCAGGTTCACTTGGTTTACAAAAATACACATAGGCATGCTGTACACGCCCAGGCAGCCGCCTCTCTCCTGTCATTGGTGGGCTGCAGTGTTGAACATGCCCAGGCAGCAGTCTCTTTCTTATCATTGGCCGGCTGCAGTGTTGAACATGCCGCCGTCTCTCTTGTCATTGGCCAGAGGCAGTGTTGTACACGCCCAGGCAGCCGTCTCTCTCCTGTCATTGGTGGGCTGCAGTGTTGTACATGCCCAGGCAGCAGTCTCTCTCTTATCATTGGCCGGCTGCAGTGTTGAACATGCAGCCGTCTCTCTTGTCATTGGCCAGCGGCAGTGTTGTACACGCCCAGGCAGCAGTCTCTCTCTTGTCATTGGAGCGGGTACGTTTAACTCTGACAGCGTGTCACTTCTGGCTGGCAGGGCGGGTGAGTGCCACACTTGTCCCCTGAGTTATCAAACACCCTTCATCTTAAAGAATTTCATTGATTTGTCAAATAGTCCACCCCTTCTCTCTCCCCTCTGTTTTCTTGTTGTCTCTGTTTCTCTTCTCTCTTACTCTGTCCTTTCTTTCCCCTCTCTCTTGCTCCTGCTCTCCCCTTTCACGCTCCCATTCCTCCCTCACCGTCTTTCCTAGGGACTCCCCTACTCTCCACCCTCTGCTGCTGGCAACTATAGCCCACAGATTCCTGAGTCCTCTGGCTCTCCGGCTGCAGCAGACAGAGTCTATTAATATGGTTTGTTTAGCCAGTTTCCTAGCAGGCGGCATCAAACACTGTGTCCCAGTAGCTGATTATAGACCCGGTGCTTGACAACCTGCTCACACTCCTGGCTTCACCTGCTGAGTCTGAAGAAACCCAAGGCGGTGTTCTCTGAAAGACAACCTGTCGATGAGTGCACTTCCTATTGACTGCTAATAGTATTACGCAGAACAAGGATGTTTTTAGTGGCATTGATCACTAAGATACGAAGAGTATTAAGAATATATAGTGATCAATGCCATTGAACCCACTACCCTGGCGTTACGAGTGTAGGTGTCACACTGTGAAACTCTTTTTGTTCTGATTGACACATTCACATTCCAGGGTATTTTTTTTCTCCATTTTCCACATTCCAGAATAATAGCGAAGACATAAGAACTATGAAATAACACCTATGGAATCATGTAGTAACCATAAAGCGATACTACATGATTCCTACATTAAATAATACAACATTTAATAGTGTAGATTGTTCATAGTATCCACCCTTTGCCTTGATGACAGCTTTGCAGACTCTTCCAATTCTCTCAACCTGCTTCATGAGGTAGTCACCTGGAAAGCTTTTCAATTGCCAGGTGTGCCTTGTAAAAAGTTAACTTAGAATTGATTTCTGACCTAATGCAAGAAGACCTTTGACCACAATTAATGCTATCCTAAATATAAGTAACAGACACACCTCAACCTTAACTGTTCAGAGGAGACAGCGTTAATCACAACATCATGGTAACATTGTTCCAAAGAAATCGTCAGGGTCCTACACAAAGAAATAGTCAGGGAGGGTCCTACTCAAAGAAATAGGCAGGGTCCTACTCAAAGAAATAGGCAGGGTCCTACTCAAAGAAATAGGCAGGGTCCTACTCAAAGAAATAGGCAGGGTCCTACTCAAAGAAATAGGCAGAGTCCTACTCAAAGAAATAGGCAGGGTCCTACTCAAAGAAATAGGCAGGGTCCTACTCAAACTAATAGGCAGGGTCCTACTCAAACTAATAGGCAGGGTCCTACTCAAAGAAATAGGCAGGGTCCTACTCAAACTAATAGGCAGGGTCCTACTCAAACTAATAGGCAGGGTCCTACTCAAAGAAATAGGCAGGGTCCTACTCAAAGAAATAGGCAGGGCCCTACTCAAAGAAATTGACAGGGTCCTACTCAAAGAAATAGACAGGGTCCTACTCAAAGAAATAGGCAGGGTCCTACTCAAACTAATAGTCAGGGTCCTACTCAAACTAATAGTCAGGGTCCTACTCAAAGAAATAGTCAGGGTCCTACTCAAAGAAATAGACAGGGTCCTACTCAAAGAAATAGGCAGGGTCCTACTCAAAGAAATAGTCAGGGTCCTACTCAAACTAATAGTCAGGGTCCTACTCAAACTAATAGTCAGGGTCCTACTCAAACTAATAGGCAGGGTCCTACTCAAAGAAATAGGCAGGGTCCTACTCAAACTAATAGGCAGGGTCCTACTCAAAGAAATAGGCAGAGTCCTACTCAAAGAAATAGGCAGAGTCCTACTCAAACTAATAGGCAGGGTCCTGACTCACATGGATCTGGTGTCTGAAATAGATATAAGGACAGTGTTCGACGTTTTGAACGTCGCTGTCAGACTCTGGTCAAATTCGTAATGTTAGGTGCCTGGAAAGTGTGGATGTCCAGCAGAGTTAGGACTCGTGTGGCAAAATGTCTGTTTAGACTGAGCATTTACGGTTTCATTGTAAAAAACATACATTTGACCAATTTAAAAAATTTAATAGATTAAAATCGGCAATCAATACACTCCCAGGTTCCATTATAAATTAAAATCTTCGCTAACTCTATTTTGGATTTCTTCAGCAGAAAGTGTTTCCGTACCTTTAGCAGGTTTTTTTGGTCATATGCAACTTCCCTCAGACGTAGCCTTTGACAACACATCCTCTGCATCTCTCAAAATTGGTGTTGCAGCCCTAGACTGGACCTAGCATGGAGTTCACACTTTTTGGGACCACCGGTCACCGTTCCATTTTATGTGGGAACCAGAGGCAACACTGGATGTATGCGGTCATGTATGAACCACTATTCCCTTTGTGCCATTGAGCTGGTCCAACAAACCGCAAGGCCTAACTGAGGTAAACCCTGACCTACCATCCAGATGTCGTCCATCAGTGGCTCACACTGTCAGTCCACACCAGGGCTATAACAAGATGCTGCTGGACGGTGTGTGGAGACGGTCTGTGGAGACGGTCTGTGGAGATGGTCTGAACACACACCGCTGGCCAAATAGACTCAGAAGGACGTGTTGTGTGTTTGAGTCGAGTGGGAGGTCTTGCACCGACCTGTGTCTGAATTCCAAACCGAGCCCTGTCCCCTCTCTAGTGCCCTGGCCTTGATAGGCCTGGGTGAACACCAAGGCTCCAGGTAGGCAACCCAGTGGCATTTGGGCCTAAGGTCTGTTGGCGCTTTCACAGGCAAACAACATCCTGGATGAGTGAGAGAAGTTTCTAGAAAGAGAGAGGCGTGGAGATGAGACACTGATAATATTCATCTGTGCCCTGAGGACAATCCTATACTGAGTAGATTATAATCAGGCACTTTTAGTAGATAGTAACTCGCTGAATGGCTTGTTACTTAGCGAGGTGCTGACTGTTGTTGTTGTTATTAGGAGGTAACATTCACCTGAGGCCTGAACAAGATTTGTGGTTAGCGAGGTAACTTCAGGTTCAATCCTGGATTATCGGTATCACAACGTTGGTTACCCTTTTAGCGCGTTACATCGACATGGTAACTTATGCTGCGAATGCGAACCTATCCTGCTCCGGAGCAGGTTATAGTCGAGATAACAGATAAACCCGAATAAAAGCACCGCCTACTGACCAATCAATTCTCAATTGAATATTTCGTCACCATTCTTAGAAGATCTCGTTCGGTGCACGAATAGTGAGAGGTTCACTTAAAGGAGCAGGGATATGCAGGGACCGACAAAACCTGTCGGGGTTGTTGGAGGAGGTACATTCACCTGGTCAGGGTCGGGGTTGTTGGAGGAGGTACATTCACCTGGTCGGGGTTGTTGGAGGAGGTACATTCACCTGGTCGGGGTTGTTGGAGGAGGTACATTCACCTGGTGAGGTTGTTGGAGGAGGTACATTCACCTGGTGAGGGTCGGGGTTGTGTAATAAGTTGTCTTGAGTTCATTGCGGGACCCATGTTGTGTAATTCTAGTCGGCAGACGTCATCTAGTGTTCTGGGAGATGGTACATTGGGCTGGCAGAGTTCTGCTGAAACATTCATGTGCCACCCCTCCCACCACACCTCACTGTTATTTCTCACCCTCTGTTGTGAAGACATGTTGAACGTTTTAGATAGATAACTATTTTAAATGTTAATGCACCCAACCCAGAATCTTCTCATTAACATTTTATGACTAAGTTATCTTTACTAAACTTTAAAAACTGCATTTTTTCATGTGGAGCCTGGATGCTTTGGGAGGAGGATGGGGGAGGAGTTAAAGGAGAGGGAGGAAGAGCGTTTACCCAGGAGAAGCTGGGGTTTGCAAATGAGAATTTGTTAATCGGCCTACCTGGTTAAATAAAGGTTAAATTCAAAAAACATAATAATAAAAACTTGACACGCATCCCCTCTGAGGTAGTGGAGTAGGAACAATATCGGTTGTTGTGGAACTCTGTTCTAAAGTGGGGGGGGTTAAGGCAGGGTGGTTTCTTTACACTGGCCTCACACTAGCTTACTTTCTTCTCTTTAAGGGCTTGCGTACATTACTCAACAGACATATCAAAGATAACTGTAGACGCTAGTTCAGTTTGTTGTGCAAACTCGCCAATATAGATAACTGGAGATGCCCCGTTTCCGAGGTAGCGTGCGTCACATTTTCGATAGAGCCCCCCTGGAGTTTTTCCAAGTGTGATGACGAACTGTGTCACGTTTCTGTGCAGTGCACACACTCATGCCGCGTGATTTCCCCGCAATGTGACGGCTGCAATGCTTAGTGGTACGTTACAAACAGGCCTGGTTTAAATTCAAACGCAATGCAAATTATTATGCAAACTAATGTTCATCTTAGTGTATATAGCGTTTGAATCTCTTGTAATGTAAACAAGCCCAAAGTTTCTCCCCAGTTATTGGCCAGCTGGGGGCCACTTGTGTGAAGTTAACCAAGGAGACCTCATCTCACTGCCCTGCTGTGTGTGTGTGTGTTTGTTTGTTTGTGTGTGTGGGTCTGTTGCTCTCTGTGTGTGTGTTTGTGTGTGTATGTACGTGTTGCTCTCTGTGGGTGTTGTTGTGTGTGATCGTAATGTGTGCATGTGTTTTCCTCACTGGGACGGGTTATTTTTAACTGTGTTCTGCTTCCTGGCTGCCCTGACTACTGTTAGCCTAGCGACAGAACAGCATCTCTGCCTGTGTTTTGGACCAGACTGCTCCACAGGAGGACTGGCAGAACAACCCGTTGAGGAAATTAAGAACGGAACTGACAACAATGTTCTCCCCTTCTCTTCTCCCGCAGTTAAATTGCAAGCTCTTTGCAACAATGGGGGACGACCGGCCTTTTGTATGCAACGCTTTGGGCTGCGGACAGGTAGGTCATAAACCTGAGTGTTTGTCCTGAGTGTCTGTCACTTTTCTGCTTATTCTGCTGTATGTTTAAATGTCTGTGCCATTTGACAGGTGAAGTTGGTTTAGTGAGGGTCTTTGGCAGTTCATATGGGTTCCAGTTTTGGTTGTTGGGTTTCAATGTGCTTTTTCTGAATTGCTATTTGACATTGGCTGTGGACTTGAATAACTGCCATGGCTGGGCAGTGAATATATAAGAGGAGTGATTTCTCAGTGTTGGGTCTGTGGGACTCTGGTCCGTGTTGGGTCTGTGAGACACTGCTCAGGGTTGGGTCTGTGGGACTCTGGTCAGTGTTGGGTCTGTGGGACTCTGGTCAGTGTTGGGTCTGTGGGACTCTGCTCAGTGTTGGGTCTGTGAGACTCTGGTCAGTGTTGGGTCTGTGGGACTCTGCTCAGTGTTGGGTCTGTGAGACTCTGCTCAGTGTTGGGTCTGTGGGACTCTGCTCAGTGTTGGGTCTGTGAGACTCTGCTCAGTGTTGGGTCTGTGGGACTCTGCTCAGTGTTGGGTCTGTGAGACTCTGCTCAGTGTTGGGTCTGTGGGACTCTGCTCAGTGTTGGGTCTGTGAGACTCTGCTCAGTGTTGGGTATATATATAGTTCTGTGGTCTGTTTCTCCACTACAAATTAAAAGAAACAATGTCAGCAGGGATGTTTTATTCAGGCTGCTTTACATGTCCAAATCTATATTTGGAAATTCTATTTAGAGAGGTTTTGTCATATTTACATTTAATAATAATACATTTTATTATAAGACTTTATTACAATTTGTTGGATTTACCTTGCAGAATTTTTTTTCTCGAATGTATATGTGATAACTGGTATGTTTTTGAGAAGATTACAGTAAAAACTGAGTCTGTGAGATTCTGGTCAGGTGTGGGTCGGTGTGATTCTGGTCAGGTTTGGTCAAGTTTGGGTCGGTGTGATTCTGGTCAGGTGTGGGTCGGTGTGATTCTGGTCAGGTTTGGTCAAGTTTGGGTCGTGTGATTCTGGTCAGGTTTGGGTCGGTGTGATTCTGGTCAGGTTTGGTCAAGTTTGGGTGATTCTGGTCAGGTTTGGGTCGGTGTGATTCTGGTCAGGTTTGGGTCTGTGATTCTGGTCAGGTTTGGGTCGGTGTGATTCTGATCAGGTTTGGGTCGGTGTGATTCTGGTCAGGTTTGGGTCGGTGTGATTCTGGTCAGGTTTGGGTCTGTGAGGTTCTGGTCAGGTTTGGGTCTGTGTGATTCTGGTCAGGGTTGGTTATGCCAACTCAGTCTCACCATGACACGTCCATAAAGAGCAGGCAGAAACAAAATAACAATGGGCTTGTGGAAATTCAGTCATCGAGAAGCAGAAGTGTTTGAGCAGGCAGTCTGACGATAACTAACACGTGCCTCTGGACTTTATCTGTTACCATCTGCTGCCATGGGAAATACCATTCTGAGTGCCATCACAGTACATCAGATCTCTGTTGAATAATTCTTTGATGTCTATTTGTTATTTTGAAATGCACTGGCCAAAATAATTACTTTTAGTGCAGTATTAGTGTTCAGAAAAACACTACCTAATTGCGTAAAAAAAGTAGTATCTTCTGGAAAGTACCCTGAAATACCCTCAGTTACTCCTGACTTAAAGTTTAGCCGAGGGCAATTATTTATATTCAACTTTTATATTCCGCAAGTTTCCCCTGCGTCTGCGGCCATGGGTTAGATATGTTGTTGAAACATGGTTCTTGGTTTCTTCTGCTTTCCTCTGAAGAACCCACTTTTACAATACCCAAACGGAGGCGGGCAGCTAGTTTGGTGGCGTTGTGAGACTGTGTCCTCCTCTTTCTCCCCTCAGCCAGTCAGTGAGTCACAGGCAGCTTGGATGAGTAATCTCTGTTATCGTTGTAACCTGTCTTTGCAGCTGGCAGACATACACTGTGAGTCAACCAGATAAATGCCTTTAATGCCAAACGACACTCTTTCCCCATTTTAAAACGCTTTGGTGCACTGGCTGGCCAGAGGGAGCGGGCAGGTACTGGCAATATGGCATCGTTGGTAGACGCCACACCAGAGATTTGGGAGCCAGACGACGCCATGGTTGCTCTGCAGGGAGATGCGATAGAGAGGAGGCCGGTGCGATAGAGGGGCCGCCGGTGCGATAGAGGGGCCGCCGGTGCGATAGAGGGGCCGCCGGTGCGATAGAGGGGCCGCCGGTGCGATAGAGGGGCCGCCGGTGCGATAGAGGGGCCGCCGGTGCGATAGAGGGGCCGCCGGTGCGATAGAGGGGCCGCCGGTGCGATAGAGGGGCCGCCGGTGCGATAGAGGGGCCGCCGGTGCGATAGAGGGGCCGCCGGTGCGATAGAGGGGCCGCCGGTGCGATAGAGGGGAGGCCGGTGCCATAGATGGGAGGCCGGTGCCATAGATGGGAGGCCGGTGCCATAGATGGGAGGCCGGTGCCATAGATGGGAGGCCGGTGCCATAGATGGGAGGCCGGTGCCATAGAGGGGAGGCCGGTGCCATAGAGGGGAGGCCGGTGCCATAGAGGGGAGGCCGGTGCCATAGAGGGGAGGCCGGTGCCATAGAGGGGAGGCCGGTGCCATAGAGGGGAGGCCGGTGCCATAGAGGGGAGGCCGGTGCAATAGAGGGGAGGCCGGTGCAATAGAGGCTGGTGTCTGGCAAATGTGATCATCAACAGTCCAGTCGTGACGCTGTACTCTGTGTTGGAAGACGTTCATATGGAAGCTGAAGTGTGTGTGTGTGTGTGTTATGGTAAGGTAACTTGAAGTCCCTGAAGGTTCTTAGGGAAAAGGAGCAAACAACAAGTGATGAATAATTCATTGCAGAGGCGTGTGTGTGTGTGTGTGTGTGTGTGTGTGTGCGTGTGCGTGTGCGTGTGTGTGCGCGCGTGCGCGTGCGTGCATATGCCAAAGTTGTCTGTATATTTTGCCCCTATTGGCTTTATCTAATGTTCAGTCTCCTACCTTCTGTTGAGATAATTCACGTTACCAGGACACACAGTTCAACACGACTTCTTACTGCTTAACTTCCAGAAACAGTTCCTTATATTCATTTGTGGTTTATTTATTTTTATAGCGTTAATAACTGTAATGCAATGTTGGCACGTTGTCTGGCACATTCAATACAGGATCAAAGGCTAAAACTAATCTAGTTACATCTCTACTTGAAGTAGACTTGCCATATCGTGTGTGTGTGTTTTCATGCCTTTACAGCTTTGCAGAGAGCTGCACGTTATCAGCAAAAGTTCTTTGTTGTTTTGCCTAATATAGGAATAAAGTTCCTATGTAGCTCTGTATGTAGAGCATCGCACTTGCAAAGCAGTTGTGGGTTCGATTCCCACGGGGGACCAGGTTGAAAGGGTATGCAGTTACGACCGAAAGACACTCTGGTTGAGGGCGTTGGCGAAAAAAAGATCAAAACAGTTTTGTCAACTGTTGGAGTCCTAGAACCAGAATGACTCATTGAAAAGCAGTGGCAAGTGACATAGTTCTTGTTTTGGAACAGTTGATTGCAATTGACCTTAAAGTCGTGCATGCAAACTGGTGGAATATACATGAGGAACTGGCATACTTTAATGAAGGGGGCGGAGCTTGGGTTGTGTCAGGGAACAGCTGCGAATGAAAGAAAAACACGACAGCACACGTTAACATTTAGATTTCCATGTGAATTCGATTAGTTGTGCAGCCCTACTTCATTGTTTTTTTCAGTCAACACAGAAATGTAATTTATCTCTTTGTGATATCCAGTTCCTGTCTTTCCGGCTGTGTTGTGTGGGTAATCTTTCCTCACAATCAGTGTTTTCACCGGTGTGCAACGTAGCAGCCTCAGTCTCGTTTAGACGTTTCTCTCGTTGAGCATCATGGTCCCCGTTTGCTGTCGTGTTTCCTGCGTACGATGGGGAGAGTCATTTTACATTAGTTTCCATCTGGCCAGTTGTCTTGCTCATAGGAAAAATACTGTGTGTCTGTGAGACATTTACAAGTGCATTGGTGATGCTGCTGTTAGCTGGGTCCTGGCTAAATATATGCTCTTCACACTTGACAGTGTTTCCACTTGGCCCTCACTCTCACCCCCTTCCTCTCGCTTCACTCATGACTGAACTTGTAACTTGACGCTTTACGCTTTACGCAGCCAGGAATAGTGTTTTACTGCAAAAACGCTAAATTGAATGTTGAAAACGTTTCTTTTATTCATTTGCGTTACGGAATTACATGAATACCATGTCCACTGTTAGTGATTCAGAAAATGCACTCATCCAGCCTTCGAGTGGTTTGACCTTAAGATGGCAGGTGGTGTCTCTGGCATGGCAGGTGGTGTCTCTGGCATAGTGTCATGGGGAAACTGGCAGGGCCAGCGGTGGGGCGTTTACGCCAGTGTGCAGAGGTGCATGGCATCAATTGGGAACCCTGTGCCAGGCTGAGCCGCAGACAGGCCGTGACTTTTTAGGTTTGGTGTTGAGGTTTGATGGGACGTGCAGAGCCCAGCGGACAAATGTGACAAATATAATGCCTGTGCCACGTCCTGTGCCAAGGAAAGGTCATCTTGTAGGTATGTGGTGAAGTGTTGAGTCACAGACCTGTCATCTGCTGAGAACCCTGAGGGGAGGGCCTTAGGCTCACATGGTGATTGAGGGGAGGGGCTTAGGCTCACTCAGAGACTAAGGGGTGGGGCTTATGTTCACACAGAAACTGACGGTTATGGCTTCAGCTTACTCTGAGATCCTCTGAGAGGTCAAAGATGATGATCTGTTGGTTCTGCAGAAATCTCCTAAGAACAGAGGACCGATCCAGCTTTAACCCCAACTAGCCTGTTACATGTGCATACATGTTACATACCCTGTTACATGTGCACACCCTGTTACATGTGCACGCCCTGTTACGTGTGCAAGCCCTGTTACGTGTGCAAGCCCTGTTACGTGTGCACGCCCTGTTACGTGTGCACGCCCTGTTACGTGTGCACGCCCTGTTACGTGTGCACGCCCTGTTACGTGTGCACGCCCTGTTACGTGTGCACGCCCTGTTACGTGTGCACGCCCTGTTACGTGTGCACGCCCTGTTACGTGTGCACGCCCTGTTGCGTGTGCACGCCCTGTTGCGTGTGCACGCCCTGTTGCGTGTGCACGCCCTGTTGCGTGTGCACGCCCTGTTGCGTGTGCACGCCCTGTTGCGTGTGCACGCCCTGTTGCGTGTGCACGCCCGGTTGCGTGTGCACGCCCGGTTGCGTGTGCACGCCCGGTTGCGTGTGCACGCCCTGTTGCGTGTGCACGCCCTGTTGCGTGTGCACGCCCTGTTGCGTGTGCACGCCCTGTTGCGTGTGCACGCCCTGTTGCGTGTGCACGCCCTGTTGCGTGTGCACGCCCTGTTGCGTGTGCACGCCCTGTTACGTGTGCACGCCCTGTTACGTGTGCACGCCCTGTTACGTGTGCACGCCCTGTTACGTGTGCACGCCCTGTTACATGTCTGGTGCTTATGTGATTTCCAGCACATAGATGTTTGTCTGTGTGTGGGGGTTATTAAGGTTAATCTGCTTCATATCCTGTACATTCCTTTAACCTCACTCCCTCTCAATCCTTCTCTCCATCTCTCTTACTCCCTCCTCTCCCTATTTCCCTCCTCCTCCCTGTCTCCATCTCTCCCTTTCTACTCCTCTCCTCTCTTTACCTCCTCCCTGTCTCCATCTCTCCCTCCTCCTCTCCTCTCTTTACCTCCTCCCTGTCTCCATCTCTCCCCCCTCCTCTCCTCTCTTTACCTCCTCCCTGTCTCCATCTCTTCCTCCTCCTCCTCCATCTCTCCCTCTCTCCTCCCCCCTGTCTCCCTCTCTCCCCCTCTCCTCTCTCCATGCATCCTTCTCTCTCCAGAGGTTCACCAACGAGGACCACCTGGCCGTACACAAACACAAGCATGAGATGACGCTGAAGTTTGGACCTGCCAGGACTGATTCTGTTATAATCCAAGGTACTGGTTCCCCTAGTGAGTCTGGACTATTCAATTATATCACCTGTCCTTGAAACTCGTTTGGTGCTCATTTATGTCAGATACTGGATCACTAATAACTGGGGAAGTTTTACTTTTTGGGGCAAAATATTATTTTTGGAAAGTGTAAAAGAAGAATGTGTGACCTGTTTGTTCTTCTTGCCTTTGTCTTCCAGACCAAACCCCAACTCCAACACGCTTTTTGAAAAACTGTGAGGAGGTTGGGCTGTTCAATGAGCTGGCTACCTCCTTCGCTGAGGAGTTCAGAAAGGCCCATGAGGACGACAACAAGCACTCCAGGAACCCTGTGAGTGGAACCATCTTGGTCCTCTGTAACACAGTAGCACAGTAGCACAGTAGCACAGTAGCACAGTAACACAGTAACACAGTAACACAGTAACACAGTAACACAGTAACACAGTAGCACTGTAGCACTGTAGCACTGTACCACAGTAACTTAGTAGCACAGTAACACAGTAACACAGTAACACAGTAACACAGTAACACAGTAACACAGTAACACAGTAACACAGTAGCACTGTAGCACTGTAGCACTGTACCACAGTAACTTAGTAGCACAGTAACACAGTAACACAGTAACACAGTAACACAGTAACACAGTAACACAGTAACACAGTAACACAGTAACACAGTAGCACTGTAGCACTGTAGCACTGTAGCACTGTACCACAGTAACTTAGTAGCACAGTAACACAGTAACACAGTAACACAGTAACACAGTAACACAGTAACACAGTAACACAGTAACACAGTAGCACTGTAGCACTGTAGCACTGTACCACAGTAACTTAGTAGCACAGTAACACAGTAACACAGTAACACAGTAACACAGTAACACAGTAACACAGTAGCACAGTAACATAGTAGCACAGTAGCACAGTAACACAGTAACACAGTAACACAGTAGCACAGTACCACAGAGTCAGTTGGAACATTGTAGTTGCAATGTCAGGATAGTGGGTTCGATTCCAAGGACCACCTGTACAAAAACTGTATTTACACACAATAAATAGGTCTGCTGTTATTTTTAATATAAAGGAAATAAAGTCAAAGTTTGCCTGACTGCTTACTTCACCCCAAGCCAGAGCCCAGTATTTCTGATGTTACCTGACTAAAGTTACATTATCTGATATTAACATGGAAGAAATAAGAGAACCAGGATGCTTTTCAAGTCCATGATATTTCCGGGATTTCTAATTGATCCCAACTTAATCCCGGCTAAGCTCATCCAGGACAAACAACTGTTGCGAAATAAAGAGAAAAGAAAAAACTTTGGAATTAGTGTCCAACTTTAGAGTGGAATATGTGGACTTTTTGTGTTGTTATACTTACAAGATCCGTTTCAGAACTTAGTAGATAATAAATAATACAGTAGATAGGAACAGTTTCCTGGATCTCCTAAAGATGCCTCTGCTTTTCTTCAAATCTAGTTATTTATCATCCGTGGTGGTTTGTGGGTAAGTCAGTATTCACTTCTGTCTTTCCCCGTCACTCTCCTTCAGCTCCCTGCTCCTCACAGGGAGGTGGCCCTTGACATGAGCCTGCAGACGCCGTTGGGAGAAGCCATGAACGTAAAAGAGGAGGATCCTGTGGAGGTTGACTCCACCCCACCAGGAAGTCCGGATTCCTTCTCCAGCATGTCAGACAGTAGCAGGGATGCCATGGTGAGAGGGAGAAAGGTAGGGCTTCAGCTATGGGGACATGTCCCAGTGGATTGGTGGGTCCCAGTGGATTGGTGTGTCCCAGTGGATTGGTGTGTCCCAGTGGATTGGTGGGTCCCAGTGGATTGGTGGGTCCCAGTGGATTGGTGTGTCCCAGTGGATTGGTGGTCCCAGTGGATTGGTGTGTCCCAGTGGATTGGTGTGTCCCAGTGGATTGGTGTGTCCCAGTGAATTGGTGGGTCCCAGTGGATTGGTGGGTCCCAGTGGATTGGTGGGTCCCAGTGGATTGGTGGGTCCCAGTGGATTGGTGGGTCCCAGTGAATTGGTGTGTCCCAGTGAATTGGTGTGTCCCAGTGGATTGGTGGGTCCCAGTGGATTGGTGGTCCCAGTGGATTGGTGTGTCCCAGTGGATTGGTGTGTCCCAGTGGATTGGTGGGTCCCAGTGGATTGGTGGGTCCCAGTGGATTGGTGGGTCCCAGTGGATTGGTGGGTCCCAGTGGATTGGTGGGTCCCAGTGGATTGGTGGGTCCCAGTGGATTGGTGTGTCCCAGTGGATTGGTGTGTCCCAGTGGATTGGTGTGTCCCAGTGGATTGGTGGGTCCCAGTGGATTGGTGTGTCCCAGTGGATTGGTGTGTCCCAGTGGATTGGTGTGTCCCAGTGGATTGGTGTGTCCCAGTGGATTGGTGTGTCCCAGTGGATTGGTGTGTCCCAGTGGATTGGTGGGTCCCAGTGGATTGGTGGGTCCCAGTGGATTGGTGTGTCCCAGTGGATTGGTGTGTCCCAGTGGATTGGTGGGTCCCAGTGGATTGGTGGGTCCCAGTGGATTGGTGGGTCCCAGTGGATTGGTGGGTCCCAGTGGATTGGTGGGTCCCAGTGGATTGGTGGGTCCCAGTGGATTGGTGTGTCCCAGTGGATTGGTGGGTCCCAGTGGATTGGTGTGTCCTCAAAGTGGATTGGTGGGTCCCAGTGGATTGGTGGGTCCCAGTGGATTGGTGGGTCCCAGTGGATTGGTGGGTCCCAGTGGATTGGTGGGTCCCAGTGGATTGGTGGGTCCCAGTGGATTGGTGGGTCCCAGTGGATTGGTGGGTCCCAGTGGATTGGTGGGTCCCAGTGGATTGGTGGGTCCCAGTGGATTGGTGTGTCCCAGTGGATTGGTGTGTCCCAGTGGATTGGTGTGTCCCAGTGGATTGGTGTGTCCCAGTGGATTGGTGGGTCCCAGTGGATTGGTGGGTCCCAGCGGATTGGTGGGTCCCAGCGGATTGGTGGGTCCCAGCGGATTGGTGGGTCCCAGCGGATTGGTGGGTCCCAGCGGATTGGTGTGTCCCAGCGGATTGGTGTGTCCCAGCGGATTGGTGGGTCCCAGCGGATTGGTGGGTCCCAGCGGATTGGTGGGTCCCAGCGGATTGGTGGGTCCCAGCGGATTGGTGGGTCCCAGCGGATTGGTGGGTCCCAGTGGATTGGTGGGTCCCAGTGGATTGGTGGGTCCCAGTGGATTGGTGTGTCCTCAAAGTGAATTGGTGTGTCCCAGTGAATTGGTGTGTTCTCCAAGTGGAGTATCCATACCAATGGCGTTCCTCCAACCGCGTGCGTGCTATGCAGAGACAACCAGGGGTGCTATTAAACTGTCATTGGTTATTATGGATGTGACGCTGCCTCTCCTGCCTCTCCTGCTTGTCCTGCATCTCCTGCTTCCCCTGACTCTCCTGCCTCTCACCGACTCTTTTGCCTCCCGTCTCCCAGGACACCTCCCCGAGGCCGGCCCTGAGTACCGCCCACACCCCCATCATCATGAGGCCAGGCCCCCTCCCTGCCAGGCCCCGCCCGGGCTCTCTGCCCCTACACATAGGCTTCGACGGCCTGCAGCCAACCATGCCCTCACCCACCTCCGTCATCACACCCACCCCGCCCTCCAACCGCACCCTGCTGGGGTGAGTGACCAGCCCTCTTCCGGATCTGGACCCGGGAATTTTATCCATGGGGTCTGCAGCTCCGGTCCAAGATGGTTGTTTTATGTTAAACGTTAACCCATTTACTGGTCTCGGAAAGATAGGCCTTTAGTTGGGATTAGTTAGGATATCTTGGGAGTGAAAAGAATCAGACAAGATGTGGGCGACGCGGACAGGGTGTCAGACAGATCAATAGAGTGGCATTCTCCAAGTAACCGTGTGCCTCTCTCTCTCTCTCTCTCCTCCTCAGCTCCCCTACTGGCCATTACCCCATGATGATGCATCTCCCTAACGGTCTGCTCCCTGGTCCTGTCCAGATCCCATCCGTCATATCGGTATGCTCTGGCCTTTCACCTGCCTGCCCTTGTCTGCTCCGGAACACCAGTTGTTGGCAGCTGATATTCCCGTTGACGTGGTGGAAGTTGACCTTTCACTGAGCGCGTATTACCATCTGGGTTACTCTGACATAGCCAGACATTACATTCAAAGATAGCAGAAGTAAGCCGCCTGGCACGAGAGAGCACATCTGTTCGTCCGATTCCAGTTTGACGATCCTGTTACCTTTTTAAATAATTGTATTGTGTGTTAGTGCTAGTTGGCTATAATGTGTATTGACTCATATGGGAGCTTAAACGAAGCACTTTGAGAACTTGTGAACACTTACACACTGTGCTAACATGAACCCTGACCTGGGTCATTAAAGTGTGTGTGTGTGTTCTGTCTCCAGCTGGCTCGGCCCATGCACATGGTACCCAACATTCCTGGCATCCCCGGTCCTCCTTTGGGAGGTGGCGGCAGTGGCTCCAACTCCCCCTCTGGGTACAGCACTCACTTAGAGGCCAAGATGGTGAGAATCTGAATCCCTCCCTCTCGTCTTCCCTCCTGTTTTTCTCTCTCTCTTCGTCTCTCTCTTCGTCTCTCTCTTCGTCTCTCTCTTCGTCTCTCTCTTCGTCTCTCTCTTCGTCTCTCTCTTCGTCTCTCTCTTCGTCTCTCTCTTCGTCTCTCTCTTCGTCTCTCTTTTCGTCTCTCTCTTCGTCTCTCTCTTTGTCTCTCTCTTCGTCTCTCTCTTCGTCTCTCTCCTTGTCTCTTTTTGTCCCAGTGTCCTACCCTCTTTCCCGGTACACAAAACACTCAGAGGTCAAGATTGTGAAAGCTCTCTTTGACTTGCTTCTCCCTCTCTCTCACTCTCACTCTCACTCTCTCTCTCTCTCCCTCTCTCCCTCTCTCTTAGTCTCTCTCTCTCTCTCTCTCTCTCTCTCTCTCCGTGTCTCTTTTTGTCCCAGTGTCCTTCTCTCTTTCCCGGTACACGAAACACTCTGAGGTCAAGAGGGTGACATCTCCCTCCCTCTCTCGTTTTTCTATTTCTGTCACACGCGTTCTTCTTCTTGTGATTTCTCTCTCACCATCTGCCCCCCCATACCTCCACCCGCTTGTCAGTTCAGAGATCACACATTGGTAGCTTTTCAGAAACATTGTGAATCCTGGAAACCATCACATTTGGTTATTATTATATATATATATATATGTGTGTGTGTGTGTGTGTATGTGTGTGTTTTGAAGAGATGATTCCACTAGGGGTGATTGTGTGTGTTACTCTTCCTCCTGTAGAGACTGAAGGCAGTGTTGGCCCACCAGAGTTCAGGAGGTCAGATGGGGGGTGTGGCTGGTAGTCCCATGCACCCTCAGAGGATGGAACAGAGTCAGCTGCTGGTGCAGCACCCCGATGCCCCCTCCCCCGCACAGCCACAGGTGGGGGACCTGGAGACCTGTACGCACACGCACACACACACACACACACACTCACACACACCCACATGTTTGTGTAATATCTTGTTGAATGTGCGTGGTCTATAAGTAGAATCAAAACCTCAGTTTGTCATGAAATTCCATGTTTGAGAGCAGGTTCAGTTACATGGGGCACATATTAAAACATGCATGATATATTAAACAATTCTGTGACAGGCATGGTTTTTGACTCAACAGCACCACATTTACCACCGGTGGCCAATATCCCCAGAAGAGATACTCAATAAGACTTCCTGGCTCATTTTTCACAGACTTTAATAGACAGGCATTCACTGTAACTGTAAACAATAAAGCAGATTCTATATCAGTCTTGTTTGAGACATTGTGTTGTGGCTCCGCCCCCAGGTGTCTCCAGCCCAGCCCACTGGTGGCCGACGGCGACGAGCCACGGAGGACGACCCAGACGACAGAAGACAACGTTTCCTGGAGAGAAACCGGGCGGCTGCGTCACGCTGCCGTCAGAAACGCAAAGTCTGGGTCAACTCCCTGGAGAAGAAGGCAGAGGAGCTCACCTCCATGAACGTCTCTCTAGCGGTGTGTGTGTGTGTGTGTGTGTGTGTGTGTGTGATCCACAAGTTTTGAAAAAAATTGCGCGTTTGAAGCGTAGTCTAAGAATCAATCGTTAAAACGAATAGCTGTTATAAATATAATATAATTCTCTGCTTGTCGTTCTGTCTCTTCAGAATGAGGTTTCTCTCTTGAGGAATGAGGTGGCCCACCTCAAACAGCTGTTGCTGGCTCACAAGAACTGCCCTGTCACCGCTCAACAGAAGAAGACAGCCTACATAGGTAACAGCCTGCTGGGAAGACATGTAACAGCTATCTGCCCTACTGGAGAGGGCAGTACTATGAAAGACATGTAACATCTATCTGTCCTACAGGAGACAGCAGTACTATGAAAGACATGCAACATCTATCTGTTCTACAGGAGACGGCAGTACTATGAAAGACATGTAACATCTATCTGTCCTACAGGAGACTGCAGTACTATGAAAGACATGTAACGTCTATCTGTCCTACAGGAGATGGCAGTACTACAAAATACATGCAACATCTATCTGTCCTACAGGAAACGGCAGTACTATGAAAGACATGTAACATCTATCTTTCCTACAGGAGATGGCAGTACTACAAAATACATGCAACATCTATCTGTTCTACAGGAGACGGCAGTACTATGAAAGACATGTAACATCTATCTGTCCTACAGGATACGGCAGTACTATGAAAGACATGTAACATCTATCTGTCCTACAGGAGACGGCAGTACTATAAAAGACATGTAACATCTATCTGTCCTACAGGAGACGGCAGTACTATAAAAGACATGTAACATCTATCTGTCCTACAGGAGACGGCAGTACTATAAAAGACATGTAACATCTATCTGTCCTACAGGAGACGGCAGTACTATAAAAGACATGTAACATCTATCTGTCCTACAGGAGACGGCAGTACTATAAAAGACATGTAACATCTATCTGTCCTACAGGAGACGGCAGTACTATAAAAGACATGTAACATCTATCTGTCCTACAGGAGACGGCAGTACTATGAAAGACATGTCCGATCCCGTGGGCTCCCCGGCTGCAGTCATCCAGCACAGCTCCCTGCCCAGCTTGTCTCCTTCCTCGGGCTCCAACGGCATGAGCTCCCGGGCGGCGGCCGAGGCCATGGCCATGTCAGTGCTGGCTGAGATGGGTCAACACCAGCTGCACCAGAGCCAGCACAGGAGAGTGGAGAGGGATGGAGGACGAGACGGACCTTCTTCCCACATCATCATGGCCACACATTCGCACCACTCCGACAGATGATGAGCATTTCACAGGGGCCGGCACTCTGTAGGGCACACGCGCACACACACACACACACACACACAATCGGACCCCACCCCTGGGTTGGGGGAGAGGAGGACCCCAAAACACTCCCCATCCTAGTAAAAGCACCACCGTTCATTCTCAGGTGAGCGGAGGACGACGAGGAGGGGGCACTCAAAATGAGACAACCCTCCTCCTTCTCCTCTTGCTGCCGTGGTGGCCATTTTGTTTCCGGTTCAGAACCGTGCTGGAGCTCGGCAGTCACAGCCCTCAGGGAACGGACCGGGCTGATTAGCGAGATAGAGCTTCCTTTTCTGTTCACTAGGGCCACAAACTATATTTAGGGGCTGGACTCCACACCGCTCATCTCCCCCACTCCTCCCCCCAGTCATCACACAACCCAGAAGTCCCAAAGAACATCGACAGACGGTCGGACTGTATAGCATCTAGTGAGTGTCCTCACGGTCGTTGTAGATTGCTCTCGGACACATATGCATTCTCTGAGGAACATCACACTAGCACAAACAACGAGATGTGCACAAACAACGAGATGTGCACAAACAACGAGATGTCACCTCTACGTTAACGGGGTAACGATTCGCATATGTGTTCAATCGGGACGGTTAGTCTTGAACACTGCAGGGTTCAGCCTCTTGTAACAGGGGTTTTTGGCTTTGCACAGATCTACATGTCGACACATTTTGTTCACACACACACACACACAACAGATGAGTTTCAGTGATTGAAATGTGATCTCCAAAGATGCAATAGATTTTTATATCCCACTTCTCAAGACGCTCACAATAGCCGTGTTTGTTAGCGGTTTTGTTTGAGGATCTGTCTCGGGTCATTCTGTAAAACTTGACCTAATTTTTAGCTCTGTCGGATATAGTTTATAAGGTCTGTTTTTGTGTACCAGAATTATAGAAGTTTGTTGACTTCTGGTCTGATGCGTCTGGTTTGGTAGCATGTGACTTCTATATTACTGTCTATATCGTGTTCTCATGCAGCTTTTCGGCTATGTCAGATATGTCTACAGTATTTTTTTCTGCTTGGTCCAAAGTGAACCATATTCTCTTTGGTTCTCACTGAATTTGTATGAGAGACTGAAAGCTAAAGAAATAATCAATTTACTGTACACAAGTCATTTATATGTGATATGTGTTTTTTTAGAGAATGTATTTTCCAAAAGGTCTTCACCTCCGCTTTGTACTGTTTCTAAGTCCAAGCCACCATCTCTGTGCATAACCACTTCTATATCCCAATCCTACTTGTATTATTAATTTTATGTATATCTGTCATGAAATCTTTGCAAGAAATAGTCGTCTACAGGACTCCCCACAGTCTGTCCCTGAACGGAGCCAGTTCATGTTGCTCTTTTGTGTGACTGAGCTTTCAGACTGGGCTTCCAGATTGAACTGCATCAGATGCTCTCCTGCTTTGTTTGTTCTAGGGACACAGAGCTCTGAAGAGGTTTCTAACTGGGATTTTTCTTCCTCTATCTCTTCTTCTTTCTTTTCCTTTACCTCTGGTCGTACTCTCGTGGTTCATTCTTGCTGCTTTCTGAAGTGTGTTGTGCTGCTGTTTAGTCTGCTGGGTTGTATTCATTAGGCAACATGTGGAATCAGATTCATAGGACAAGGGTTTACCTCGGGGCTGCCCGTCCCAGTGCCCGGAGATCCACCCTCCTGATCAGTTGGGACGAACCTGATTTCAGCTCTCCGTATTGTAATTGTTAGAATCGAATGTACTCGATTCATGTTGGAGAGGTAACTAACAGAACGGTTGGGCAATCCTGGGTTACCTGGGTTAGTCAAGTTGGATACTCTCATTTTTGTTTGCTGTTGCAAGACTTTATATAACGTTTTCAGCAGACTGCCTTAATGAACATGACCCTGACTGCACTTTGTAAATAACCCTATCTGAGACAAAGCCATGTTACCTTTTAGCATATATGTCTTCACGAACGTCATGGACAAAAATGTGAACAAACACCCCACCTGACAGTTAGCTTATTCAGCCAAAACGTACTATGCACTAGTACAGCGTTTCAATTGTACTAGTTGTGAAACGTTTTGTCAGATGGAACAAATATGGAATTTGTCCAATTGAAACGCTGTGTAGACATTGCATCTCAACCGTTTTGTTTAAGAGAATAAATTCACCCATTGTCTCACTCGGACATACTATCTATGCGTAGCACACACTATATCTTAAACACACACATTATTAACCAAACCATTTTGCCTTAAATAGTATTTTGGTGCTTCAAGAATTATTCGGTCACATAAAAGGAAAATCTAAAATTATCTAAATTTGGGTCTTAAAAGACATTCAGGCCGATATAGAGCTCGACTTATTTTCCAAGCTGAGGATGATATGTTTTTCAAAATGATCAGTCAAATGTCTCCACCGTAGTCACCACAGTAACATTCTGTTGTGATTCATAGACTGCCACCTTGTGGATCCTTGTGAACGTCACCTTCACGCAAGGATTGGAATGGAACCTTGAGGGGGATTCTTTAAGAACTCCTCTGGCAGATTTAGAAAATGTTAATTTTTTCAGAACTCCTGTGACAGAGTTATAATATTATTATTTTTTTTTGGAAATCCTGTGGCTGATTTGGAATAGTTTTAATTCTTACAGGGATTTCCATTGAGGCAGTTTTAGACATTTCGATTTAAGGAAACAACAAAACCTAGAGGATAGTCTACTTTTGTATTTGTGTGTAACTTCATCCCTCGTCTCTTTAGTAAATGTGTTATCATTTGTGGTGTGTAAAACAGCAGAAAGGTCTAGGTTATAAAAAACGCAAGAGCATATCTAAATGCACTAAAATATGCAGGTTTTTTGTTAATAATGTCTTTCTTCTATAGTTTTTGGCGTAAACCTCAGTTTGTCCTGATTACATGTTCTCTTTTAGTGACATCAAATGTTAGATATTTTGTTTGTTGTGATAATACGTAAAAACATTATGACCACCTACCAAATATGCGGTTGCCTCTACCAGACCCCTGAAGGTGTCCTGTGGTATCTGGCAACAAGACATTAGCAGCAGATCCCTGAAGGTGTCCTGTGGCCTCTGGCACCAAGACATTAGCAGCAGATCCCTGAAGGTGTCCTGTGGTCTCTGTCTCTATAAGACATTAGCAGCAGATCCCTGAAGGTGTCCTGTGGTCTCTGTCTCTATAAGACATTAGCAGCAGATCCCTGAAGGTGTCCTGTGGTCTCTGGCTCTATAAGACATTAGCAGCAGATCCCTGAAGGTGTCCTGTGGTCTCTGTCTCTATAAGACATTAGCAGCAGATCCCTGAAGGTGTCCTGTGGTCTCTGGCTCTATAAGACATTAGCAGCAGATCCCTGAAGGTGTCCTGTGGTCTCTGTCTCTATAAGACATTAGCAGCAGATCCCTGAAGGTGTCCTGTGGTCTCTGGCTCTATAAGACATTAGCAGCAGATCCCTGAAGGTGTCCTGTGGTCTCTGGCACCAAGACATTAGCAGCAGATCCTTTAAGTCCTGTAATTAGCTTCCTAGCAGAACGTTTCCCAGAGCATCCTACACTTTTCACCGGCTTGTGGTCTTCCCACAGCTCATCATGGTGCCATCAATACGCCTTGGGCGCCCAAAACCATTCTCACCACTGCTGACAGGGAGCACCCCGGACGCCTTGCTGTTAAAGAGATACTCTGACCCAGTCGTCTGGCCATAAAAATGTGGCCCTTGTCAATGTTACTCAGGTTTTTTCTTCAGCCCATCTCCCCTGCATTCAACATGTTGACTTCGAGAACTAATTGTTCGCTTACCATCAATCTACTCATACCTTGACATGCGCCCTTATTAGCGAGATGATCAATGTTATTTGCTTCACCTGTGAGTGGTCATAATGTTTTGTATATCACACATAATGGGTTATGAGTTTGTTTGTCTCCCAGCAGCTCCTTATTTGGCACACTACGGCTTGTCTAGGTTTTTGGTACAAAGTAGTGCACTAGATCTGGAGTATGATGACATTTTGGTATTCTGTCCTATGGAGACAGTCACGGTATGGGTCCCAAATGGCATCAGGTGGTCCTGTTAACAGACACTATACTAGACTGGCATCATGTGGTTTTGTTAACAGACATTATACTAGACTGGCATCATGTGGTCCTGTTAACAGACATTATACTAGACTGGCATCACGTGGTCCTGTTAACAGACATTATACTAGACTGGCATCATGTGGTCCTGTTAACAGACACTATACTAGACTGGCATCACGTGGTCCTGTTAACAGACATTATACTAGACTGGCATCACGTGGTCCTGTTAACAGACACTATACTAGACTGGCATCATGTGGTCCTGTTAACAGACATTATACTAGACTGGCATCACGTGGTCCTGTTAACAGACATTATACTAGACTGGCATCACGTGGTCCTGTTAACAGACACTATACTAGACTGGCATCATGTGGTCCTGTTAACAGACATTATACTAGACTGGCATCACGTGGTCCTGTTAACAGACACTATACTAGACTGGCATCACGTGGTCCTGTTAACAGACATTATACTAGACTGGCATCACGTGGTCCTGTTAACAGACACTATACTAGACTGGCATCACGTGGTCCTGTTAACAGACATTATACTAGACTGGCATCACGTGGTCCTGTTAACAGACATTATACTAGACTGGCATCACGTGGTCCTGTTAACAGACACTATACTAGACTGGCATCATGTGGTCCTGTTAACAGACATTATACTAGACTGGCATCATGTGGTCCTGTTAACAGACATTATACTAGACTGGCATCATGTGGTCCTGTTAACAGACACTATACTAGACTGGCATCATGTGGTCCTGTTAACAGACACTATACTAGACTGGCGTCATGTGGTCCTGTTAACAGACATTATACTTGACCGGCATCATGTGGTCCTGTTAACAGACACTGCACACAGGCTCTTGCAAAAAGAAAATGTGTTCATTGAAAATGGGGAAAACATTATTTGCTTTCATGTTTGTTGTTGGCACTTTTCTCTTGGCTTTTATTTTTTATTTTAATTGCGTGCTGTTGTCAGGAGGACTATATGCAAACCCTGTGTCATAGAAACGCATTCTCTATAATATAAATTGTTGTCATAATTATGAGTTATAGAAATGTATTTGTTTTAGAAAAACATTATTTTCCTTTTCAAAACTGTAATGTTCACCCATTCGTTCATACTTTCTAGTGAACCCTGCCTTACATTTCCCCATTTGGTAGACATTAAGAATTTCTTTGTGATATATAATGAGTTGGTTTGTAGTAATTTTGGAGGATTTTAAACATACATTAGACACACTATGATAAACCATTTTAAGTGGCAATTGATAACCAATGTGTCTTTCGAACAAAACCAAATATTTAAAACGATGTTGAGGTATCATCTACAATCACATAGAAGGAAAAATAGGGACCCAATAAAAATGGGTAAACCTCCCTGTTTGTATCAGCTGGACTGTGAACCATGGTATTAGAATCATTTCTCTGACTCTATTAGAATATACACTAATCATGGTTCTAATTCTATTAGAATGTACCTCAATCATAGTTCTAATTCTATTAGAATATACCCCAATCATGGTTCTAATTCTGTTAGAACATATCCCAATCATGGTTCTAATTTTATTAGAATATACACTAATCATGATTCTAATTCTATTAGAATATACCCCAATCATGGTTCTAATTCTATTAGAATGTACCCCAATCATGGTTCTAATTCTATTAGAATATTCCCCCTTCATGGTTTTAATTCTACAGCTGGAACGATTACTTAAAAATTGACTAAGTTATTTTGCATCGGTTTCATGGAAATCAATTGTTTGTTGTTTTTTACTCAAAATATTAACATTTGTTTTAAACAAGTCAAGAAGTGTATAAGGAAATAAATATTATTACGTATGACGTAGAAGTTACCTATTGAGTTATTTTAATTGTTTATTCGCACTCCCATAAAACAAATGTTGGAATGGCCCTTCGTTGTACTGTATATAACTGTATTATATGAATATATTTCATTTTCCATGCATGTCCAAGTGGAACTACTATGAACACTTACCGTGCAACAATTTTAATTAAACAAAATACTTTAATTGATGTCAACCTTTTTTGAATGATTGCAAGTTTTTTAGACATTAGGTGTTTCTCTTTCTCTAGTTCTTCTCTCAAATGCTTATGTCTGATTTCCATAGTATGTGAAAGGATCCATGCCTAAACATTCAACATTATGCTTTGTGTTAGACCCTCAATCAATCAGTCGATCAAATGTATTTTCTAAAGCTATTTTTTTTACGTCAGTAGTTGTCACTAATTTCTCTAACAGAGACCCAGCCAGAAACCCCTAAGAGAAAGTAACAACAGAGTTTATGCACATCAAGGGCTTTGAGACGAGGGCTTTGAGACAATACCATAATTTAATATAATTCTTTCTCCATGCTTTCATGTTGCTGTTACTCTAGTGCATGGTGATCTTTGTCTCACATGTCTACAAAACTCTTTTTAGAGTCTCTTTAAATGACTTAATTGTTCTTGCATGATTTCACCATTGCACCAAGTAAAACTATTGGTGTCGGTGTGTGGCTGTACTAGAGGTAAATGGCGATTTTCATTGAAACGCTCATCTCATGCATTCTAATCTACGATTCACAAGAAACTATTTGAAATGTGAGGTGACATGGTATGGTGAGGTTATATTTTTAGTGTAATCATACATAAACAGTTTTTTTTTATTTCGTAACTGCGCTATCCAAGTTATTTTAATTGACTTTATTTATTCAGCGACAAAGTTGAAACTCCAACGTTGCTTTAATGACAATGGCTGATTACAGAAGTTGTAGCGTGTTCAGGGCAACACCAGATGGAGTGCATGCTGTATGTCTCTAGCTGTTCGTATTACCTGTTTTTGGGTGCAGTTAACTGACTGGCCGCTGGTATGTGATGGGAGATCACGTGATCGCCCATCTCCCCATTATGGCGGAGGGAGCAGTCGGCCGGATGGATTGTCGCTCCTCTTCAACTGAATGTTTCGCCTATTAAATGGAGTATCCTGGCAAATAACAGATTTCGTTTCCCTTAGAGAGAACTCTCTTTTTCTTGTTTTCAAGTCATGGCGGACCGTGGCATGGATCTCTCCGGCATACCGAAAGAGGTTCGCGACCATTTGGCGGAGTTGGAATTAGAGCTATCGGAAGGTACAGAGGGTTGAAGGGGGTGGATTTGGTGTGGATGGGGCTAGCTAGCTAGGGGAGTGAATTCAAATTCACCATATGAAGCAGGCTAGCTAGCACCAACCGGTCTCTGACAAATTGGCAGCAGCGTGTATTATTATGTATCTCTATTAGTACATAAGACGAATATAGCAATATTTTGAGTTGGTAATGTTGCCACAGACAGTCGCCCTCAGCCAATGTCTGTGTGGCTAGCCAGTTAGCAACACCTTTCTGCTAACACATTACCATCGAAACGAAAAACCGTTGAAAGAGACTCGGTGCACGCGCTGTATGAGATCCCGGACACGTCTGCGCTAAATGTCGTTGGCTATGGGGTACATCGTTTAATTAAATAATGTAATTTGTTGTTTACTTTTGCATTTCGAGAGGCTGGCTATCTGTCCCTATTCATAATGGATTGTCAAAGTCAACCATGTCAAAAAATATGACAGCTTTGTCTTGTCGAAGCCTTTGTTTTTTCCCCCCCGTTTAGCAATCGTGGACACCCTTACCACCATGTCAGGGACGGGTGTCAGGCACGGGTATGTTCATGTCATGGGTGTAATTCTGCATTGCACAATCTGCAACTCGTGTGGGAACGACTAGCCAGGAAACATGTGCCTCATGATTTGCTGAGTGGTCACGACAACCTCCTGAAGTTCTTGGGACGTTTTTGCTGGGTATTAACCTTAACAAACACGAAGGAGAGTACGATTATGTACGCTCTCATGTATGGTCTGCGAACGGCATGTCTCCTACCCTGCTTTTGGATGTTTTCACTCAATTCATCATGTAGACCTGATTTTGATAATTACCCGTTTGAAAAAGCTCATTTATGTTAATTATCAGCTCAGATGTTGTGGAAACCGGGGTGGAACACTGCTCTGTATATGTTGCTGTAATACAACCGCATGATAATGGACAGGCTGTGACATGATACAGTCATATGCGTGGCTTCACCTGATGGTCACCTTTGCCTCTGTGTGTGTCTCTGGATCGGCTGAGTCAGAGAGGCATGTCATTCTGAGGTAACATTCGTCGCATCTCTTTCAGCTGGTCAATCAAAAGTCTAAACCGACTCACTCAAAGTCATTCTAAAAGATTTTTGCAAGCTGATAGTCACTGTTTTCATTTTTGAGACTCTGAGAAACCTGCTTATTTTCGTTTATGCGCAGGTTTCTGATTTCATTTCTGTATTTTTTTTTGGAGTGGACATTGGACACATGTATGCAGGGATACTAGATTCTCTGTGTTGTGGTTGACAGTCAGTCACATTGAAATGTAATTTGCTTTGACAAGTCTGCTTTTACCACAATGTCATTCACAGTCTGGCCCCATATAGGTTATCCGAGGGGATGTCCGCTACTACTTTAAATCTGCCCATGTGACCACATTGAAAACACCTGTTTGCTGGATACATTCAGATGGACAACACTGCTGGCTTCATCATCTGCTAACCAACTCTAATAACAACCCTTGCCAGCATGTAACAAAGGCTTTATAGCACGATCATCAAGTAGAACGTATTTTTATTTGAATCTAATGTATTGTGTGTTGCGTGATCAATTTCATCCGGACCCTTCCTTTACAACACAGCTTGTCCCTGATGGGACCACCCTTGCCCAGATTCAGTGTGCTAACTTCTGGGTGACTCGCAGGCTCTGTCCAACAGTACAGGCCCACTGACTCTTGCAGAGCAACGCCGGAGTTCTGTTCAATGCAACCGACATTTTAACGGAGTCACACAAAGAACTATATTTTGCACCCCTCCACCCTGCCTGCCCCGTTCGTAACAAACCCAACCACAGAACAGAACAGCGCCATATCGGAAATGGCTGTTGTTGGGTTACTTGGGAGAGAACAGAGGCAAGCCAAGTGGCCCCTTAAATAACAGGCTGTGTGTGTGTGTGTGTGTGTGTGTAGCCCCCAGTTTACAGTGGACACAATGAACCCCAGTCAGCTGGTCACAGCCGTGATGGTGTTCAGTAGGCCATTCAAATGGAGGCTTTGACCGTGTCCCAAATGACAGCTGCATTTGTCTTTCTAGTGCACTTATTTCCACTAGGGGTAGTGCACTGTGTCGGGCTGACTTAGGCTTCCATTTAGTACACAGACTGTGTGTGCCGCAGTGGAATGAGCTGCTCTTATTGGAAGGGAAGGGAGCGGTCAGACATAGTTAGATAGATGGCGTGAGTGTGTGTGTGTGTCTCTGTGTGTGTGTGTGTGTGTGCGCGCGTTCAGAGTCCCCCTGTGCTGTGTAGTTGTTCAGGCTGACGTTAAGGCGTGACTGACCCAGCTAGCTGCTGTTTTTCCTAATTGGTAGTTCAGAAATGTCCCCTCTCCTTTCGGTGTCTGGAGAAGCATATACATTTTTCTCCTTGTCTGGGTATCTGCCTTTATCAGCAGGGGTTCACAGTGATTACACGTGAAGGGTTCTCCTTGTATTATTCTTGGTATGTTGGGATGGCCTGTCAGAGTCCAGTTGTCCAAATCTGTTTTTTGTCTTTTGCATCATTTATATTCTTTTATTTCTGAGAGAGTTGTTATCTTGAGCAAGTCCCGACCACTGGGTGGGTGTGCTGGGGACCTGTTTTACAGACTGCTTCTTTAGGCAGTATGTGAACGAGAGTCCAGATTATTGCCTGTGTACTTCCTGACTAGGCAGACTGACCAGTCAGCTGGTGGATGCTGATACAGTAACAGCCTGGTTGTCCATTGGTCGTCACACCAGGGGAACAGTATCCAGACCCAAATGGGCCAGGGGAACAGTATCCAGACCCAAATGGGCCAGGGGAACAGTATCCAGACCCAAATGGGCCAGGGGAACAGTATCCAGACCCAAATGGGCCAGCGGAACAGTATCCAGACCCAAATGGGCCAGCGGAACAGTATCCAGACCCAAATGGGCCAGCGGAACAGTATCCAGACCAAAATGGGCCAGCCGAACAGTATCCAGACCAAAATGGGCCAGCGGAACAGTATCCAGACCCAAATGGGCCAGCGGAACAGTATCCAGACCCAAATGGGCCAGCGGAACAGTATCCAGACCCAAATGGGCCAGCCGAACAGTATTCAGACCCAAATGGGCCAGCGGAACAGTATCCAGACCCAAATGGGCCAGCGGAACAGTATCCATACCCAAATGGGCCAGGGAACAGTATCCATACCCAAATGGGCCAGGCGAACAGTATCCAGACCCAAATGGGCCAGGTGTGGTTATGCCGGGGGAACGGCATAACCACGCCCCAGATGAACGCCCCAGATGAGCCCAGTCTGAGAAACTCTTTGGTATGCTGTCATCCGGGTTTTTTGGCAGACCGCGGACCTAGTTTCCAAGTAGGTCTGTAGGCAGGCAGAGAATTATGCTCTTTGAAATGGAAGACCCCCTCATGTAGTCATTGTAAATACTGAGCGCTGTTATATGTGCATGCCACCTGGTCAAAGGTCAGAGCGTCAACAGCAAATGTTATAGGTGAGATTCATGATCGTCCAACTCTACATTTTTTATAAACATGCCCATTCACTTCACCACTTCAGTAATGTTTTTGCGCCGCGGTTAATTAAACGGTTTGCGTTTTTCACCTTTTCAGTTAAAAACTTGACGGCCTTGCTTTCATGAAAGCTTTGAGATGTGCTTGAGTTAGTTTGCCCAGGCGGAGCTGGCAGGCAGGTGTAATCTGTGATCATGGTAGGTCAGGTTGAGTCTACTGTCTCTCCCCTCAGGTAGGTCTGATCTGTGATCACGGTAGGTTAGGTTGAGCCTAGGGCTGGATGATTAATCGAAACGTAATCGAAACCGAAATTCAGAGCCTAAAACCGACGTAATTTTACCATGTCGGTTATTTCGTTTTTTTAATCCTATTAATATTTCCGCCCACTGTGTGTTAATGTACTTTCCCCTTTAAACATATTACCGCGTGTGTAGTCACTTGGCTCCGCCCCATCCAGTCTGCGACATAGAAGCAACATGGAGGAGAACTCAAACACAGCGTCAACTCAGCAACTCGAGCCGCTGGTTTCAAAGAAACACGCAGTGTCCGTCGTTTGGGCACATTTTGGCTTCAATAAAGACGAAACCGAACAAACTCATGTCAAATGCAAACACTGCAGAAAAACTGTTATAGCGACCAAAGGTAATACCAGCAATCTGTTAGAAACACTTGGAGCGCAATCACATGACCGAATATGAACAGTGCATGGCTCAAAAAAAGAGAGGCTGACAAACGCCCAGCAACAAGTGCCTCCACAAAGCAGGTGTCCATAACACAATCATTTACAAATGCTACACAATATGAAAAGGATTCAAGAAGATGGAAAGAAATAACTGACGCCATTTGTTACTATTTGTTAATAGCTATGTGTGTTTCCTTATTTTAGAATCACAAAGATAGGATTATGCACTTATTCATTAGAAAAAATAACCGTGAACATATTTACAGTATAAGCCCTGCCAGTGATGAGAATTTTTGTTGTTGTTAAATAATCGTTCAATAATCGTAATCGAGGTAACTTTGCGTTCAATTAATCGCGATTATGATTTTAGCCAAAATCGTCCAGCCCTAGTTGAGCCTACGTTCCCTTCGGCAAGTGTGATCTGTCATCTCTGGTGGGTTAGGATTAACTTACTGTGAAGAACAAAGTTGTTCGCAGTTCTTTGACCTGCCAGCCATGTTGAAACTTCCTCCATTTGTAGAACAGCTGAGGGGAAATGTCTGCCTGCGTGCGTGCGTGTGCATAATCAAACCTGTTTTCAATAACCATTGGAACTAATTTCAAATTGTGTGAAATTAGCGTCAGTATTTTAATGAACCAATTAAATACTGAATATTAAAAGCTGCAAACCTTATTATAATCGGCAAATCTCTGTAGTTAAATATAGGCTGAAAATATTTGAAACAGCATTGGAACCCAGGCCTGTGCTCAGAGGCAGGGTGAGGTCGCTGGCCAAGAATTGGAACCAGGCCTTCAGAACTGAGTGAGATGCATTATGTCCAGGCTGAAGCTGAGCCAAGCACCCCCCTCCACACCCTCTCTTTCAGAGCCTACACACTCAACAGGCCACGATACTTTGGGGCCTGTTAACTCTTGGACCAGATGTTGCTTTAGAACAAGCACTTGTTGTCACTGAGTAGAGATGTTTGGCAGAAGCTTTTATTATGACGACATACATCCAGAAAACATGTTCCAAATCACACTGATATGTGCTGTATCCGATTGACACACAGTTGTTGTTTTCAGGCAGGGGCATGCCTTATGTAACTTGTCTGTGTTTTGTGCCATTCCAACAGAATAAGATGCTGGGCATTGTCTTCTTTACTCTTTATCTGTAACACTTTGCAATATAATGATTTTATCTAGACAAGTTTTCTGTTATTGAATTCTCTGTTTTGGGCTGATTCATTGCAAGGATGATCTAGTTCAAATGGATTTTCTGCTACAGAAGGATCTAGTTCTGTCCGAATTTCTTCTATATATTAAACTTATTCAGACATCTTTGATGCAATATAATTAACTAGTTGGTAGAATGTGGGCAGTGAATGTTTTACAACATATTCTAATCCATAGATTTATTTTCTTTGTGTGTGGACCAAGGGCTGTGTCTCTGTGTGTATTTCTCTACTCCATTCAGGCTAAATAATTTACATGCTCTCATTAACTTTTACGACGACAATGCTCTCACTACTACAGCTTTCTGTTTCTGGGTTATGTTGGTGAATAAGGGGTGGAGCTTGGTAGGAACAGTCTCAGTTTCTGGGTTATGTTGGTGAATAAGGGGTGGTGCTTGGTAGGAACAGTCTCAGTTTCTGGGTTATGTTGGTGAATAAGGGGTGGTGCTTGGTAGGAACAGTCTCTGTTCATGGGTTATGTTGGTGAATAAGGGGTGGTGCTTGGTAGGAACAGTCTCTGTTCGTGGGTTATGTTGGTGAATAACGGGTGGAGCTTGGTAGGACCAGTCTCAGTTTCTGGGTTATGTTGGTGAATAAGGGGTGGTGCTTGGTAGGAACAGTCTCTGTTCATGGGTTATGTTGGTGAATAAGGGGTGGTGCTTGGTAGGAACAGTCTCTGTTCATGGGTTATGTTGGTGAATAAGGGGTGGTGCTTGGTAGGAACAGTCTCTGTTCATGGGTTATGTTGGTGAATAAGGGGTGGTGCTTGGTAGGAACAGTCTCAGTTTCTGGGTTATGTTGGTGAATAAGGGGTGGAGCTTGGTAGAAACAGCCCACAGGAGCCTAAATAAGCTCTTCTCAGGTCCAAACCCTGACCGGGGTCTTAGATGGTCAGTGCTCTGGGACAGGAACCTGAATACAGTAAGCTCTTCCCGGATTGAATTCCAGTGCAACATGAAAAAGCAACTGAAAAAGATGGTGATGATTTTGTGCCCACTGAGCAAAGCTATATTGTCAATTGCTGCTTTAAGTAGCTAGCTAGCGGATGGAAACGGTTGCTAAATGACTCAACAGTCGGTCATTCCCGGCTGTAGCCTAACCTGCATGTTGCAACACGAGACTATACATTGTTCTTATCAAGTTGTCAAAGCCTTCAGACCAGATGCATGTTCTCACTGTTTGAGAGCAGTCAGTTGGTTTTTATTGGGGGCGTTCCTTATTGTTACTGTAACACTGTGCTCCCCTTCAGGGCATAGTTGGGGAACCTGTTTCCTGGTTCTGTCACTGCCTGGAAGTCTTCCACCTTTTCTTTATCATTAAGGCTCTGATTCCCGGACTGGTGGCAGTTGGTGGATTCAGTTGGGCTCGGCGGAGATCCACTCTTACTCATCAATACCCAGTCTCCTGGAAATTATGAAATCAAATTATTAAATCAGCGTCAGTGGGGCAACCTGAAATCTCCGGCACGATGTTGACGTGCTGTCAGCACACCTAGGACCAATTCCAATCACGATGGACTGAGATGCATCCGAATTATAAATCGTTTTATTTGCCAAGTCTGTTTACAACAAATTAGGAATTTGTTCTAGGCTGTTAACGTCACTTAATGCACACATTAATATATGAATACGAACAATCGTTCATGTTCTACCTTTGACCTTGATTCAAGGTCCATGCAGTGCTGAAGATTTTTTAAACCAACGCAACATTTTTATGTTTTATTTTGAATATTGTTAAATTTTTTTGACTCATTTACAATAACTGAAACTAGTGTACGTATTTCATCTGGACATTTCTTATTTTGGGCCCTTAAAAAAAACACAATGTGGACTAGGACTGTGTTTGGTTTGGTAGGTGACTAGGTGTCAATCATGTGTTATGGTACCAACCCTTCAGTCTGTCAGTATGGGGCCCATCAGATTCCTATAGGCATGTGCCAACACCTCCCGCCAATACCTCCTGCACTCTCACCGCCCCCACATGCCAGTCTCTCACACCCAGTTGTTGCGACTTGATAATCACACGGGAGGCTTTTGGTGCGACTGAAATACAACTCTGACTTGACTTGTTGCAGGGGGGAGGATCGGCGAAACAATGGCTCTGTGGTCTAGAGCAGTATTCCTGGGTCCTGGCGTGTGGAAGCTTCCGGGTTGTTTTCCTGCACTGTACACTACTAGTTTACGGTTAACTCATCGACTACTAAGCTTTTTGTTATGTTGTTTATGCCTTCTGTAAACTCTGTGACAAATCGTTTAGACACTGCCCATTTATATTTCCCTGTTTTGGACTTTTTTTTAAGTGTTGAGTTGGGTCTAATTACTTCATATTGTCCCTGGAAATATGATGACGTAGCTGAAGTAGGTAATACCTCTTCTTTTGCTACCATCATTGTGTCATGAAGAAGTCTACTTACTTACGAAAACAAATTGCAGAGTAATCTTTAGCTTGTTCAAATGCAGTGGCCCTTCCTTTACCATAGCTAGCTAGCTAATGTTATACTGCATCTAAAACCCTGGTTGGCAGGAAAAACAGACAACATTTTGGTACAAATGTTTTGCCATTTTTCAGGATGGTGTCGTGTTTCCTTGCTTTGGGCATGGACTTGAGACCAAACTTTAATCCGCTGCCAAAAAGAATGATTTAAAGGACCGTGTGCATCTGCACAGACCTCCGAAGACAAATGTTAGCAAGAGGGGTTTGAGCAAATGTGCTTAAATTATGAGTTTGCTTCTGGAATGTCCATGCCTCTCCAACCTCACGGTTTCCACGGGAACCACATGTCTCTCTGTAAAGTGGCACGATGCTATTCTCAGAAAATATAAACACAAAACAAAACAACCTCCGGAGATTCATGACTAAGCAGGAATAAATGTATTGACGTTTTGACAGCACTTAACAATTGGCATGTGTGTACTATGAAGATTACAGGCGTCAGGCTTATTTGTTTTCATCCACTCTATTTGTATCTTTGTGTCTCTCCTCGGCCACTATAAAAAAAATACAAATTGAAGCGTAGCCAAGAGTAGCAAAAATATCATGTATTTTTGAAGAGACACAGAGTTTTTTTGTAGCCCACTGTAGACAGCCCAAATGAAGCAATTCGCTTTGGTAGACTTTAGTCAATTCTTCTAAGCTTCTTGGTGAGCCAATCTGTCAAAAGCCTTTTGTATATTCCAATACATTTTACCACATTTATACCTCTGCTAAAGAATGTTTTTTTGGTGCCACATAATGGCAGCATTAAATGTTACTTTGTCATCTCTTTACAGTGACTTAATTTGAAATTGTTATGCGTAGCAAGTACTTAGGAAAATACTCTGCCCTGTCCACAGCTGAATTCATGCCAGAAGACTACTTAAAATTCTCTAAAGAATTGGGTAAAGAATTTGGATACTTCTAGTAGATTAAAAAAAGTATATTTCTTGATTAAAAACGGTCTCATTTATTTTGTGTGCTGGACCAAGACGATAAACAACAGTTTTTTTTGTAGACTTTTGGTTTCCTTATCCAGCTATCCAGTATTACTGGAAGACACAGTTATTAAATAAGTGCCTGATGGTTAGGTTCGCATCGTTGTTGCAATTAGTGACCTTTGTAATAAACATGTCACAACAGGCCTCGCTTTAAAGTCTTGCTTGTTTTTCTGTCACTCTTTGTAACATTTCCATTAGAATTCTTCGTTGGCTTTTGTTTACGTTACATAAAAATAAAGAAAAAAAATCTGAAATACAATTTCTGGTTTACATTACACATTACTAACATCTTAATTGGATAATGCAATGATTGCTGAATATATATTTTTGTTTATGCTAACTTCTCTAATTAACCTTAAGAACATTGTTTGATTGCTGAAGTTCTGTTGGTTTTACAGTCTTATTAATATACACCCAACATTCACTTTCTGGTAATTATATTACTATCAGGTAAACCTATCTATCTTGATGTAGGACCCCCTTTTGACTTGATCAACTTTTAGGTTAGTTACAGGGTGTGTTTAGACAGGGACTTCTGCCCACCACTGTCAAGAGTGGATGATTTAGTATTTGTGGCCTTTGTGTGTGGCCGTTCTGTGCAAAAATCCAAACACTTAGACCTTTCTGCCACAAATACTGCTCGAATGAGTCTGGCCATTCTCCTGTTATTACCAAGGTGTCTTCTCCCACAGGACCGCTTCTCACGTTGTGGTTTTTTGTGTGTCCCACTACTTTCTGGTAACTCTAGACTAGAGTCTGTAGTCTATGAATGTCCTATGTTGTAAGCAGTTTCTGAGATGTTGAATGCGCTATGTCTTGTCCCAGAAATAATACCGTGGCTAACACTTAGTTTAGATCACGTGTCTTCCTCATTGTAATATTGGACCTAAGCACTTCTGTCTAGAATGTCTACAGCCACAGTATTCACTCTTCGGTTATTTGCATAAACAGTCTTCCTGGAAAATGTCTGTTGGTTGCATACAAAACAAATGTGGGGGCCAATATTGTTATCCTGGCCCCTACTTTAGTTTGCTCACAGTCCTAACTCTGGTCTGTCTGTTGTGTTTGGTGTTTTACATTATTATTCCACTGTCACAGAACTCTGCATGTAGAATGTCATTTCTCTTTCAGGGGTTTTGGTTTCTACACTAATGCTAACTCATTTCCCACGTTCATTTTATCAGAGTTGTCCCTGGTGGAATGGTGCTGCTGAGTACACACTTGTAACAATGCACATATGTGCTAGTTTTAATCACCAGGGAATACATAGTAACAGATGAAGCCTGCTTGTTTCGTTTACAGGTTTTGAATCTTGTTGCACTGTGGTGCTTTGCTCGACATATACAGGAGATGTTTGATCTAATGTCATATACTTTGTGCAGTCATATATTTGGCACCAAGTTAAAAAGGGCCCCTTCCATGTCACATTATTTTGTTGTGTCTGTAATTTTGTCAGTCTGTAATTTTGTCACTGCGGTTCAGGTATTCCGCCACTGTGTTCTCCTTTTTGTTTTCTCATAAGTGTTTGGGGTTTTGCAGAACCCCAACGCCAGCTGGTTTAGGCTGTTCTCTGGCTCTCAGTAGATGAGGGCTTAGTTAAGGTGTGTTGGTTTCTTTCTGCATTATTTGTGGGTTTTGCGTTCTGCTCAGAGGAAAGCTTTTTGTAGAGTTCTGCGTGCTGAGCAGAAACCTCTCTGTCTGTCTTGGACTCTGTCTTGGTGCCCTGTTCTCACCCAAACAGAGCAGAAAATGTTTTTTTTTACAGTGTGTTTGACATACCTGGCCTACTTACTACTTGACTGACAGACATTACTCACATTCACACTCACATGAACATTATTCACATAAACCTAGCCTAAACATTACTCACATTCACACTCACATAAACATCACTCGCATAAACCTGGCCTAAACATTATTTAGAAAAAACATTACTCCCATAATCTGGCCTAAATATTTGACGAGGCTTGTTGACGGGCCCTGTACGTTAATCTAAAGTATTATCTATTATCTTAAGATAGAAATATACCGTTGGATTCCTATGCTGTGTGATAGTGCCCTGAGAAAAGGGATTTGTCAGTTCCTGTCCCTGTGATGGTAGGATCTTCTTCCTGCTCTTTTCTGCTTCATTTTGGTTGGGGGAGGGGGTTCCCCACTAAAGCTGAGTTGTTCCTGTGTCTTTCTGTGTGTCTGTGTGTGATGATAACTGAGGTACATAAAACAACCATAATTACTGTTATTATTCTATATTTGGACTAGTGTTTTTCAATTCTTATTTGTTTCATAAATGTCCTCTCCTCACCCTCTCTCTTTCCTCACTCTCTTTTTTGTCGCCCCTAATTTCCCTCCCACTGTCTCTTTCTCTCATACACGCATTCACCCACCCACCCACACACACACACACACACACACACACACACACACACACACACATATCTCTAGATGAGGGTCATTAGCTCATGAATTGTTTGGAGAGGGCGTGGAGGCTGCTGGGCATGTTCTCAGCAGTTGGTCACTTTCTAAATATAACACAACGTCAGTGGGGCGTATGTCAGGGGTTATAGTGCATAGTAGAGTACGTCAGATCAGTAGTTATAGTGCATAGTAGAGTATGTCAGGGGTTATAGTGCATAGTAGAGTACGCCAGATCAGTAGTTATAGTGCATAGTAGAGTATGTCAGGGGTTATAGTGCATAGTAGAGTGTCAGGGGTTATAGTGCATAGTAGAGTGTCAGGGGTTATAGTGCATAGTAGAGTATGTCAGGGGTTATAGTTCATAGTTGAGTATGTCAGGGGTTATAATGCAGTAGTTATTATAGTGCATAGTAGAGTATGTCAGGGGTTATAGTTCATAGTTGAGTATGTCAGGGGTTATAGTGCATAGTTGAGTATGTCAGGGGTTATAGTTCATAGTTGAGTATGTCAGGGGTTATAGTGCATGTTGAGTATGTCAGGGGTTAGTGCATAGAGTATGTCAGGGGTTATAGTGCATAGTAGAGTATGTCAGGGGTTATAGTGCATAGTAGAGTATGTCAGGGGTTATAGTGCATAGTAGAGTATGTCAGGGGTTATAGTGCATAGTAGAGTATGTCAGGGGTTATAGTGCATAGTTGAGTATGTCAGGGGTTATAGTGCATAGTTGAGTATGTCAGGGGTTATAGTGCATAGTTGAGTATGTCAGGGGTTATAGTGCATAGTTGAGTATGTCAGGGGTTATAGTGCATAGTTGAGTATGTCAGGGGTTATAGTGCATAGTTGAGTATGTCAGGGGTTATAGTGCATAGTTGAGTATGTCAGGGGTTATAGTGCATAGTAGAGTATGTCAGGGGTTATAGTGCATAGTAGTATGTCAGGGGTTATAGTGCATAGTAGAGTATGTCAGGGGTTATAGTGCATAGTGGATATTGTCAGGGGTTATAGTGCATAGTGGATATTGTCAGGGGTTATAGTGCATAGTGGAGTATGTCAGGGGTTATAGTGCAGGGATATTGTCAGGGGTTATAGTGCATAGTGGATATTGTCAGGGGTTATAGTGCATAGTGGAGTTTGTCAGGGGTTATAGTGCATAGTGGATATTGTCAGGGGTTATAGTGCATAGTGGATATTGTCAGGGGTTATAGTGCATAGTGGATATTGTCAGGGGTTATAGTGGAGTATGTCAGGGGTTATAGTGGAGTATGTCAGGGGTTATTGGAGTATGTCAGGGGTTATAGTGCATAGTGGAGTATGTCAGGGGTTATAGTGCATTGTGCCCCTCCACCCAGTGGTTCATGTGCCCCTCCACCCAGTGGTTCATGTGCCCCCCCCACCCAGTGGTTCATGTGCCCCCCCCACCCAGTGGTTCATGTGCCCCCCCACCCAGTGGTTCATGTGCCCCCCCACCCAGTGGTTCATGTGCCCCCACCCAGTGGTTCATGTGCCCCCCCCACCCAGTGGTTCATGTGCCCCCCCACCCAGTGGTTCATGTCAACACTCTTAATATCTTTCTAGTCCAGTCCTTCAACTTGCCCAACCAGCACGCGTGTGTGTTTATAACATCAGGTCAGAGTTAGTTGACAGAGTTAGTTGGGGCTTTGAGGGGCTGCAACACAATAAACGTGTTCTGTTGTTATGTCTGAAGAACTGGAGTTGGGGAGTCCCATTCTAGTGGATGTGTTTATCTATCTGAGAACAGATAGATATCAGTTGGCCTCAGAGAAGTGTGTGTGTGGTGTGTGTGAACCCCCTTAACTCAAACCTCCAGAGAATTTGTGAGAAACAAAGGCTAGGAAAACATGGAATGGGTGTGGTGTCAGTCAGGAAGTTCAGCAATGTGAAGCAGCGATGTGTAATATGGACCTACTGGATTGGTTTTAGCCTAACATTAGTATATATAGTATAATAATATGTATATATGTGTGTGTGTGTACTGTGTATATATAATATATTATGTATAATTATGTGTGTGTGTGTATGTATATATGTATATATGTGTATATGTGTATATGTATATATGTATATATGTGTATATGTATATATATGTATATATGTATATATGTGTATATGTGTATATGTGTATATGTGTATATGTATATATGTGTATATGTGTATATGTGTATATGTGTATATGTGTATATGTGTATATGTGTATATGTATATATGTATATATGTGTATATGTATATATGTGTATATGTGTATATGTGTATATGTGTGTATATGTATATATATATATATATATATATATATAGCCTATACACCGGGTTACAGTACTGGTACTAGTGAAAACAACATCCTATGCTATCTGTGACGGGCCATGTGCTTCCATGATTGCCGTATCACCGTTGTGACACATCTGTGAGTCACTTCCTGTTCGGGTCATCATGTGCTCAGCTGGTCGTGTGGCTGCTGTGTCGGGTTAGGCCAGGTAGTTACTGATGACTCACAAGCCAAATGAGTGGTCCTTATAGCGTGAGACATGTGCCAGCCAGACCGTGAGTAATTAGAGGAAACGGAAAGACCCGGACCCGCTCTCTCTCCTATCTCTCTCGCTCTCTCTCCTATCTCTCTCGCTCTCTCTCCTCGCTCTCTTATCTCTCTCGCTCTCTCTCCCTCTGCCCTCTGTGTGTTTCTGTCTTTTTCACACCCTCTTACTCACACACGACTGAGACTTTGTACGGTGGTCTGGGATCTGTCAAGAGTAACAGTTATCATTCCTTGCTCACTCTGAAAACGTGATTCTGGCTGGAATGTCTTACGCCTATTACTGTTTTTTGACTATTACAGTTTGTGTCCTCTGTTGTCACAGTATATGTATCCTCACTGTCCTCACAGTATATGTGTCCTCACTGTTTATGTGTCCTCTCTGTTCTCACAGTATATGTGTCCTCTGTTCTCACAGTATATGTGTCCTCTCTGTTCTCACAGTATATGTGTCCTCACTGTTCTCACAGTATATGTGTCCTCACTGTTTATGTGTCCTCTCTGTTCTCACAGTATATGTGTCCTCTGTTCTCACAGTATATGTGTCCTCTCTGTTCTCACAGTATATGTGTCCTCTCTGTTCTCACAGTATATGTGTCCTCACTGTTCTCACAGTATATGTATCCTCACTGTCCTCACAGTATATGTGTCCTCTCTGTTCTCACAGTATATGTATCCTCACTGTCCTCACAGTATATGTGTCCTCACTGTTTATGTGTCCTCTCTGTTCTCACAGTATATGTGTCCTCTCTGTTCTCACAGTATATGTGTCCTCTCTGTTCTCACAGTATATGTGTCCTCTCTGTTCTCACAGTATATGTGTCCTCTCTGTTCTCACAGTATATGTGTCCTCTCTGTTCTCACAGTATATGTGTCCTCTCTGTTCTCACAGAGACTCACAGTATATGTGTCCTTTCTGTTCTCACAGAGACTCACAGTATATGTGTCCTCTGTTCTCACAGAGACTCACAGTATATGTGTCCTCTCTGAGACTCAGAGACTCACAGTATATGTGTCCTCTCTGTTCACACAGAGACTTGGTAAGACCCTAACCTGTCCAGATTCATCCCATCAATGAGCTCTGGTGTCTGGTGACAAATGCTGTCTGTTTAGGATTCTGCATCCTGGATCAAGGCTGTGTTCAATCAAACTAAACGTTTTAGTTCCACTGGACATGGTCAGATGGTTGTCTCCACATTTATATTGAGAGCCAAAACATTTCAAACCACCCCAGAATATGACCATCCTTTTTTTATCCACATGCCTTCTTTCACGGATCCAAAACAGTGCTTTTCTGTTGTGTGGGTTCTGGCTAATAAGATTACAAGTCAGTGCTCAGAGCTTAGCCAAATAAGTAGTGACCTGGGGCCTCATGTATAAAACTTTGCGTACGATTTGTGTCAGAAGTGGCATACGGACGAAACGTAGGATGTACGTACGGACAACAATATTGGGATTTATCAAACCGTGCGCACGCACGTCCTATGATGTTTTCGTTAATAAATCACAATGAACTCTAAATGTGGCGCAGCTTTTGCGGCATCATGTCACGCGTATATTTGCCCATAGATAGTCAAAGAAACCCCCTAATTTTATATTCATTGATTGAGACGTCATGACAAACTTGGGAGGAAAACCGGAAAAGTAACGTTACCCAATGTGAAGTTTTCTGTTGGAGAGGTGGAAAAGAGGGGACAATTTTGTTTGGGCACAGTGTGGGCATCTCTAATGCCAAAAGGAGAGGAGAACCTGTTGTTTGTAGCACAGTGTGGGCATCTCTAATGCCAAAAGTCCGATTTAGTGGCAAAATGTTGCTGATGCTGTGACAAGAATTATTTGGACATTGATCGAATGAAAATGTTTTCGATTTATGTACGTTTTGTTGCTGTCTGAATATGCGTTCCCTCCGGATCCTTCTATTTTCCATATCTTCTAACTGCGCAAGATCAGCATTGTGCATCATTACGCATTGTGAGGACATGTCTATAACCATCCATTTGATTGTATTTGATAAGTTACATCTGTAGTAATAATAATAATAATGTAATTGTAAATGGGAAATAGTTCTGCGCAAATAAAATGTGTTGTACCTTTCAAAAGGGTTAAGACATGCTTCACGATGAAACACATTTAGAATAGTACCAACTAAAGGCATATACATGAACACTATGAATCTGTAGCTGATAACGACATCTATACTATGAAATACACTTTCCCCAGTGGACAAAAATATCTATATATGTATATCCGTCTATCTATATATATATATCCATCTCCCCATCTATACACTCCATCAGATGGAGAGATCGACAAAAATATCAGTTTTTTACACGTTTTGTTCTTTTTCGCCGTATTATTTATGATGATGAATTGCACAACATGACAATATAATTATAAAACATATTTGAGTTACTTTTTGGAAATACATATTTATTTTAATTTACGTTATATCTTGTTTTATATATATATTTTTATATATTTAATTTGTTTGTTTTTGGAGATCGGTCCAGCAGTTGTTTGTGTAGGCTGTCAATTGTAATGGCTTTGTAAATTGTTGATTTATTTTACACAGTGGTCTGCATTTTCACACAGTTTCATGTATTTCATCCATCTGCCGACGATGTCGCCATTTCTCATTTCACCCGTTTCTGTGCGCACGCATGGGTCAGAGTTTGCGTGAAGAACCGCACATTTTCCTGGCAAGTTTGCTTTTTATAAATCCGAGCTATTGCGTACAGAGCGGCGTACGTCTTTTTGAGAGTACGCAGCATTTATACATGAAGCCCCAGAACATGTGTTTCTGCAACAGATGTATCATTCAGACCTCCCCTGGACCAACCTTTACAAGAGGTCTGTATTTTTCAGTTGTCAAAAACACAGCATGTCCACAACTTTCAGAATGCTTTCCACTTTTGCTCTAGACATTCTGTCACGTAGAATTATTCTATATATTCCGGCATGTAACGTTTATTGGGCGTCAACCTGGTTGCCATGGATTGGTGTGCCCATATCTCAGTGTCTGTACATCTATAGATCTACTTAGACAGAGGTATTGTATGGCTGGCTCTGCTGTGATGATCTCACTGGGTTGGAGTGTGGGAGAGAACAGCAGTGACTGTCTCCAGGGCCGTGCTGGGGTAGGAGTCATTTAAATAAAGCTTGTGAATATTGCATGTCTTAGTGGTCGTCTGGCCCACTGACTTTGGACTTTTCCTAGGGTCCTCCCCAGTTTAGCCTGGTCGTTTAAGCAGCCGACCCCAGAGGGGATTCCCCCGTAGATGTGCAGGGGGGTTGGAGAGGAGATGTCTCCCGCATCGCCGTTTTCTCTGTCTCCCTTTTCTCCGTCTCCCCTCCAACCGAATGATCTTGACCAGATCTGAGCAGTCAGCTGAATCAAGAATGATGTTGCCTTGAGTGGCATTTTGAATAATAACATGAGGGCGATGCCGGATTTACCTGGGAATGTGAACCGGTTTGATTTGTGCTGTAACTGCGACGAAGCCATTACTAAGGACAGAGACCAAGTATTTTACCCACAAAATGCATACGTTTTGTAACGAACCGGTAAGACAATGTCTTTTTTACCGGTCATCAAATTTGTTAAAAGACCAATTTGTGAACCAAAAAAAAATCTATTTTGGTCTGACCGTGTAAAAGCTTTACTTGTTGACCCACTAAAATCCTGATCTACTTTCTGCACTTATGTTATTTTGGTCTTGCGAGATGGACCCGCCTGCCCTCAGAACTAGGCCAAATCTAACTCGATTCACAGAAGCACACAACCCAGGCTCCCAGTGAGGCAGGAACAGTCACCACCAAGACTGATTTGAGCAGTCTAGGGCCGAGGTAGTGCAGAGAATGTTCCAGATGCCGCCCTGGTCAACTAACTAGTCCCAGCTCCACCCCTTTTTCTGTAATATGTTAACGCTGATCTGTAACATTAAGGTAAGGGCAATACAACTAGGTCTACTATGTAGCCTTCATATGTAGCCTGAGAATGGATAAACACCCATTTAAGGTAGACAGAAGTGGCCTTGATCTCTTGATGTGAGACATTCTTAGCTCATTTCAAACAGAATTCTACAGTGATAGAAGTTAATTCACGGTGTTCTTGATGTTTTATCCAGAAGTTGCTGTAGCTACGAGTCTGTCAGAGTGACACTGGGTGTCTGTATTTCGGGTGTTATCTCCTTTCACCACATGTCTTTGGATCTGTATTTCGGATGATTTTATTTTATTCTTACAAGAGGTCTCATTTGCAAGCGTGCCCTGGGAACATCAACTCAGAAATACAACAACAATTAAGGACAAATGCAAAGAATAAACAGATACAATGACACAAAATTAATCGTCTCAGTCAATTAAAACAAACACAATTCTGACTCTAAAAAGCTAACATATTTTTTTTTAAACTTACCCATGGACACTAAGGCACCTAAAAAAAACTGAAATTGGATTCTATTCCACAGATGAGGTGCTTTAAAAGAGAAGGCTGAACTACCCTACTCAGTAGTTATAAAAGGAGTCTGCATTACAATATAACTCTGAGATCTAGTACTGAATCCAGACGATCTATGTGTCAACAGTGATGTTACGTATACCGGAAGCTTGTGGAGTAGTGCTTTGTAAACAGAAATAAAGTCATGGAGGGATCTACACACTTTGAAAGAGGACATGCCAACTGTCTGGTATAAAATACAGTTATGAGTATTTTAATTGTCCAGTAATTAAAAACACATTATTAAAGTTGGACTGCAGGCTGGCCAAAGCAGCATTGATTGTTGGAGCACAAGCAAAAAGAATGGTATTGTCAGCATAAAGGTGGAACGTGGAATTATTTACAGATTAACCAATGTCTTTAATGTATATAGAGGAAAGACCCAGTCCTAGGATAGATCCCTGAGGTACACACCTGTGTACGTCCAGACTATCAGACCTAACTCCATCCAGCACAATAGATTGCGTTAGGTTGGTAAGGTGTATATATAAAACCAGGAACATGTAGCAGGACTAAGGCCTATTGATAACAATTAATTCAGCAAGATACTATGGTCAACAGTGTCAAAGGCCTTAGACAAGTCATTGAACAGTGCAGCACCGGTAAATTTAGCTCTCCTTTCACCATGTGTCTCGGTGTGTATTTTGGTTGTTCTCGCCTTTCACCATGTGTCTCGGTCTGTATTTTGGTTGTTCTCTCCTTTCACCACGTGTCTCGGTCTGTATTTTGGTTGTTCTCTCCTTTCACCACGTGTCTCGGTCTGTATTTTGGTTGTTCTCTCCTTTCACCACGTGTCTCGGTCTGTATTTTGTTTGTTCTCTCCTTTCACCACGTGTCTCGGTCTGTATTTTGGTTGTTCTCTCCTTTCACCACGTGTCTCGGTCTGTATTTTGGTTGTTCTCTCCTTTCACCACGTGTCTCGGTCTGTATTTTGGTTGTTCTCTCCTTTCACCACTCTCCTTTCACCACGTGTCTCGGTCTGTATTTTGGTTGTTCTCTCCTTTCACCACGTGTCTCGGTCTGTATTTTGGTTGTTCTCTCCTTTCACCACGTGTCTCGGTCTGTATTTTGGTTGTTCTCTCCTTTCACCACGTGTCTCGGTCTGTATTTTGGTTGTTCTCTCCTTTCACCACGTGTCTCGGTCTGTATTTTGGTTGTTCTCTCCTTTCACCACGTGTCTCGGTCTGTATTTTGGTTGTTCTCTCCTTTCACCACGTGTCTCGGTCTGTATTTTGGTTGTTCTCTCCTTTCACCACGTGTCTCGGTCTGTATTTTGGTTGTTCTCTCCTTTCACCACGTGCCTCGGTCTGTATTTTGGTTGTTCTCTTCTTTCACCCTGTGTCTCGCTCTGTATTTTGGTTGTTCTCTCCTTTAACTACGTGTCTTGTGGTGGGCGTTCTGTCTTGACTGTGCAATATTACATGATGTGTGTTTGGGGGAGCGACAACACACAGATGGTGTGGGGGAAGAACCCAGAGACAACTCTGCATGAGGTTGTGGTGAAGCAGGGTTCTGACTGGACGGTCTGCCAGTTAAATACAGTATGTGGTGCCCAGCAGATGGATCCTGTCCTGGAGATACACGGTGTCAGAACTGGAACAACTCGGATCAAAACCTTGTTCAACTGAACATTCTGCTGTGGCACAGCTCTCTGGAGAGATGGCAGACTAGTTAACGTGGGCTGGTTTAATGTGCATTGTTTCAGGTATCCGACCATGGTAACAGTCGATTGTGTGGTAGTTAGGTGAGGACACATTTGGCCTGTGACTCCACCTTATCCAAACATTAACACTGTATGTACATTTTAGACGGATGCCGTCTATCTTTCAAATTCTCTGCCTACCTTTAGCCTCATATATGAGAATATTCCTGGCAGATGTAGAAAACCTTTGCCAAGAGTGATTTACCATAATGACTGTTTACTATACTGTGATACTTTTCCCATTTTTGTGCCCAGTTTGGATTTGAACCCACAACCCTACTGTGACTGTCGTGGAATAAATAACAACTCCCTTTTTCCGAGTGCCAAAAAGCTGAAACAATGGCGGTGCTTGAGGATTCAATTTTAGACATAAAGCCCATGCTGGACTAAAGAACAAATGGAAGTGTCCAGCTCTAGTAGTTGTGCGGTTGAGGAATTTGGTTAAACACATGTGCAGTTGTTGTGTCTGGAACGTAGCCCAGATTCACAATAAGTGTTATTGTTGACATAATCCACGAACAGCCGTTAGCCTACGTCAGGTGAGCCTAATCTGAGAGCCTAATCTGAGTGGTTGTAATCATAACTGCATTCAGTTGAGTTTTTTTGTCAGAACAACTCAGGCTTTGATGCATGAATGAGGAATTTCTTTAGAATAAAGTTGCTAACCTAGAATCTGGATTGTTTTTGTTAACGTCCTCATTGGAACTAAGTTGTCCTAACTGTGGGTCTGGACTATTACGTTGTCCTAACTGTGGGTCTGGACTATTACGTTGTCCTAACTGTGGGTCTGGACTATTACGTTGTCCTAACTGTGGGTCTGGACTATTACGTTGTCCTAACTGTGGGTCTGGACTATTACGTTGTCCTAACTGTGGGTCTGGACTATTACGTTGTCCTAACTGTGGGTCTGGACTATTACGTTGTCCTAACTGTGGGTCTGGACTATTACGTTGTCCTAACTGTGGTTTTGGAACTGTACGATTTATAGCTTAGTTGTTTTGCAGAAGCACTTGACAACTTCTGCAAAAAAGCCACAGTGACCTACAGAAAGTTCAATTAATCAAATAGATTTTATAAAGCCATTTTTACAAGAAAGTTGTCACAAAGTGCTTTTACAAACACCCAGCCTGAACCCGACAGAGCACACATTAACAAGTTAATACACAGCTGCTAGGAAAAACTCCCAGATGGGTCAAATTTAGTCAGTAACTGTTTGCAACTATTATGTTGTTTTCAAACTGTGTTAAGGCCTGTTAAGTAACTGGTAATGTTGGTATGGAGAAAGGAAATTGGAAAAAACTATCACTTCCTCCGGCTCCGGGATCTGGCTATTATTCGCTGTTTGAGACGGGATGAATAGAGAGGTTATATTCTGATGGTGGGTGAGACAGGGTGGATAGAGATGTTATATATTCTGACTGTGGGTGAGACAGGGTAGATAGAGATGTTATATATTCTGAGTGTGGGTGAGACAGGGTAGATAGAGATGTTATATATTCTGAGTGTGGGTGAGACGGGGTGGATAGAGATGTTATATATTCTGAGTGTGGGTGAGACAGGGTAGATAGAGATGTTATATATTCTGAGTGTGGGTGAGACGGGGTGGATAGAGATGTTATATATTCTGAGTGTGGGTGAGACGGGTGGATAGAGATGTTATATATTCTGAGTGTGGGTGAGACAGGGTAGATAGAGATGTTATATATTCTGAGTGTGGGTGAGACGGGGTGGATAGAGATGTTATATATACTGAGTGTGGGTGAGACGGGGTAGATAGAGATGTTATATATACTGAGTGTGGGTGAAACGGGGTGGATAGTGATGTTATATATACTGAGTGTGGGTGAGACAGGGTAGATAGAGATGTTATATATTCTGAGTGTGGGTGAGACGGGGTGGATAGAGATGTTATATATTCTGAGTGTGGGTGAGACAGGGTAGATAGAGATGTTATATATTCTGAGTGTGGGTGAGACGGGGTGGATAGAGATGTTATATATTCTGAGTGTGGGTGAGACAGGGAAGATAGAGATGTTATATATTCTGAGTGTGGGTGAAACGGGTGGATAGAGATGTTAAATATATTGAGTGTGGGTGAGACGGGGTAGATAGAGATGTTATATATACTGAGTGTGGGTGAGACGGGGTAGATAGAGATGTTATATATACTGAGTGTGGGTGAAACGGGGTGGATAGTGATGTTATATATTCTGAGTGTGGGTGAGACGGGGTGGATAGTGATGTTATATATTCTGAGTGTGGGTGAGACGGGGTGGATAGAGATGTTATATATTCTGAGTGTGGGTGAGACGGGGTGGATAGAGATGTTATATATTCTGAGTGTGGGTGAGACAGGGTAGATAGAGATGTTATATATTCTGAGTGTGGGTGAAACGGGTGGATAGAGATGTTATATATTCTGAGTGTGGGTGAGACAGGGTAGATAGAGATGTTATATATTCTGAGTGTGGGTGAGACGGGATAGATAGAGATGTTATATATTCTGAGTGTGGGTGAGACAGGGTAGATAGAGATGTTATATATTCTGAGTGTGGG
>CM055728.1:28645051-28650051 GCA_029465975.1 Dallia pectoralis | reverse complement strand
ACCCATAAGAGTAAACATATTCTAGCCCAAATGTCTAACCCATAATGTCTAAACATATTCTAGCCCTAATGCCTAACCCATAATGTCTAAACATATTCTAGCCCTAATGCCTAACCCATAATGTCTAAACATATTCTAGCCCTAATCCCTAACCATAATGTCTAAACGTATCCTAGCCTTGATGCCTAACCCAGAATAACGCAAATGCTTGGATGTGTTCTGCTGTCCGCTCCTTTTGAAGACTGGCAGGCTGCCTATTGCCTCTGAAACAGAACCGGAAACAGAATCAGAGCAGTGGCCCGGAACAGATCAGTACCAACAGGTGCAGACAACTGCACCTCAGTCTATCATAGGCTCGCAATTTGGTTACTCCATACGGCAAACCTATAACCGTGGCAGAAACTGTGTCCAGTCGGGCTGATTGCTGATATTTAAGAGGCTAACAGGCTTAATGTATTCAACCCCGCTCAATAATCCGGATGTGCGATCCGGAAATTTCTACCGCTAAAACCAGGCTCCTCCAACTACTCACCAATCACACAAACGCTAGCATCAAACGACAACAACTCGCACACACAGTCCTCAAAACAGTCCTCTAAATCTAAATGTCAATATGTCTTTAAGGGGCACTTGTTGTCACAAGTCCCTGTGTGATGGCGTCGGGGTTGGTGTGTGTGTGTCGAGGGCGGGCATCTGAAGAGATACAGGCCCAAGTCCTCCTCTAATATCTCCCCCCACTCCACTCCTATCTCTTCCTATGATACTCGCACATGTATGAGGGACTCTGTCACGGTGGCCTGGGTGTTGTTCATGGCCAAACCCTCATCACATTCCCCTCTTACCCCACCCCTCCTGAGGAAGAGAGAAGATGGGTGGGTGGGGGGAGTGTGGTTAGCCTCGTCCATTTTCGACCATGCCTGTGTTCCAAATGGTGTTCTGCTCTCTACCGACTGTTGATGTAGACCAGTCTCAGTGTCCGATGCCACAACGATGTTTTGTTTGTTTCATCAAAAACACTTGGTCAATCAAGAGTTAAAAGATTTTTCACATGAACCACACTGATGTATAATTTTCCCCTCAAAGTGACGACGTTTGGCGCACACGGTCAGGGTCATGCTAACCCATGTGATATTTGGGACACCACTGGCACAGCTTTCTCTAAATCATGTGATTGACACGTCTTGTCGTGGAACGGAATTACACTTTAAGTTTGGGTGTTGCTGTGAGCCAGAGAACTTACAGAGCTATAGCGAAAGAGGAAGTAACCTCTCTGCTTCAGGTTTAAGGCAGGTTTCGGTACCTGAGGCTGGTAGTGTAAATTTGCCTCTGCACGTTGTGTGCTTTAATGACCGACTGACACAGTCACATCTGTGTTTAGACTGTTGTGTGATCTGTCGTGTGTGTGTGTGTGTGTGTGTGTGTGTTGTCCGGCTGCTTGGTTGTGACTAACAGGTCTGTGTTGTTTCCATTTGTGTTTTTCTCTGGTAGGTGACATCACACAGAAGGGTTATGAGAAGAAACGAGCTAAGCTGCTGTCCCCCTTCCTCCCCCACATCACCAGTAAGTACAGGCCCTGCTCCTTATATTTTAATCTCTTGCTCCTCCATCACCAGTAAGTACAGGCCCTGCTCCTTATATTTTAATCTCTGGCTCCTCCATCACCAGTAAGTACAGGCCCTGCTCCTTATATTTAATCTCTTGCTCCTCCATCACCAGTAAGTACAGGCCCTGCTCCTTATATTTAATCTCTGGCTCCTCCATCACCAGTAAGTACAGGCCCTGCTCCTTATATTTAATCTCTTGCTCCTCCATCACCAGTAAGTACAGGCCCTGCTCCTTATATTTAATCTCTGGCTCCTCCATCACCAGTAAGTACAGGCCCTGCTCCTTATATTTAATCTCTGGCTCCTCCATCACCAGTAAGTAGGTGATATTTTATATTTTACACTTCTGCTTTCCTTTCCACATCTGACTCTACTTTATCTTTTACCTTTTGTCCACTTTTATTTGTCCTTTTTTCTCTTTCAATCCTCTTCTTTGTTTTCTCATCCTTCTCTTCCTTGTAATCATCCTCTTTGACTTAAACTGCTCCACAGTTTGTTGGATCTTTGACTGACTTTCCCTCAAAATCTATCTGGTTGACCTCTGCATTATTGCCCTCGACAATGTGTGACCTCCTGCAATCTGTGTGTGAAAGGAGCTTGGAGACTCTCTACTGCCTTCTGGTGGTGGGCAGATGAACTGTCAGTTCTACACCAGGCTCCTGCAGTCTGTGTGTGAAAGGAGCTTGGAGACTCTCTACTGCATTCTAGTGGTGGGCAGATGAACTGTCAGTTCTACACCAGGCTCCTGCAGTCTGTGTGTGAAAGGAGCTTGGAGACTCTCTACTGCATTCTAGTGGTGGGCAGATGAACTGTCAGTTCTACACCAGGCTCCTGCAGTCTGTGTGTGAAAGGAGCTTGGAGACTCTCTACTGCATTCTAGTGGTGGGCAGATGAACTGTCAGTTCTACACCAGGCTCCTGCAGTCTGTGTGTGAAAGGAGCTTGGAGACTCTCTGGTAATGCCCCTGGGGACCTCCCTAGGGAGGTGTTCCTGGCACGTCCATCTGGAAGCAGGCCTTGGGGGAAGACCCAGGACTAGATGGAGAGATTATATCTCCACACTGGCCTGGGAACGCCAGAGCTGGTTAATGTGGCCACAGGAAAAGGAAAGTGTAGGGTCCCCTGCTAGAGCTACTGACCCCGTGAACCCTACCCCACATCAAATGAGAATGAGACTACATCATGTCTATAACAGGGTTGGTTTGAGAGACAAATGCCTATGACTGAGATCCTCGCTGGGTCCTTTACTGGTCCATCTCACAATTTTCTTTTTTATAGCTACCTGTAGCTATTGACCTGAAAGTCAGCCCTCTGTTCATTGGTTTGTTCTATTCCCTAGCTTACCTCAGCAGTATTTTCATTGGTTGATTCTACTCCCTAGCTTATCTCAGCAGTCTGTTCATTGGTTGGTTCTACTCCCTAGCTTACCTCAGCAGTATTTTCATTGGTTGGTTCTACTCCCTAGCTTATCTCAGCAGTCTGTTCATTGGTTGGTTCAACTCCTTAGAGCTCCTTAGTCACCATTATACCATGTACAATTCCCAATGGATAGTTTTAATGGTGAAACGTATGAACTCTAGAAGGCCAGAATCCCGTATTTGCCTTTTCACTACACAGCAGGTTCTATTTAACGAAGCTGCCAGTCAAGAACCTGTGAGGCCTGAGGTGCACAACACGCTGATACTCCAGATACTGAACTAGTCTACTTGTATTGAGGCCTGAGGTGCACAACACATCTGTCTCCATCTACAATAGTCCTTTACAACAGTAACATCGTCTGCCCTGTATTTCCAATCACTTTGATGTTATTTAAATGGACAATATATGAGCTTCTCTTACTGAGTGACCACAAACTGTGTGATTTGAAGTGTAAGTCTAGTTTTTACGATAATCACTGTATCAATAGATAGTTTTATCTGCATCACTTGACAAATGACTCCCAGATAGAACCGGGATAGCCATCCATAATGGTTCTAATGTTCTCTTGTTTTCAGAGTTGACATTCTAACGCTGTAAACCTGAAGATCACCTCCTAACCGTCCTCACTATGCTTCTCTGCCTTGACCGCCACAGGCTGTGGGTATGTGTGTGTGTGTGTGTGTCTGACTCTCTATCTCTGTCTGTGTTCAGGTGTGGAGCTGGCCCTCCCAGATGTTCAGCAACAGTCCTCCTCCGGCCCAACCAGTGATGAGCCCAGCCCAGAGGCCCCGGGCCCATCCTCTTCCTCAGGGGGCCGCAAAAACAGAAGCGGGGGGGCCAGGGACGACCGCTACAGATCAGGTACTGAGACACACACAGGACTTACGTGGGTTAAATACTGTTATGTGTGTACATTCTCTCCCCCCTGTACACACACACACACATTCTGATTCCACTTTGCCGTAACAAAATCCTGACCTGGCTGTATCTTAACCCAGTTAACAACACTGTTGAATGTCTAAACCCTCATGAGGCTCTGGACATAAAGACTGAGCCTCACTCCCCCCTGCTCCCCGCTGCTCCCCGCTGCTCCCCCCTACTCCCCGCTGCTCCTCGCTACAGACAAAAGTTAAAAGTCTAGTGACTGAATTGTTTTGGTCATTTAAGTTTCCCCTGTTTTCCTTCTTCTCTGTCAGACATCCACACTGAGGCGGTGCAGGCCGCCTTGGCAAAGCATAAGGAGGAGAAGATGGCGCCCATGCCTACAAAACGCCGCTCAGCCTTCGTCCAGTCACCTATGGAGAACTGCACCCCCCCAGGTGAGTGTCGGAGTGTTGTTGTGGTGCATGTGATTTACTCATGTTTTCATGTGTTTGGGCGCCGTGTGGGACTGGCTCTCTGTTGACTTTGAGATGCACGGCAGGTTTTCCTGATGGGATGCTCATTAATCAGTTTCTCTGATGTGTAGCACTCCTAGGGTGTCACTAAGTAACCATGGAGTCATTTTAGAGTTTGGCCAAGTCACCAGAGCTAGTTTCTTATAAGCAGATATTTAAGTGGTTTACAACGCAATTCAGTATATCGACATTTATATACATTATGCTAAATACTAAAAACGTGTTAAATTCACTCCTTTGTTTTGCTAATTTGGTCGTGTCATTTCATAGGGAGAGATTTTTACACCAATTTTTCTCATTTCACATTTGACCTTGTAAAATCATGCATGGGGCCTGTGATGTCATGCAAGGGGCCTGTGATGTCATGCATGGGGCCTGTGATGTCATGCAAGGGGCCTGTGATGTCATGCAAGGGGCCTGTGATGTCATGCAAGGGGCCTGTGATGTCATGCAAGGGGCCTGTGATGTCATGCAAGGGGCCTGTGATGTCATGCAAGGGGCCTGTGATGTCATGCAAGGGGCCTGTGATGTCATGCAAGGGGCCTGTGATGTCACGCAAGGGGCCTGTGATGTCATGCATG
>CM055728.1:28497763-28644551 GCA_029465975.1 Dallia pectoralis | reverse complement strand
AAAAATAAACAGGAAAGAGGAAAGGTAATATGAATCCAAATGGGACGGGGCCTGGGAGGGGGATTGTGGGATTAATTCCAATCCGCTTGCTTTGCCACCTCGTTCGTCGTTCCTCCTGTCTGTTCCTCCTGTCTGTTGATCTTTTCTATATAGATACGAACAATGTTTTGTTGTTTCGCCCAGAGTAAAGTCTTCCTGGCCCGTCAGTCCATGTTTGTGTGTGTGTGTGTGTGTGTGTGAGAGTTCATGTATGTGACTGCCTGTCTAGCTGTCTGTGTGTGTGAGAGAATTTGTGTGACTGTCTGTCTAGTTGTGTGGGTTTGTGTGTGATTGACTGTCTCGCTGTGTATTTGTGTTTGTGTGTTTGTTTGTCTGTGTGATTGTCTGTCTCGCTGTTTGTTTGTGTGTGTGATCATCTATATGAATGGCTGCCTGTATCTCTGCAGGGGTCCCAGTAAACAGCCGTGTTTCCACAAAGATCCAGCAGCTCCTAAACACTCTGAAGAGGCCCAAGAGACCCCCGCTTAGTGAGTTCTTCCTGGACGACTCTGAGGAGATCGTAGAAGGTAATAAGCGCTCGTAACCACAGACAGTCAGGCAGATATAAACGTTATCATCAGCATTTGTAACCAGAGACAGTCAGGCAGATATAAACGTTGTCATCAACGTTTGTAACCAGAGACAGTCAGGCAGATATAAATGTTGTCATTAACGTTTGTATTCAGAAACAGTCAGGCAGATATAAACGTCATTATCAACCCTCTCAAGGGGACCAGTTACTAAGTCAATAGCTGGCATTAATGTTTCAGGTTCAGGTCTCCACATGAGCACATGCATGATTAGATCCTGTTAGAACCGGTTTAGTGACCTGACGTGTTGATGACGATGCATAGCTGTCCTTAATTCCTGGAGTAAACCACTGTTTCCCTGTAGTGCCCCAGGCGGACCCCAACACCCCACGGCCAGAGGGCCGTCAGATCATCCCGGTGAAGGGGGAGCCCCTGGGAGTGGTCAGTAACTGGCCCCCGGCCCTGCAGGCTGCGCTAGCCCGATGGGGGGCCACGCAGGCCAAGAGCCCGGCCCTCACCACGCTGGACGTCACCGGGAAACCCCTCTACACCCTGACGTATGGTGAGTCCCGGCGTCTTGGGGCCCACTGTCTTCTTGCGGCGTAGAGCTGGTGGACTTACGGAGGTTTATAGAGGCCACTGCCTGAGGTTACCATGGAGACCCTCCATTTTGAATTGGTCGGTAGAGTTGACCAAATGAAATGCCCTGAATTCTGCTGGCCATGCTTTTAGCACTAGAGGTTTTCCTGCTCGTGCTGTAGTGTCTGTTATGATGAAATGCTGTTGTGAACATGGTGCATCTGTATTTCTCTGTTTGTCTCAACTTTTTGTCTCTCTATCTCAGGTAAACTGTGGAGCCGAAGTTTGAAGCTGGCCTACACTCTCTTAAACAAGCTGGGCACCAAGAATGAACCTGTCCTGAAACCTGGTGATAGGGTACGTGGCCCTTTAGAATAAACCTGTCCTGAAACCCGGTGATAGGGTACGTGGCCCTTTAGAATAAACCTGTCCTGAAACCCGGTGATAGGGTACGTGGCCCTTTAGAATAAACCTGTCCTGAAACCTGGTGATAGGGTACGTGGCCCTTTAGAATAAACCTGTCCTGAAACCCGGTGATAGGGTACGTGGCCCTTTAGAATAAACCTGTCCTGAAACCTGGTGATAGGGTACGTGGCCCTTTAGAATAAACCTGTCCTGAAACCCGGTGATAGGGTACGTGGCCCTTTAGAATAAACCTGTCCTGAAACCCGGTGATAGGGTACGTGGCCCTTTAGAATAAACCTGTCCTGAAACCCGGTGATAGGGTACGTGGCCCTTTAGAATAAACCTGTCCTGAAACCCGGTGATAGGGTACGTGGCCCTTTGGAGGGGATGCCAGACTTTGAATCAGCGGTCTTCAAGCCTGTCCTATGTGCTGAGCTGGCATGTCTGATTGAACCCATAATCACCAAACCATTGAATAGATAAATCAGATGAGCTGGTTCAGTGTGTCAACAGATCTGTTAAGTGTGTCTGTGTTTAACAACCATTGCATTCAAAAACAGAATCGGATCCATTCTACGGTGTTCGTCTGCGTGTTTATTGGATTATATCGAAGGGTGCGTGTTTGAAAGAGTGTTTCATATTACCTATGTTGAGGTGTTGTTCTGTGTTTGTGTGACCCTCCACTAGGTGGCGCTGGTGTACCCTAACAGTGACCCTGCGATGTTCTGGGTGGCTTTCTACGGCTGTCTGCTGGCAGAGGTCATTCCTGTCCCCATAGAGGTTCCTCTGTCCAGACAGGTGAGAATAGATTCAGTTGTAACTGGTGTCCAATAGGAGACTGGATAGATAAAGGGATTATAGAGGAGCCTGTCATTGGGATGCAACAAACGATTATTTAGATAATTGACTAATCTAACGATTATTTGAACGGTTAGTCGACTAATCTACTTTCCCAATGATTAGGCAGTACGCTTTGAACGATTATTTAGCTTTTGCAAATTGTTAAAACGTTGTAATTATTCTACCTAAATAAAACAAGGAAATCACTTAAGCTTTTGCAACAGGTCGTATGAGGTCAAAAATTATTTGTGGACTAATGGTTTCAGATCTAGTCTGTAACCGACAGTTTGAATTTGAAACTTGACTCATTCTTGTCATCATGCACAATAATGTTTTTTAAATGACTGAATTTAAAAACAATTAAAAGTACAAGATGGATAGATTTTTAATTCTGAATAAAATCCATCGTTGTATTTAGTAAATACAACCGAAAATAATTTGCCTGTTGTTTTTTTTTGCATCAGCTAAAAGTTGTGTTTGTGTTTGACCACCCAGGATGCAGGAAGTCTTCAGATCGGTTTCCTTCTGGGTAGCTGTGGCGTCAGCCTGGCCCTGACCAGTGAGATCTGTCTCAAAGGCCTGCCCAAGACCCCGCAAGGAGAGATCATGCAGTTCAAAGGTCAGGCGCATACAGCACACACATATAGGAATGTTAATTTGCACGTACACACACCCGCCTACACACACACACACACACACACACACACTCTTATTTAGTGGCCCGGTGTCGGTATACGTTTCAGCAAGGGCCTGTTTGATAACAAACAGTCCAGATTAGCACTTTCCATTGAGTACTGAAGGCTGTACTATAGAACATAGAGGTACTGGGGGTTCACATTGTCAGGGTATATATGATATATATATGATATGACATCTGGGTGTTTGATTGGTTGGTCAATGCAAGCAGTGCCGGCTCTTGCCTTTTCGGGCCCTAAGCGAAATTTGATATGTGGCCCCCTCGGTTTGGGGCCCCCATGGGACCTGCTGGCCCTGGGTGCAATCTGACCCTTCTGTGTGCTGCTTCTTCTAATACTTCAACAGGTCCTCCTGGTCACTAAGTCTGCCTTATGAAAATAGACGCCAAGCGTCAAATTGAACCTTGAATTGATCCTATTGGCTTGTGTTCAGTAATTCAAACACCCAAACTATCCAGTTTTATGATATACATATTTATTTTTTACATCCATTATTCCGTGGTATCCATTCTAGATTATTCTTTTGGGCCCGTCATTAGGCTGTCCTGTAATGGGTTACTGTCTCGTCTCGGCGTCATGCTGATGGCTCGTTGGTTCTGTCTCCCAGGTTGGCCCCGTATGAAGTGGGTGGTGACGGACACCAAGTACCTGACCAAACCCTCTAAAGACTGGCAGCCACACATTCCCACGGCCAACACGGACACCGCGTACATCGAGGTGAGCCGGGGGGGCGTGGCCTAACACCAGTTGGTCCCTGTTGCCTCGAGCATGTCTACATGCATGTTTACATGTCTACATAATGGTGTGTGTGTGTTCTACATGCATGTTTACATGTCTACATAACGGTGTGTGTGTGTGTGTGTGTTCCAGTACAAGGCCAGTAAAGAGGGGACCGTAATGGGGGTAGCTGTGTCTAAGGTTGCCCTGTTGACCCACTGTCAGGCCTTGACGCAGGCCTGCAACTACTGTGAAGGTAATAACAAACACGCGCGCGCACACACACACACACACACATCTTACTGTGACAATGAAACCGACTACACAGAAGTGACTGGACCGGTTTATGAGGCAACAACGAACAGAAAGAAGGTAAACATTTACATTTTGCGCATTTAGCAGACGCTCTTATCCAGAGCGACTTACAATAAGTGCAGGCATTTCACATATATCTAAAACACACATCAAAAAGGCAATAAGTACATTGTTCCTGGGTGGGTGCAGGGGGAAGTGCTAGAGATAGAAGGGGTGCTAGGAGAGGAGGAATGGGTGATAATCGTAGAAGAATGATTCGGTAGTGAAGTTTCGAACAGGCAAGAGTTGTGGAGCTCCATTCATGGAGCTACTGGAGGTACAGTTTGAAGAGGAATGTTTTTAGACATTTTTTGAAGATTGGTAGAGAGTCCGGTGATCTGATCTCCAGAGTGAAGTTGTTCCACCATTGCGGGGCAAGCACGGAGAACCATTTAGACTGAGCAGATCGGGAGTTGCCCTCCCATAGGGATGGCACTACCAAGAGGCCTGAGGTGGCAGCAAGCTAGAACATTCTCAGAGGAGGTTAGGTTGATGTTTTTTGTATAGTATTCACCACTGTTAGCGACTCAGTGTTAAATAAATGTCCTGAGGCATCTTCAACGTTACCCTAAACGAGAAAGCCATTTTCTATCTCCCTTCGTTTTTTGTCCTTTTTTCTTTCGGTCTCTTTCTGGCTGCCTCTCGCTGAACTAAATCTGCTTTTAGACGGGGCACATTAGACTCTTTTGTCAGAACATTAGATTTGGTGAGTTTGCAGTGGAAGGCAGAGAGACTAGTGGTCCTGTCTGGACTGTTCCCTGAACACAGTGTGGTCCTGTCTGGACTGTTCCCTGAACACAGTGTGCCCCTGTCTGGACTGTTCCCTGAACACAGTGTGGCCCTGTCTGGACTGTTCCCTGAACATAGTGTGGTCCTGTCTGGACTGTTTCCTGAACATAGTGTGGTCCTGTCTGGACTGTTTCCTGAACATAGTGTGGTCCTGTCTGGACTGTTTCCTGAACATAGTGTGGTCCTGTCTGGACTGTTTCCTGAACATAGTGTGGTCCTGTCTGGACTGTTTCCTGAACATAGTGTGGTCCTGTCTGGACTGTTTCCTGAACATAGTGTGGTCCTGTCTGGACTGTTTCCTGAACACAGTGTGGTCCTGTCTGGACTGTTTCCTGAACACAGTGTGGTCCTGTCTGGACTGTTCCCTGAACACAGTGTGGTCCTGTCTGGACTGTTCCCTGAACACAGTGTGGTCCTGTCTGGACTGTTCCCTGAACACAGTGTGGCCCTGTCTGGACTGTTCCCTGAACACAGTGTGGTCCTGTCTGGACTGTTCCTGAACAGTGTGGTCCTGTCTGGACTGAACAGTGTGGTCCTGTCTGGACTGTTTCCTATCTGTTTCAACACTGAACATAGTGTGGTCCTGTCTGGACTGTAATACTGTTTCCTAAACCCAGCCGATGCTAATGAACACAGTGTGGTCCTGTCTGGACTGTTCCCTGAACACAGTGTGGCCCTGTCTGGACTGTTCCCTGAATACAGTGTGGCCCTGTCTGGACAGTTCCCACGCACAACATTCATATCTGTCAACACTCTCATGCCGCGGATGTAATATTTTTAAACCCAGCCGATGCTAATATGTCGGTTGAATAGTGAATAATACTTTTACTTCCTGCAGCAGCTTCAAGCCCCCTGGTACTTTTAGCACTGTAGTATCAGTCAGGCAGTTTCTTTTCTGGGTTAATTTCCTGATTTCCCTCCACTGGCTTAGTCACCCACGTGAGCCTTTTTGGTGTTAGTGGACTGGCTCACCTACACACAACCCCACAAGAAAGTCTTCAATCATATATGCTCCCCCAGTTCAAAATGTATGACACTTTCTCTGACTGTTATGTTGATGGTAATGGAGCGTTTAAATATGTGTGTGTGTGTCTGTGTGTGTCTGTGTGTGTGTGTCTCTGTGTGTCTGTGTGTGTCTGTGTGTCTGTGTGTGTCTGTGTGTGTGTGTGTGTGTGTGTGTGTTTCCTGTCTCAGGAGAAACATTGGTAAATGTGCTCGACTGTAAGAAGGACATGGGCTTGTGGCACGGAGTTCTGACCAGTGTGATGAATCGGATCCACACCATTACTGTCCCCTACGCTGTAATGAAAGCCTGTCCCATGTCCTGGGTCCAGAGAGTCCACATCCATAAAGGTGAGACATTATGAACCCTACGCTGTAATGAAAGCCTGTCCCATGTCCTGGGTCCAGAGAGTCCACATCCATAAAGGTGAGACATTATGAACCCTACGCTGTAATGAAAGCCTGTCCCATGTCCTGGGTCCAGAGAGTCCACATCCATAAAGGTGAGACATTATGAACCCTACGCTGTAATGAAAGCCTGTCCCATGTCCTGGGTCCAGAGAGTCCACATCCATAAAGGTGAGACATTATGAACCCTACGCTGTGATGAAAGCCTGTCCCATGTCCTGTTTTTTTTTTAACCTGGTGTTTCGTTGCTGTTTATCCAAAGTGTATTGCTGTCATGCATGTGTGCCTGTTCTAACCTCTGGTTCTCTGTGAACCTGTGACATGAGACTGAGCTGTCATGAGACTGAGCTGTCATGTGACATGAGACTGAGCTGTCATGAGACTGAGCTGTCATGTGACATGAGACTGAGCTGTCATGTGACATGAGACTGAGCTGTCATGAGACTGAGCTGTCATGAGACTGAGCTGTCATGTGACATGAGACTGAGCTGTCATGTGACATGAGACTGAGCTGTCATGAGACTGAGCTGTCATGTGACATGAGACTGAGCTGTCATGAGACTGAGCTGTCATGAGACTGAGCTGTCATGAGACTGAGCTGTCATGAGACTGAGCTGTCATGAGACTGAGCTGTCATGAGACTGAGCTGTCATGTGACTGAGCTGTCATGTGACTGAGCTGTCCCTCTTTATCCCCCTGCAGCGCGTGTGGCCCTGGTGAAGTGTCGTGATCTGCACTGGGCCATGATGGCTCATAGGGACCAGAGGGACACTAACCTGTCCTCCATACGAATGCTCATAGTGGCAGATGGAGCAAACCCCTGTGAGAAACACACACACACACAAGCTGTCTTTAACTTGTCTTCCATACACATGCTGACAGTAGCTGATGGAGCAAATCCCTTTGAGACACACAAACCCTACTGTCTTTAACCTGTCCTCTGAGTCACATTTCCGTAGCAACCGTGACGCAGGATTTCTTGATTTATCTACTGCCAAGTCTGTTGTCCTTACAATGACCTTTCTGTCTTCAGTCGATAATCCTGTTTTGGTATTGGTGGACTGTGATTCTAATTTCACGACACATATTTAAAGAGACACCACTGGTTGGATTCTTATAATCGGTTGTATTCCTAAAAGGGAAACACAATTGCTGACTCATTCTTGTGTATTTTGTTTGTTGTTCAGGGTCTGTGTCGTCGTGCGATGCCTTCCTCAATGTGTTCCAGTCTCATGGGTTAAAGCCGGAGGTCATCTGCCCATGTGCTTCCTCTCCTGAAGCACTAACTGTGGCCATACGCAGGTACTAGACATCCCCTTTAATGACTTTACATGGAAGCAGGTACTAGAAATCCTCTTTAATGACTTTACATGGAAGCAGGTATTAGACATCCCCTTTAATGACTTTACATGGAAGCAGGTATTAGACATCCCCTTTAATGACTTTACATGGAAGCAGGTATTAGACATCCCCTTTAATGACTTTACATGGAAGCAGGTATTAGACATCCCCTTTAATGACTTTACATGGAAGCAGGTATTAGACATCCCCTTTAATGACTTTACATGGAAGCAGGTACTAGAAATCCCCTTTAATGACTTTACATGGAAGCAGGTACTAGACATCTCCTTTAATGACTTTACATGGGAGCAGGTATTAGACATCCCCTTTAATGACTTTACATGGAAGCAGGTACTAGACATCTCCTTTAATGACTTTACATGGAAGTAGGTATTAGACATCCCCTTTAATGACTTTACATGGAAGCAGGTATTAAACATCCCCTTTAATGACTTTACATGGAAGCAGGTATTAGACATCCCCTTTAATTACTTTACATGGAAGCAGCTACTAGACATCTCTAATGACTTAGCATAGAAGCATATTTTAGACATTCCCTTAAATAATTACATGAAAGTCGTTACTATAAATCCCCTTTAATGGCCTAACCTGGTACTTTTTTATTTATTTTTTATTTAACCTGTCCAAGACAAGGTGAAAAAAGACGAGTGGGGGAGGGGAAGGGCGTGGGTGAGGGGAAGCACTTACTAGATGTCACCTTGTAATGACTTAACAATGTTCTAACATAACCGCCATATTATTATTGAAATCACCTCTCCCCGCCCCTACACCCCTGCTCTATTTCTCTGTCTCTCCCCCCTCCATTTTCCTCACCTTCCCTCCCCAGGCCTGGTGCCCGCGGTACCGCTCTACCGGCCAGGGCCATCCTATCCATGGGTGGTCTGAGTCACGGGGTCATCCGTGTCAATACAGAGGACAAGAACTCTGCCCTCACTGTGCAGGACGTGGGTCATGTAATGCCTGGAGGTTTGTCCATTACCGCACCACTATATTGCCGCACCACTATATTGCCGCACCACTATATTGCCGCACCACTATATTACCGCACCACTATATTACCGCACCACTATATTACCGCACCACTATATTGCCGCACCACTATATTACCGCACCACTATATTACCACACCACTATATTACCGCACCACTATATTACCGCACCACTATATTACCGCACCACTATATTACCGCACCACTATATTACCGCACCACTATATTACCGCACCACTCTGTTACAACACTACTATATTACAACTAGGGATGCACCGAATATTCGGCCACCGAAAATTTTCGCCGAAAATGGCCCAAAAGGGCATTTTCGGTTTTCGGCCGAAATACTTTTCTCACCGAAACAATACGGCCGAAATATGTTGTGATCTATTCGGATCCTCTGCACTTCATCGCAACTGTACTTGATCCGCGTTATAAAGACCATTACTTGGATGCAGAAATAAAGCAGCGCGCACGAGAAATGATCCAGGCGGCGATGGATGCGGAGAACCCGCGTGGAGACGGAGCAATAGCGCACCGAGCAGCAGCGCACAGAGATCAGAGCGCAGAAAAAAAGACTCGTCTCTCTGCACTAGATGAGGGGCATGCACCCTCGTTGTCTGATATGTTCAGTGAAATCCTGCAAGAAAGTGCCTCACATGGGCGTAGGTTTAGGGGGGGGACGCCGGGGACATGTCCCCAACGAAATTTTAACATGACTAAATTGTCCCCACTAATATTTTAGCGAACTCCGTTATGAGTTTGTGAAGCGATTTGGGTCAATTCCGACCGCAGAGCCAGGGGGACGGTACTAGAAACGCCGTAATTTGATTGGCTAAAAAACCTAGGGGAGGGGAGTTATCTGACACGCTATAAGTACACAGGAGAGTGACTGAAGACAACGGTAAAGTTACCAGTGCTTTCTGTTAATACATACCCCATATGTTAGAATCTTACAGTCACAATAAACAGTGGAAATGTTTCCTGTGTATATTTTGCTTATGTAATGTGGCCTATTTGGGATATCCCATTAGTAGGGGCGGAGTAGTGGCACCACCGGTGTCGCTACAATATATTGAATCTGACAAACAGCATTACCATCTAAAAGTTGATTACTACATAATGATTTTTGTCTGCACATGGATAGGCCTATGCTAGTTAAGCATGGAGATGTCCCCACCGAAGCTGAGACCAAACCTACGCCCTTGGTGCCTCAAATCCATAAATGCAATAGTGCTAATAATTGGTCTTGGTTTCCTCTTTTTCGGTTTCGGCCAAGAATTTTCATTTCGGTGCATCCCTAATTACAACACTAATATATTACAACACTACTCCGTTACCACACTACCCCGTTACCACACTACTCTGTTACCACACTACTCCGTTACCACAGTACTCCGACGGCTACTGCCTCCTTTTGTGTTTCGGTCCTGATATCAGTTTCACTGTGTTTCAGTCCTGATATCAGTTTCACTGTGTTTCAGTCCTGATATCAGTTTCACTGTGTTTCGGTCCTGATATCAGTTTCACTGTGTTTCGGTCCTGATATCAGTTTCACTGTGTTTCAGTCCTGATATCAGTTTCACTGTGTTTCAGTCCTGATATCAGTTTCACTGTGTTTCGGTCCTGATATCAGTTTCACTGTGTTTCGGTCCTGATATCAGTTTCACTGTGTTTCGGTCCTGATATCAGTTTCACTGTGTTTCGGTCCTGATATCAGTTTCACTGTGTTTCGGTCCTGATATCAGTTTCACTGTGTTTCGGTCCTGATATCAGTTTCACTGTGTTTCGGTCCTGATATCAGTTTCACTGTGTTTCGGTCCTGATATCAGTTTCACTGTGTTTCGGTCCTGATATCAGTTTCACTGTGTTTCGGTCCTGATATCAGTTTTTCCTGATATCAGTTTCACTGTGTTTCGGTCCTGATATCAGTTTCACTGTGTTTCGGTCCTGATATCAGTTTCACTGTGTTTCGGTCCTGATATCAGTTTCACTGTGTTTCGGTCCTGATATCAGTTTCACTGTGTTTCGGTCCTGATATCAGTTTCACTGTGTTTCGGTCCTGATATCAGTTTCACTGTGTTTCGGTCCTGATATCAGTTTCACTGTGTTTCGGTCCTGATATCAGTTTCACTGTGTTTCGGTCCTGATATCAGTTTCACTGTGTGTGTTTCAGCTCTAATGTGCATTGTGAAGCCTGACGGGCCTCCTCAGCTTTGTAAGACAGATGAGATTGGTGAGATCGTCCTAAACTCTAGGGCAGGAGGCACCATGTACTACGGTCTGCCAGGAGTCACCAAGAACACCTTTGAGGTCAGTTGTGACATCTCAATTCTATCGGGTCAGCTTTTATGTCATTATCAAACTTTCTGTAAAAAGTGGGACATTGGATTTTTGTGCTCGATTCAAACTCGACTTTTCCACAAATTTCGTCTCAGTGATCCCCAGTAAACAAATCCATATTTTTGGACCTTCTGTAGCGTATTTTTAACCCTAAAGCGTCTTCTCTGTGTAAAGGTGATTCCTGTGAACCAAGCCGGAGCCCCAATTGGAGAGATTCCCTTCACCAGAACCGGCCTTCTGGGATTCGTAGGACCGGTAAGAATTTTAGGGCCAAACTTTTGTCTTTTCTGGGTGCCAGTTGTTTTGCTCTCACTTGCTGACTCCTTAGACTTGTAATGTCATCATTGTCAAATTTATACCTGATATCGCCAGTTCCAACCAAATAAACCCCTACATGCCGGTCTGGAATTGTTTTATTGGTTGTTCATAATAACTAACTCGGTCGATGATATTGAGAAGTGTTTAGGGGTTGATGTGGGATTGGATCAGCAGCCTGGTCTGGAGTAATGGAGGACACAAGGGGTTGATGTGGGATTGGATCAGCCTGGTCTGGAGTAATGGAGGACACAAGGGGTTGATGTGGGATTGGATCAGCCTGGTCTGGAGTAATGGAGGACACAGAGGGTTGATGTGGGATTGGATCAGCCTGGTCTGGAGTAATGGAGCACACAGAGGGTTGATGTGGGATTGGATCAGCCTGGTCTGGAGTAATGGAGGACACAGAGGGTTGATGTGGGATTGGATCGGCCTGGTCTGGAGTAATGGAGGACACAGAGGGTTGATGTGGGATTGCAGGTAAACACCATTCTCTACCGTCCACAGGGAAGCCTGGTGTTTGTTGTAGGAAAGAATGAGGGTCTTCTGACTGTCAGTGGACGAAGACACAACGCAGACGACCTCGTGGCTACTGCTCTGGCTGTGGAGCCGGTGAAAACGGTCTACCGGGGAAGGTGAGGGCTCTCTAAGATCTCTAATGGGATGTACATTTGTTGAGGAGGCTGAACTGGAAAGATGTGAGAGGTTGGGGTCAGGGGTACGAGGGGTTGGGGTCAGGGGGACGAGAGGTTGTGGTCAGGGGTACGAGGGGTTGGGGTCAGGGGGACGAGGGGTTGGGGTCAGGGGGACGGGAGGTTGGGGTCAGGGGGACGGGAGGTTGGGGTCAGGGGGACGGGAGGTTGGGGTCAGGGGGACGGGAGGTTGGGGTCAGGGGGACGGGAGGTTGGGGTCAGGGGACGGGAGGTTGGGGTCTGGGGGACGGGAGGTTGGGGTCTGGGGACGTGAGGTTGGGGTCAGGGGACGAGAGGTTGGGGTCAGGGGGACGAGGGGTTGGGGTCAGGGGCACGAGGGGTTGTGGTCAGGGGGACGAGGGGTTGTGGTCAGGGGACGAGGGGTTGGGGTCAGGGGGACGAGGGGTTGGGGTCACGAGAGGTTGGGGTCAGGGGACGAGGGGTTGGGGTCAGGGGGACGGGAGGTTGGGGTCAGGGGGACGAGAGGTTGGGGTCAGGGGGACGAGAGGTTGGGGTCAGGGGGACGAGAGGTTGGGGTCAGGGGGACGAGAGGTTGGGGTCAGGGGGACGAGAGGTTGGGGTCAGGGGGACGAGAGGTTGGGGTCAGGGGGACGAGAGGTTGGGGTCAGGGGACGAGAGGTTGGGGTCTGGGGACGAGAGGTTGGGGTCTGGGGACGAGAGGTTGGGGTCTGGGGGACGAGAGGTTGGGGTCTGGGGACGAGAGGTTGGGGTCTGGGGGACGAGAGGTTGGGGTCTGGGGACGAGAGGTTGGGGTCTGGGGGACGAGAGGTTGGGGTCTGGGGACGAGAGGTTGGGGTCTGGGGACGAGAGGTTGGGGTCTGGGGGACGAGAGGTTGGGGTCTGGGGGACGGGAGGTTGGGGTCTGGGGGACGGGAGGTTGGGGTCTGGGGGACGGGAGGTTGGGGTCTGGGGGACGGAGGTTGGGGTCTGGGGGACGAGAGGTTGGGGTCTGGGGGACGATTGCGTGTCCTGCTTTTGTGTTCGGTGGTGTTGTCCTGACACTCTGTGTTTTTGTGTTTCTGTCTCAGGATTGCTGTGTTCTCTGTGACAGTGTTTTATGACGAGAGAATCGTGATTGTAGCAGAACAGAGACCTGATGCCAGTGAAGAGGACAGTTTCCAGTGGATGAGCAGAGTATTACAGGTCTGTCTAGGTTGTCTGTAGTTGGGGCTTTTTGGGTGCAGTTTGCAAACTAGCATTAGCGCAGTAAATGGAAGCCCAGTTAGCATTAGGTCAGTGAATGGAAGACCGGCTAGCATTTAGACAATAAATGAAAGTCCTGCAAGCATTAGGGCAATAAATGGAAGTCCGGCTAGCATTAGGGCAATAAATGGAAGTCTGGCTAGCATTGGGACAGTAAATGGTAGTCCAAATAGCATTAGGACAATAAATGCTAGTTAAGCTAGCATTAGGACAATAAATGGAAGTCTGGTTAGCATTAGGACAATAAATGGAAGTCTGGTTAGCATTAGGACAATAAATGGAAGTCTGGTTAGCATTAGGACAATAAATGCTAGTCTAGCTAGTATTAGGACAATAAATGCTAGTCTAGCTAGCATTAGGACAACAAATGCTAGTTCAGCTAGCATTAGGACAATAAATGGAAGTCTTGCTAGCATTAGGACAATAAATGGAAGTCTGGCTAGCATTAGGACAATAAATGGAAGTCTTGCTAGCATTAAGACAATAAATGCTAGTCTTGCTAGCATTAGGGCAATAAATGGAAGTCTGGCTAGCATTAGGACAATAAATGGAAGTCTGGCTAGCATTAGGACAATAAATGGAAGTCTTGCTAGCATTAAGACAATAAATGCTAGTCTTGCTAGCATTAGGGCAATAAATGGAAGTCTGGCTAGCATTAGGACAATAAATGGAAGTCTGGCTAGCATTAGGACAATAAATGGAAGTCCAGCTAGCCTGTCTGTGCATCTGTTCTGGGTTGTGGTAAACTCTGTGTTTTTCTCTTTAGGCCATAGACAGTATTCACCAGGTGGGTCTGTACTGCCTGGCCCTGGTGCCTGCCAACACATTACCCAAGACTCCCCTGGGCGGCATCCACATCTCTGAGACCAAACAGAACTTCCTGGAGGGGAACTTGCACCCCTGTAACATCCTGCTGTGCCCCCACACCTGTGTTACTAACCTGCCCAAACCTCGACAGAAACAACCAGGTACACACGTGACATAGCGGCACTGTTTGGCTAATAGCAGGACTACATGGGGCTATTTGGGACTAGGGCTAGTTCTCCGTGGCTCTATAGAGTACTCTGTTTGTTAAAAGTTAGTTAGTTTACTCCGCCTTTTGAAAACAAAAGCTCATATGTTGGGTTCTGATGTAGCGCGACAGTTAGACCTCATGCACCAAGGCTACAGTCTGGGTTCTGTATGCACCAGGGCTACAGTCTGGGTTCTGTATGCACCAGGGCTACAGTCTGGGTTCTGTATGCACCAGGGCTACAGTCTGGGTTCTGTATGCACCAGGGCTATTTAACTCAGTGTGTATGGCTCTCTGCTCTGTCTGTGTCTCTAACACCAGTTGGCGTGGGCCCGGCCTCTATCATGGTGGGTAACCTGGTAGCAGGGAAGAGGATGGCCCAGGCAGCTGGCAGAGAGCTAGGAGTGGTGGAAGAGGAGGGCCTCGTCAGGAAGGTAAGAGCTGGGCTACGTTTTTAAACGTATATGTTATAATGTACATGTTAGAACTTATAATAATATATGTGCTTTATGCTTATCATTCAAGGTTAGGGTTAGCACTATTTATTAGGGTTAAAATCTGATTTGAAGAAGAGACCTTTTATAATTATTTTATTGCCATGTGAGTTATATTATATGACTATAGAATAGACAACCTGGTAAGAGATTCCATCCTGCTGTAATTATGCTAAATGGGTTAAAGCTCGATATTCCATGAACGCCTAATAGGCCTTAATGCCAGGTGGAACGTGCAGGGCTTTAGGCTACAGTCACTGAAACACCTTCCAGAACCTGAAACGGAGCACATTCCAACATTCAGTGAATCCACGGTGACGGGAGAACTGTCTCTAAGGCGGTGCTGTGTTCTGTCTTTACTCCGGGGAAGGGGGGCCCTGTAGCTCTGTATGTGGCCCACCATGATTCTAGGCCCTAGCTGGCCTCTGGCAGTCGCTGCTTCTGTCTGGTGCGCTGCTTGCCCAGTGACAGTGACATGTGCCGTGTGGACCCCTGGCGGCCGGTTGGCCCTGGCGTCTGGCTGTGTCTAGGATGTGAGTGGCATTCCGCATGACCTGTGGCGTTGGCAGCACAGCCACTGAGCGTTAGTCCTCTGTGTGTTCTGTCATCGTTCTGCTGGCATGATGCTGTGCTGTCCTTCCTCCCCAGTTAGTCTTCCTCAGTGCCCCTCCACCCCTGCTGTATTTGTGGTTTCCTTAACACACACACACACACACATGTGGCTGGGGGCCTGTGATAGGCTAGTTTCTCCTACGTCACCATGTCCACACACTCTGCCATCTCTCTCCTCTCAGCACCAGTTCCTGTCTGAAGCACTGCAGTGGAGAGCCCAGACAGACCCTGACCACGTGCTTTATGTGTTACTCAACTCTAAGGTAGAGGACCGTCACATCACTTATAGGAAGATTGTGGGCATGTTTTGGGGCTTGGCATTTTGTAAAATGACAATATATGAATGTTTTTGAATTTGATACCTTTTTCATTAAAGTCTGACATGCATTGTATAGTTCACATCATAAGTCACCCTTGAGTTTTGTAAGCGACATGGGACAACAGACAGCCATGTTAGGAGGTCGCTGTATGGAGAGTATTTTCTCAAATCATTTCCATCCACCAGGGGGTGGCAGTGTGCACAGCCACATGTGTTCAGCTGCATAAGAGAGCAGAGAAGATAACCTCAGCACTGATGGAGAGAGGCGGCCTCAACACGGGAGACAACGTGGTGCTGCTTTACCCCCCTGGTGAGTAACACACACACACACGCAGTGTACATCCACCATAGGATAGTTTAAAAATAAAGGTCTGTTGTATGGTAATCACTATCAATTACACTAATGTTAAGTGCTTTCTCCCCCTCACTCTCTCCCTCTCTCCCTCCCCCCCTCTCTCCCTCTGTCCCTCCCTCTCCCACCCTCTCTCCCCCTCTCCCTCTCTCCCCCCTCTCTCCCACCCTCCCTCCCCCTCTGTCCTTCCTGTGTCATCCCAGGTATTGATCTGATAGCTGCGTTCTATGGCTGTCTGTATGCGGGGGTCATCCCAGTAACAGTGCGACCCCCACATCCCCAGAACCTGACGGCCACCCTGCCCACCGTCCGCATGATCATCGACGTAAGTATATATGACACCTGGTAGGAAGTGCGTCAGGGAGATGTGCTCATATGACACCTGGTAGGTAGTGTGTCAGGGAGATGTGCTCATATGACACCTGGTAGGTAGTGTGTCGCCACCAGATGTGCTCATATGACACCTGATAGGTAGTGTGTCAGGGAGATGTGCTCATATGACACCTGGTAGGTAGTGTGTCAGGGAGATGTGCTCATATGACACCTGGTAGGTAGTGTGTCAGGGAGATGTGCTCATATGAACACCTGGTAGGTAGTGTGTCAGGGAGATGTGCTCATATGAACACCTGGTAGGTAGTGTGTCAGGGAGATGTGCTCATATGACACCTGGTAGGTAGTGTGTCAGGGAGATGTGCTCATATGAACACCTGGTAGGTAGTGTGTCAGGGAGATGTGCTCATATGACACCTGGTAGGTAGTGTGTCAGGGAGATGTGCTCATATGACACCTGGTAGGTAGTGTGCCGCCACCAGATGTGCTCATAAGACACCTGGTAGGTAGTGTGCCAGGGAGATGTGCTCATATGACACCTGGTAGGTAGTGTGTCAGGGAGATGTGCTCATATGACACCTGGTAGGTAGTGTGCCGCCACCAGATGTGCTCATAAGACACCTGGTAGGTAGTGTGCCAGGGAGATGTGCTCATATGGCACCTGGTAGGCGCCACATTCAGACAGGCAGAGTGCCTGAGAAAGGAGGGCTATGAAATGTTAATGCTGGTTTCTGTGTGTTCAGGTGAGTAAAGCCGCCTGTATCCTGACCACCCAGACCCTCATGAGGATCCTCAAGTCCAGAGAGGCTGCTGCCAGTGTCAACATCAAGACTTGGCCCACTATTATAGACACAGGTACTGTTGACACATCCCCCCTAATGCCATAGACACAGGTACTGTTGACACATCCCCCCTACTGTCATAGACACAGGTACTGTTGACACATTCCACTACTGTCATAGACACAGGTACTGTTGACACATCCCCCCCTACTGTCATAGACACAGGTACTGTTGACACATCCCCCCTACTGTCATAGACACAGGTACTGTTGACACATCCCCCCTACTGTCATGGACACAGGTACTGTTGACACATCCCCCTACTGTCATAGACACAGGTACTGTTGACACATCCCCCCTACTGTCATCGACACAGGTACTGTTGACACATCCCCCCTACTGTCATGGACACAGGTACTGTTGACACATCCCCCTACCGTCATAGACACAGGTACTGTTGACACATCCCCCTACTGTCATAGACACAGGTACTGTTGACACATCCCCCCTACTGTCATAGACACAGGTACTGTTGACACATCCCCCCTAATGCCATAGATACAGGTACTGTTGACACATCCTACTACCGTTGACACGTCCCACATTTGTGTTTTTTTGTAGATGATCTGCCCCGGAGGCGCCCCCCCCAGCTCTACAAACCCCCCACAGCAGAGATGCTGGCCTACCTGGACTTCAGTGTGTCCACCACAGGGATGCTGACCGGCGTCAAGGTGAGTGCTCTGCAGAAACACGCCCCCTCGAGGAACACGCCTGTGCATGGACACTCTGAATTTATCCAGCCCTGCCTGTTTTTTTGTGTGGGTATTTATCTCTCTCTCTCTCTGTCTGTCTGTCTGTCTGTCTGTCTGTGTGTCTGTCTGTGTGTCTGTCTGTGTGTCTGTCTGTGTGTCTGTCTGTGTGTCTGTCTGTGTGTCTGTCTGTGTGTCTGTCTGTGTGTCTGTCTGTGTGTCTGTCTGTGTGTCTGTGTGTCTGTGTGTCTGTGTGTCTGTGTGTCTGTGTGTCTGTGTGTCTGTGTGTCTGTGTGTCTGTGTGTCTGTGTGTCTGTGTGTCTGTGTGTCTGTGTGTGTGTGTGTGTGTGTGTGTGTGTGTGTGTGCTTACGTCAGATGTCCCATGCTGCTGTCAGTACCCTGTGTCGTTCCATCAAGCTGCAGTGTGAGCTGTACTCCTCGCGCCAGATAGCCATCTGTCTGGACCCCTACTGTGGCCTTGGCTTCGTACAGTGGTGCCTCTCAAGGTATGACACACACTTATGATGAACACAACACACACACACCAGGGTTTTTAGATGCATTGGTTGTGTTTTAAGGAATGCAGTCACAGTGCTCATATTGCAATAATCTTGTTAATATAATATGTTACTTAGTGTATGTCATATATAATTATAAACTGCAATAAGACGTATTACATTTGCCAAAAGACGTATGCAAATACAGTATTTGGGACGTTCCACATTCTCGTCTAACCGTAATTTCTCAATATCACACCAGATGTTATTTGTAATGTGGGTGTGTTTGACACCGTCAACCTGAATATATAGACAACCTTGACGGGAATTCAACCCCCGAATGTAATTATACTAATGAGTTGGGTGAATCGTCAGACATGCAAATAGGGCGTGCCTAATGCGTACCTAATTATTCAGGTGAATTCATGCAGGCATATTGTGGGCAACTGGTCATCCAACCAAAGTGAATGTTTCATCCAACACAGTGTGGTTATTAGAGTGTTAGTGGTACCTCGACAACACAGTGTTGGTTATTAGAGTGTTAGTGGTACCTCAACAACACAGTGTTGGTTATTAGAGTGTTAGTGGCACCTCAACAACACAGTGTTGGTTATTAGAGTGTTAGTGGTGCCTCGACAACACAGTGTTGGTTATTAGAGTGTTAGTGGTACCTCAACAACACAGTGTTGGTTATTAGAGTGTTAGTGGCACCTCAACAACACAGTGTTGGTTATTAGAGTGTTAGTGGTGCCTCGACAACACAGTGTTGGTTATTAGAGTGTTTGTGGTGCCTCGACAACACAGTGTTGGTTATTAGAGTGTTAGTGGTACCTCGACAACACAGTGTTGGTTATTAGAGTGTTAGTGGTGCCTCGACAACACAGTGTGGTTATTAGAGTGTTAGTGGTGCCTCGACAACACAGTGTGGTTATTAGAGTGTTAGTGGTACCTCGACACCCGTGGGGTGTTCTCTCATGGCCAGCCTCAAATAACACCATTATAGGTGGGATTGGTTAGTCGTCCACAAGGTTGTACCCATTAAACTGTCCAGAACATGGCCTCTTGCATCTTTCTGTCTCCTTCTGGCCCAAATGGATGGTTTGATTATGGACATCTCAGGGAAACATGACTTAATGTTGAGTCACATGTCACTGCAGTGTGATTTCCTCTACTAATGTTGACCGCTGTCGGGGAATGCTGACGTTTGTGTAACTAACTCCTGTGTGTGTGTGTGTGTGTGTAGTGTTTACTCTGGGCATCAGTCCATCCTGATCCCCCCCATGGAGCTGGAGCTGTCCCTGCCTTTGTGGCTGAGTACACTGAGTCAGTACAAGATCCGAGATACCTTCTGCTCCTACTCTGTCATGGAGCTCTGCACTAAGGGTCTGGGCACCCAGACTGATGCACTGAAGGTGAGGAAACACACAAACCCTAATGCTAACCCAACCCTAATACTAACCCAACCCTAATGCTAACCCAACCCTAATGCTAACCCAACCCTAATGCTAACCCAACCCTAATGCTAACCCGACCCTAATGCTAACCCGACCCTAATGCTAACCCGACCCTAATGCTAACCCGACCCTAATGCTAACCCGACCCTAATGCTAACCCGACCCTAATGCTAACCCGACCCTAATGCTAACCCGACCCTAATGCTAACCCGACCCTAATGCTAACCCGACCCTAATGCTAACCCGACCCTAATGCTAACCCGACCCTAATGCTAACCCGACCCTAATGCTAACCCGACCCTAATGCTAACCCGACCCTAATGCTAACCCGACCCTAATGCTAACCCGACCCTAATGCTAACCCGACCCTAATGCTAACCCGACCCTAATGCTAACCCGACCCTAATGCTAACCCGGCCCTAATGCTAACCCGACCCTAATGCTAACCCGACCCTAATGCTAACCCGACCCTAACCCAACCCTAATCTAACCTAACTCTAACATTACCTAACACTAATCTTAATACTAACTAATATTAACATAACACTAACCTAACCCTAATACTAACCTAACACTAACTTAACCCTAATACTAACCTAACACTAACTTAACCCTAACACTAATACAAATCTAACGCTAATACTAACCAAATCCTAACACAAATACTAACCAAACACTAACCTAACTCTAAAATTACCCTAACACTAACATCAACCTAGCGCTAACCCTGACATGAACCTAACACTTTGTGTGTGTGTGTGTGTGTCGGCAGGCTCGGGGCGTGAACCTGTCGTGTGTGAGGAGTTGTGTGGTAATAGCGGAGGAACGCCCCCGGCTGGCGCTGACCCAATCCTTCTCCAAGCTGTTTAAAGACCTGGGTCTCTCTTCCCGGGCCGTCAGCACAGCCTTCGGATCCAGGGTCAACCTGGCCATCTGCCTGCAGGTAGGCCCCAGCATACACACACACACACACACACACACACACACACACACAAACATACACTTATATACACACAAACATACATATCAAACACACAAACATACACCTATACACACACACATACATATACAAAGACATATACATACATACACACCCATGCACATGCACACACAGACACTCACATATGCAAGCAGGCTGTAACACTCACGCATAAACGCAACCTTAACCATCATTTGAACCCGGGTATGTTGATTCATTATGATGTTGGCACTCCTACTAATCGGTTCTGTTGGGCCTACAGGGTACTGCAGGTCCGGACCCCTCTACCGTCTACGTAGACATGAAGTCCCTCCGCCATGACCGGTAAGGGTATTTGGCAGATGTTCTGGTCACATGGTCAGGTTGCTGTGAACAGGAAACACAGGGCTACATTTGAGCAGTGGAGAACAGGGTTGGTCTAACGCTGCTGTTTCTCTGTCCTCCAGGGTGAGGTTGGTGGAACGTGGAGCTCCTCAAAGTCTCTCCCTTATGGAGTCTGGCACTGTGAGTACAACACCAAACACACTGTCTGTTTACATACTGTGCTTTCCTTCCGGGACTGATTAACTCCTGGAATACCAGGTGAAAGCAATTAACTACCAGGTGGTAACGACCATGTAGAGATAACCACCAGAATTGTTTTAGCCCTACGGTCTCTGCATTAATGCCTTGGTCATTTAACAAACACTTCAGAGCCTCGTATTCATGCTTATATTATGCGTTTTCATGCTGTATATTATAGCATATTAATGCTGTATATTATAGGATAATAATGGTAATATAATATAGCGTATTCATGCTGTATAATATAGCGTATTCATGCTGTATAATATAGTGTATTCTTGCTGTATATTACAGCGTATTCTTGCTGTATATTATAGCGAATTCATGCTGTATATTATAGCTTGTTCATGCTGTTTTATTTTGGTTTCCAATGGTTATTAAACTTACACGGTTGACATTGCAAACGCTCTTCATTACCTACTGAGCTTTCTGAGTTTTCTCCTTCTTTATCTCTGAGGTTTCTCATTTCTGTCCTTCTGTCCAGATTCTTCCAGGGGTCAGGGTGATCATCGTGAACCCAGAGACCAGAGGTCCATTAGGGGACTCCCATCTGGGAGAGGTGAGTGAACCCGTGGATCTCAGACCCCACCTCTGGGATCTCCAGACATTTCACAGCGGTGTCGCCCTGAACTGGAACTAGGGCATAATAATTAACTGACAAGTTGAGTCAGGTGCACCAGCTCTGGATCTGATTAAATACTAGGAGCAGATATATTTAGCCTTCCATCTTTCTCTCTCACTTCTCTTGGCATGTTGTCTCCTTGATGAATAACTCTGATCGTTTGTTCACATCTGATCCACCACATTGTCAATTGTCACCAAATCGATGAAGAGGCTAATAACAATTTGACTTTGGCTACCTCCCTTTCTCTCCTCCTCTCATCATCTCTGTCTCTCTTCCATCTCTCTCTCTCCCTCCCTCTTTCTCCCCCGCCTCTACCCTGTGTTCAGATCTGGGTTAACAGCCCCCACAGTGCCAGTGGCTACTACACCATCTACGGGGAGGAGAGCCTCCAGGCTGACCACTTCAACACGCGTCTGAGCTTCGGGGAGCCTCACACTCTATGGGCCCGGACGGGCTACCTGGGCTTCGTCAAGCGGACTGAGCTCCTGGGGGCCACTGGAGGTGACAAACCTATCTGAAGGGTTGTGTTATAAGTAGCTGTGTGATGCCTGCTGCGAAGTCTGATTCCTTAGTCGGGCAGCTGAAGGGATTGTTGTCTGTTTAAAACCACACTAATTCCCCTTCCCATCAGATCGCCATGACGCCCTGTTTGTGGTGGGTCAGCTGGATGAGACTCTGGAGCTAAGGGGGCTTCGCTACCACCCCATCGACATCGAGACGTCCGTGTCCCGTGCTCACCGGAGCATCGCTGAGAGGTCAGACCCACTGTATTCTCTGGTTGATTCAAGACATTATTCCCTATAACCCACAGTTAGCTTCAGGTTGATTCAAGACATTATTCCCTATAACCCACAGTTAGCTTCAGGTTGATTCAAGACATTATTCCCTATAACCCACAGTTAGCTTCAGGTTGATTCAAGACATTATTCCCTATAACCCACAGTTAGCTTCAGGTTGATTCAAGACATTATTCCCTATAACCCACAGTTAGCTTCAGGTTGATTCAAGACATTATTCCCTATAACCCACAGTTAGCTTCAGTTAGACATTATTCCCTATCAGCTTCAGGTTGATTCAAGACATTATTCCCTATAACCCACAGTTAGCTTCAGGTTGATTCAAGACATTATTCAGGTTGATTCCATTATTCCCTATAACCCACAGTTAGCTTCAGGTTGATTCAAGACATTATTCCCTATAACCCACAGTTAGCTTCAGGTTGATTCAAGACATTATTCCCAGTTAGCTTCAGGTTGATTAAGACATTATTCCCTATAACCCACAGTTAGCTTCAGGTTGATTCAAGACATTATTCCCTATAACCCACAGTTAGCTTCAGGTTGATTCAAGACATTATTCCCTATAACCCACAGTTAGCTTCAGGTTGATTCAAGACATTATTCCCTATAACCCACAGTTAGCTTCAGGTTGATTCAAGACATTATTCCCTATAACCCACAGTTAGCTTCAGGTTGATTCAAGACAGGTTGATTCCCTATAACCCACAGTTAGCTTCAGGTTGATTCAAGACATTATTCCCTATAACAGTTAGCCAGGTTGACAGTTAGCTTCAGGTTGATTCAAGACATTATTCCCTATAACCCACAGTTAGCTTCAGGTTGATTCAAGACATTATTCCCTATAACCCACAGTTAGCTTCAGGTTGATTTCAGTTAGCTTCAGGTTGATTCAAGACATTATTCCCTATAACCCACAGTTAGCTTCAGGTTGATTCAAGACATTATTCCCTATAACCCACAGTTAGCTTCAGGTTGATTCAAGACATTATTCCCTATAACCCACAGTTAGCTTCAGGTTGATTCAAGACATTATTCCCTATAACCCACAGTTAGCTTCAGGTTGATTCAAGACATTATTCCCTATAACCCACAGTTAGCTTCAGGTTGATTCAAGACATTATTCCCTATAACCCACAGTTAGCTTCAGGTTGATTCAAGACATTATTCCCTATAACCCACAGTTAGCTTCAGGTTGATTCAAGACATTATTCCCTATAACCCACAGTTAGCTTCAGGTTGATTCAAGACATTATTCCCTATAACCCACAGTTAGCTTCAGGTTGATTCAAGACATTATTCCCTATAACCATTACAGTTAGCTTCAGGTTGATTCAAGACATTATTCCCTATAACCCACAGTTAGCTTCAGGTTGATTCAAGACATTATTCCCTATAACCCAGGTTGATTCAACAGTTAGCTTCTCAAGACATTATTCCCTATAACCACAGTTAGCTTCAGGTTGTCAAGACATTATTCCCTATAACCCACAGTTAGCTTCAGGATTCAAGACATTATTCAAGACATTATTCCCTATAACCCACAGTTAGCTTCAGGTTTATTCAAGACATTATTCCATATAACCCACAGTTAGCTTCAGGTTTATTCAAGACATTATTCCCTATAACCCACAGTTAGCTTCAGGTTGATTCAAGACATTATTCCCTATAACCCACAGTTAGCTTCTGGTTTATTCAAGACATTATTCCCTATAACCCACAGTTAGCTTCTGGTTTATTCATGACATTATTCCATATAACCCACTGTTAACTTCTGGTTTATTCAATACATTATTCCCTATAACCCACAGTTAACTACAGGTTTATTCAATACATTATTCCCTATAACCCACAGTTAACTTCTGGTTTATTCAATACATTATTCCCTATAACCCACAGTTAAGTACAGGTTTATTCAAGACATTATTTATAACCAGTCCCTCCAGACTCCTCCTCTTTCTAACCCCTCCCTCTCTGGATTTAATTCATTTTAATTGTTGTACCAGTAAAATGTGTGAGAGCTCCACCATAATGCCTTAATCCAACTAGACTTTGGCACCCTGGCTCAAGTCTCAACCAGTTTATATTGTCTTCAAATATACATTATAAACTCCTCTCACCCTTTCTCCTTTAATCCCTCTCCTCCCACCCCCCTCCCTACATAGTGCCGTGTTCACATGGACCAACCTCCTGGTGGTGGTGGCTGAGCTGTCCGGTTCCGAGCAGGAGGCCCTGGATCTGGTTCCCCTGGTAACTAACGTGGTGCTGGAGGAGCACCACCTCATCGTGGGAGTGGTGGTGATCGTGGACCCGGGGGTCATACCCATTAACTCCCGCGGGGAGAAGCAGCGGATGCATCTCCGGGACTCCTTCCTGGCTGACCAGCTGGACCCAATCTATGTGGCTTACAACATGTGAGGAGGCCCCAGCCCCCCGTCCCCCCCGCGCTGGGGCGTAGCGTGGTTACCAGGGCTACGTGGTGGAGGCTAGGGCGACGAGGCTCTCAAATGGACTTACTAGACTGACGCGGGCGGGGGGGGGATTGGTGTGCGGGTAGAACCGACGCCCCTGACCTGGCCGTGGGATAGACAGGGTGTCGGGGCTGATGGGGGGGGGACGGGCTTGGGTTTAGTTCAGCCACCGCGTTACAGTGTCTTCTGCCTCAGGGCTTATTATCTTGTCTCCATGACGCTGTTGATTTCAGGTGAGTGTGATGCCTCAGCATGCCATCTGCATGGGGCGGAGCTCTCTCTTATTGGTGCTTATCAAACCACTCTGCCTCCCACCGACTGAGCTTACAGACCCTCGCCTGTTTGATTGACATTTGGGTCCCCCTATCGAAGAGGCGCTGGCAACTGACGTCAACTTGCTCTCGCACCGCCCCCCCCCCCCTCACCGCTGAGATCATTGACTTTATCCCCAGACCTTATTATTGTGAATGTTTTATGGAAGAAGACAAATACAGAGAAGAGATCAGTCTCTGTCCATTCCCTGGGTTGCTTCTAGTCTGTTTCCTGCTTCCTGTTCACGCAGCGTCATATTTTCCCGGACAGTGATGTGGAGCCTGTCAGACAAGCCGTAATGTTCCCCCGTGCACTTTAACATTTCCTTGACCCCCCCGTAAAGAGCCTTGTCTCTTCTAGCCTGGTACCCGATGCGTTTCTGCCGTCTCGGCGACTCCTTGTGTTACAATGGCCGTAGATGTCAAAAAGACAGTGGAAGCAGATCTGAGACCAGTGCTATGTTCTGTTCCACGCGGCACCCAATTCCCTCTAAAGTGTGAGTCCCTGCCGCCCCGGGGGAACCACAGCCAAATGTCTCCCCTGGATAGTAGACGGGACACTGAACTCTACACACATTTGTGTTAGGAGACAAACTCTAATAAAGTGTAAAAACTGCATTAGATCCGATACAACGTCAGCAGCACAGTTCGCTTTGACAAACCAACAAGCGCCTGTCACTCAGTGACTGTACTTCCCACGGTGCTGTGATTGGATCGATCGGCCATCTTTACTTTCCCCTCCCATTCGTCTGGGTGGGTTTTAGACGACTTACTCCTATGTTACAAGCTCTGTTACGACGTTCTCGAGTGAAAACAAGTCACTTTGAATCGGTGTAGAATGGAAAAGCTGTGCTTCTGAGGCAAACCAGAAGACACAAGCGGACAGATTGAAAATGGTTGAATTTTTTTTTTGTGGAAAATACTCCCAAGTCCTTTTTGTACGGACAAGAGTGGATCAATCATGAGAGTCCTGTTTCACTCTAATGCTGTTATTTGAGCCTACAGTCATAGGAGCAGTGGACACATTTAACGTCATGCAGAACTGAACCTGAATCATTTGTAAATCATTGTTTTAGTGTAAAGCAAGCACACAATTCTGGTAATAGGACCGGTATTGGAACAGTAAGATTTACTTTTGCTATCCTCTGTCACATGCTTTAACTTAGCAAAGCCCTGTTACCCCACACACTGTTCTTACGTTGATCCTATGTAGCTCCAGCGTTTTTAACTCTGTTCACAAGGCCACTCCTGGTTAACCAGAACTCTGCTCACTGATGTCTTATGAGTTGTGGCGTCAAATCAAGGACGTCACTTACCAAAACCGTTTGCCGTGGTTGTAAGATGAGCTAAAAGTCTGGCCTTACAAAAGCTGTGGTGTCTTTTAATCCTTTGGTTTTGATTTGACAGAGGCTTTCGTTTTATTGTTGTACTCGTGTGCTGAATGGAAAAAGGTGCATAGGATAGGGGTATATTTTAGAGGTCAACTACTGTATAGCTGGCGTACTGTGTAGATTGAAAGGAACATTGTCTGTTGATAAAACTTGACTGATCTTTTATACTTGATGGCAAATTTCTGCATTACTGACTTTAACCTAGGCTAAGAAACATGAAAAAATAAGGAAGTGTGTCTTATGGTTTTGCAGGTGGTTACAATTTGCACTTTCCATTCTATTGTTTTGTGTGTGCGCGCGTGCATGTGTGTGCGTGTGTGTGTGCACGTGTGTGTGTGTGCGTGTGTGTGTGTGTGTCTGCCAGTTCTGCCAGAGGTTTTAATGGTAACGTTGGTTTGCCTTTTATTTGTGCAAAACATTTTATTCCGTTTTTTTAATTGAATCGTCATTGATGTTTCAACATGCCAGGTGGTTACCTGGTTATCTGGTTACCTGTCCCGTTTTACGTCACATCCACTGTATTACCACTATTGTTGTATTGTTTAACGCTTAAAGGAATCCCAGCTTGCATAAATCAACTCAATGAAAAGTTCTTGATTGTTTTTTTAAAATGCAGAGTTCATATTTTCTTTTTTCACAATAGTACATTTAACAGCACAACTTTCTCTCTCTCTTGCAAAATAAAAAATTATAAAGCCTTGTATAATTTGGATGTAGTTAGACTACTTGAATGACAGAAAAGCATTGTATTTTTTACATTGTAATCTGTCCATCGTTAGATCGAAATTGAAAATAAATGTCTACTGATGATGTCTTTGTTTTGCCTATTGTGTGATATTTGGCCTTCAGCCAAGTCGGTACATTTTCATTTCACCTTAGATAAATAATCTTACCTTATAGTTGCGTATAGCCATATAATTTCATACGTTTACTTGTCAGATTGCCATGGGCGTGTTTGAAGTCCATTCTACTTATTGTATTTCTACAAGCGTGGTGTGTCACCCTCCTATGTTATTCGTTTGACATCTGTGCTGCACAGAACTGAAAAGAGTGGGCTAAATATGCTTTTGATTTTTATAAGTGGAGGAAGGATGGCGAGGTTCGCCACTATCTTGTTTGAAATGGTACAATTTTACCAGTGAGTACCGAAACAGATGCAGGACACCAGGTTTGGACCAACTGTCAGGATCTCCAACAAGTCCAAGGTTTCTCTTGAAAACATCTAAGGTGATTGTTGTAATACTAAAGACATTAAAGGACATTATTATATTCTAGAGTCAGTATTGTGTGCACGACGTGTACTGTTCTTGTGTAGAGTTAAAAATGTGAGTTTTTGGATTATGAATGTTTATTGGTAAAACTCAAGGTCCATAGATATACCTCAAGTGTGATAACTATGCATAAAAGCTGCATAAGATGTTTTCAACATAGTGGTGTGATGATACGCTAAATCAGAAAAAGACCTATGCTCTGTCATGTTGTCGTTTGGGGGATCAGTTTTTTTCTATTTGGTTCAGCAAGTTGAAAAAATAAAAAGAGTCTTTTGTCAGCACTTCTTCTGAGCTCAATCTATAAAGCCACTGGTCTGGTTCCACAACCGCTTCTACTTGAAGTTGGAGTATTGTTACATTGTGTCAATCATCTTATTTTCATTCTGGTTTAGTGTGAATTTTATTTCAGTTTACAGAAATATTCGGATGGGTAGAGAATAAAATTATTCAGACATTCCATTGAGGAAGGATTTGAGTTGGGTTGAATTTTTCTCTGTCTGGTTCGGGGTCTTAATGAGACGAGGCCCAAAAGTGTCCAACGGAGATGCTGTGGTGAAGACAACAAACGGACAACAGAAAAAGATTAAAAACAGGGCTTGAATCATTTTCGAGGCAAAAAGACATCTGTCCACCAGGGGTCAGCCAACCCGTTTCTTCACGTACCTTTTAAAGCACTTTCTGCAACGATTGGGTCATTACTAAAGCGTTTTGCAAACTTAGATTTGCAGACAAGTTATGGCCATCTATCGATGTATGATATTTGGTGACATTTGTGTTACCTTAGATGTCAAAGCACTACAAATTAAAAGTAGGCTTTCCTCCATGTAATTTCTAGATTGGATTCAAAGACAAAATATGATTTGTGTTTAAACTGCTACAAATGTTTATTTTAAAAATAAAAGTTAGTGTTAAACTGTCAATAAAATATCAGGGTCACTGTTCCCATGTTCTCTAGAGCCAATGCTTGCACCCTTTGAGACGGCTGTAGTACCACTGAGGCACACACTCCGTTCTCCGTGGTAACCGCACCTGCCCCCCAGAGATGGAGCCGTAGTTGCGCATACATGAGGCCTGTTGTCATGACGTTACTTGACAGGGCGTGGCCTGTACTATCATGCGAATACTGTTTCATTGCCGATCCGGTCTATATTTTAAACATGTATATTATTAACGTTACAGATACTGTTACTGATGTGGCCGATCCCACAACACTGACTGATTAAACTCACCGGAGTTCAGACGCCATTACTGTCAGGAATATGTTTTTATTTCACATACATTTGGGCAACTTTTTGGTAGCTAAAATATGTCGTTTTTTAAACATAGCAAAAAAGAATAATTGTTAATTGTGAGCTCTTTCATGGTTTTTGGCCAGGGAATGGCATATCCTTCAGCAGTTTGTGTCTTGGCAAAATCCTCCTGGTTAAGTATCCTCATCCGCATTTTAACATTCCTAGCTTTCAGTTTCAGCCCTCAAGATTCACCCGCTCCTGATTTGCCTCCCTCACTTTCCGTCCTTGAGATTTGACGCTTTAATTCCTGTCTTCGATCGCATGCAGGAAAAAGTGAGGTAGAGGAGATGAGGCATAATGTGAAATGTGACATCAATGTGCAGAATGTTCCAAATACAAAACAAATACTGTAAAGAAATTGGTAGTTGTGGGAGCTTGGCTAGTTTGTTATATTTTACATTGATGGGATCCGATTAAACGTTGGTTGAATGAAACAAGTGATATAGACCATGTTTAAGTTCCTCTGCCAACAGATTAGATCCAAACTAGCCCGCCAAAGGTTGATGCTTATATAAGTCTACCATAAACCTGATTGGCTGGTAGGACAGGCATCAGACATCCTGCTTTTATCCACAATACATACTCTTCTGTTATTGCGTGGTGACGAGGTAGAGCAGCAGTTGTGTTTCTCTACTGGACAAACAACGCGGACTCACGTCTACGAACATCCGGAGTGGCGGTGTGTGTGTGCAAAATGTGAGCTGTGTGATGTGTATATTGTTCAGCGTAAATAGTTGCTTAACTTTTCAGTGTCGGTCGCCTCCATGGTTGTCCTTCTGGAAGATTCTGTTTAACGCTTTAAAGCTCTGTTTGAGTGGCCATTGGGTTCTTCACCTCGCTGGTCATGACCCTTCTTGCCTGGTTACTTAATTTAGCTGGACCACCAGCACTAAGAATGCACTTCACTTGTTCTAGGGCAACCTTCCCAATATCTGAGTCGACAAAATCTCAGAGGTATGCAGTGGGTTCTTTGGCCTTCCTGGCTTGGTTTTTGCTCTGACATGCATTGTGTGACCATATATATAGATAGGTGTGTGCCTTTTTAAATCATGTCCAATCATTTAAACTTTCCTCACCCCAATCAAGTTCTGGAGACACATCAAGAACGACCAAAAGACACAGGCTGTGTTTCAGTTCAATTTCGTGTGTCATAGCAAAGAATCTGAGTACTTACACTGATAAGACAAAACACCATGACCACTCAAAGGTGAAACTAATATAGGGGCATGTGTCAACGTCTGGGGAGATAAGAATGTAAGCAAGCAATCATTACTCATAGTCAACAAGTTGGATACAGGAGAAATGCACTGGAGTAAAGCAAATTGTTATGGTCGGATGACTGGGTCAGAGCATCTGAAACAACACGGCTTATGGGGTGCTCCTGGTCAACAGTAGTGGGTACCTATCAATGGGCTCCTGAGGAGGGGCAAACCACAAACTGGAGACACCCTGTCCCTGCTGACCCCTGTCCAAGCTGACCCCTGTCCAATCAGACCCCTGCCCAAGCTGACCCCTGCCCAAGCTGACCCCTGTCCAAGCTGACCCCTGCCCAAGCTGACCCCTGTCCAAGCTGACCCCTGCCCAAGCTGACCCCTGTCCAAGCTGAGCCCTGTCCAAGCCCAAGTTGGCGCCTGTCCAAGCTGACCCCTGTCCTAGCTGCCTCCTGAGTCCTGCCCAAGCTGACCCCTGTCAAAGCTGGCTCCTGCCCAAGCTGACCCTTGCCCAAGCTGACCCCTGTCCATCGTTAAAATTGCCACGCAATCGTTGTAACTGGACATTGGAGCAGTTGAAGAAGTTTGTCTGGTCCAAGGATTTTTGTTTTCTTTCATATCACATGGACCCCATATTTGGTTGTGGTCAATCTTTGGATGTAGTATTTTTGCTCATTGAAAGAAGTGTATTCTTTTAACGTATATTTGTTTAACTGATTTAAAGATTTTTTTTTATACAAAAGTGATTATAGGAATTAGTGTCTAAAATGTGGTTTCTGAAAAAAATTAAGGTTTTTTCTAGACAGAACCTGGGAAAGTGATGGCACCAGGATGCACTGTGGGAAGACCACAAGCAAGTGGAGGGAGTGTGACGGTCTGGGCAATGTTCTGCTGGCAATCCCTGGCGAGAATTGTTTGAGTCTGAATACTTTGCATGACATTACTCTCTAAAAAACAGACCATGTGCATGATGTAACCTACGATAGATAAAATACTCAGAGAACAAAGAGAAAACTAATGTCAAGTCAGCTACAGACAAACATTTAATAACCTTTATGTGTCACAGTAGAAAAGTTGAGACGACTACTGAACCTGATTCAGCAGTTCACCTCATTCAACCAAGTATTGAAATAACACTGGACAGGACTAGGACCAGAATGCTATCTAGCTGGCAGGCTGTAGATGATGATCTCCCCTGAGTTGTCTTCAGCCAATCAGAATACGTGCTGGCCCTAGTATACACGCCGGGACGTTTAGGCAGGCCACAGCCTTCCCCAAAACTGGTCACTCCGACAATGTAGAATCTCTCCTGATCTTCGCTGAAGCATTGCAGTGGGCCGCCACTGTCTCCCTTGGAAACACAGTGAAGAACAAAGTATATTTACAGAAAAAAGTGTGAAAAAGTGTTTGCCCCCTTCCTGATTTCTCATTTTATTGGTCACACTTAAATGTTTCACATCATCAAACAAATTTAAACATTAGTCAAAGATAACACAATTAAACACAAAATTCAGTTTTTAAATGAAGATTGTTATTATCCAGAGAAAACAAAATCCAAACCTACGTGTGTGAAAAAGTGAAGAAGTGAAACATTTAAGTGTGATAAACATGCAATAACATGAGAAATCAGGAAGGGGGCAAACATTTTTACACTCCTGTATAGGACAGGATGTACACAGGGCTAGGCATATAGGACAGGATGTACACAGGGCTAGGCATATAGGACAGGATGTACACAGGGCTAGGCATATAGGACAGCATGTACACAGGGCTAGGCATATAGGACAGGATGTACACAGGGCTAGGCATATAGGACAGCAGGGACACAGGGCTAGGCATATAGGACAGGATGTACATAGGGCTAGGCATATAGGACAGCATGTACACAGAGCTAGGCATATAGGACAGGATGTACATAGGGCTATGCATATAGGACAGCATGTACACAGAGCTAGGCATTTAGGACAGGATGTACATAGGGCTAGGCATATAGGACAGCATGTACACAGAGCTAGGCATAAAGGACAGGATGTACACAGGGCTAGGCATATAGGACAGCATGTACATAGGGCTAGGCATATAGGACAGGATGTACATAGGGCTAGGCATATATGACAGGATGTACATAGGGCTAGGCATATAGGACAGCATGTACACAGAGCTAGGCATATAGGACAGCATGTACACAGAGCTAGGCCTATAGGACAGGATGTACACATGGCTAGGCATAAAGGACAGGATGTACACAGGACTAGGCATATAGGACAGCATGTACACAGGGCTAGGCATATAGGACAGGATGTACACAGGACTAGGCATATAGGACAGGATGTACACATGGCTAGGCATAAAGGACAGGATGTACACAGGACTAGGCATATAGGACAGCATGTACACAGGGCTAGGCATATAGGACAGGATGTACACATGGCTAGGCATAAAGGACAGGATGTACACAGGACTAGGCATATAGGACAGCATGTACACAGGGCTAGGCCTATAGGACAGGATGTACACATGGAGGGTCTCAGGTCCCCACCTGACATGTGTCAACAACCCCAGTTTCAGAGCCGGCGCAGATCATGCCAGCCTCGATGTCACCATGGTACCAGTCTACCTGATTACATGTCTGTCTACTAATCAGCTCCACCTCAGCTTCCTGTAGTCTGTCCATCCTCTTTCCTACAAAAAACATGAGACGGAAGCTAAATGTATCCATTTATGATTTGCCCTTAAGCAAGGCTCTTATAGCCCGGTTTCGTCTGCCTGAATTATTAAGTAAACTCTTTGTCACTCCTCAGACATGATATGGAATTGACATGGAGCCCCAGACTGGTCCCAGTATAACGTTCAAAACCCAGAAACTGTTCTTTATCCAGGTGTCAGTTTTCGATCAACAGTTTAGATTAGGAAGGGATATATTGTAACCTACTTTCCATCGTATTGTATTATACCAGTTGTTTTGGAAATAATTTCACGCCCAACATAAACCTTTGAAGTAAGCGCTGCCCCAGCCGCTGACAAAACACAGGTTCAGGTTTAAGCTGTGTTCCTCTCTCTCGTCTTCCACTGAGCAGACCGGCTGGACAAAGTTGGTGAACTCCAGCGGAGAGCTGAGGAGCAGAAGAGCTACGTCGTTGGAGAAGCTGGCTTGGTGATACTCCTCGTGGGTTCTGACCTCACGGACGTAGCGGCTCTGGGAATGTCTCCCTGGGGTGCTCAGTATATTGAGTCCTGCCACAACACGGATCCTGGACAATCTATGGGGTCTGGGTGTAGCAAATCAACGGGTTGGAGGTGAACAACAAACATGATGATCCACATTAAACAGAAATGCGAATGCAGCATTTTAATATGCAATGACTAATTAACTTGGTTGTATTTATCTCTCTCAAAAATGTAACATCAAAACCATTTGTTATTTGCTAGGCAGGGACTCAAACCCGGAACCTTCCGCTGCCCTGCTGAGTGAACTAACCACTGTTGACAGAGCGAGTAGTGGTGACGCTACATAATTATTATGATGGTATAATTTCTTTAGCCTGGTCGAACATGCATAAATGCTCTTGTCCACCACTGCATGTACAGTGCTCTTATTGTCATTAGCACACATTCGTGTTAGCTTGTTAGCAGACACACACAGACTGGCGCTCAGGCTATGATGCTTGACAGATATAGGCGTATGGTCTTGTTCCTTTAAGGCCAGTAGGCCAGCATGACTCACTGAACCCGAGCGAAGCAGTGTGCAGCCGTGAGAACCCAGAGACTGTCGACGACCGTCCCGCCACAGAGGTGCCAGGACCTCATCTGCACGCTGACCTGCCAAGGCCACGCGCCCATAGGTGCGTCGCGCCCTCCGACGACACGTGACCCTCCCGGAGGCTCTGCCAGCGCGCGCTGTCCGCATGCTATACAGCGGGAAACCGACACGGAATAGTTGACGGTTAAAAGTCGTGGGAAAACAAAGCGGGCCAAGCGAGCAGGCGGCTCGATGTGGGTAAGATAGTCATTATGTCATATAAGTCAATATAAATATATGTAGAGATAGTCATGTCATATAAGTCAATATAAATATATGTAGGCCACGTTTTAGGGTGCTTGTTAGTACTAGGCGACATTTAGTGCTCAGTCTAGTACTCACTGTGTTGTGCTGAAACTTCAGATGCCAAGGCACTTATCCACAGGGCGCAGTGTAGGACGATTCCACATGCCCTAAAGTACGCCATTTAGTGAGCAAATGCGGACTAAACGTACCGGTGCAATGTGTTGTTGGACTTGTCCCAAGTGGGGTCTCATTTATTTATCAATTCTGAATTCGTTACAAAGGGTGAAGCATCGGTTTGTGACGTAAGTTTTAACTCAAAAGGAACGGAGATAATGTCGGTTCTGTCTGTCGAACAATAGTATTTCCTATCACAGGTTATAAGGTAATTTCAGTTTGTGCAAATCTTTATTCTAATCCTGCTTTCTAACCCGGTATTGTATGACCAAACTCATTAGAATACAGTGCCCACCCAGGACAGCAGGCTTTTATGATCCATCAGGAATTTACTAGACTGTTCAAAAGGCTTGGTTCATTCCATTGCTTGTGCGGCTACAAGCTATACGTCTACAAGCTATAGTCTTTTGAACTATTTCACCTCTTGCGGCGATACTTTGAAAATATAACAATTTACCTAATTATTTCGTTAGCGTACAGTCTTATACTTGTTTTTGACGTGCAGATGAACGTTGGCGGTAATTGATTTCTTCGCAACATGCACTTGCCGACACTCCCTTACGTTTATGCTGAGAGTCATCAATTATGCAGCCAGGGTAGCTGCCAGCGCTGAGAGCATAGAAGATAGCACCAACAATATGGCGACAACCGCAGTTTCTCCAGAATTATTTCGACACCTGCAGTCCTGCGACGTCTTCCTGGGTTCATTGTAACGCTTACAAAGTAGGTAAATTGTTCGCTTTTTCTACAAGACTTGATTGTTTTGACAAATCGGCGGGTTGTGTAGTGTGTCAATAACCTGATAAAAATGTCGCAGAGCCGCTCTCTGCCCAGCATCTCTTTTGCTTGAACAGACTGTCTGCTTGGGCTTTAGCCCGATTCCTGTTGTATTCAGGCATAATCGATATTTTGTAAATAACCGTGATATAAAAGAATATGTTTCGGACAAATAGGAGAATGAATGATGACATGATGGCCACATATTTTGACAGCATATAAAATCAATTAATTGATACACAGCATGTTTCAATGATCACGAGCAATCGAATGATTTCGTGTTGAAATGTTCTCTTTTTTCGTGATATTATTCTATATCACGCAGTAAATAGGGCCAACAAATGACTGGCGAGCACCAGTCCTCTAATGTGATCATTCTCTTCCCACCATCCAAAAAAAAAATGCGTCCATATGTTCTAGCCCAGAGTAACATGTAGGGGCTGTTTTTGGTCCTTGGGCTTTTGAAACGATGCCGCTATCCGTCACTGCTGTTTTTCTATCGCCTTTCATCTCAAAATTGATCATCAAAGCAAGGACCCTTTACCATTGTGATTTCGTTGCATACACATACCCGGGTATCGATCTAGTGGTCGACATGGCTTTACGGGTGTGGTAGCCTACATATCGCTCTCGCTGAAGGTGTCTATTTCAAGACTATAGGCAGCGAGGAAAAGACTCAGAATATCATAGGATCACAGAATTATCGGCGCAAATGATGGACGATATTTTCTGTCCCAGTCTATGATGCTGATCGCGACAAGGTAGGACTGGGTGCTCGAGATGGGACTTTTGCATGGTGGAAAACCCATAGCCTTTCATAGAAACCACCCACTGCAGCATTTCGCATGTGTTTCCAGGCCGTGACGGGCCGCACTTTCGGGTAGGCTGCTGCTAAATGTGTGCATTAACATGTCTTGGCACGATGCTCAATTCGTCTCATTATGAACGTCTACAAATCGACGTAGAAACTGTAGAATTATTTCCCCATATGTGTGCATTGAAACACGTGTGTTATACATCAAAACAATATGAACCATCATCCAATTGACGAGGTTTCGCCTAAATGCTCCTGTAAAAAAATGAGATTAGATGCCAACGATACACCAGGCTGGCGTGCACGTATTTGGCAGGCAGATCGGTGCCGTTCAGCATGTCGTAAACAATACAGGGTAGGCTGAAATTATAGATAGGGCCATCGGTTGCCTGGAATATAGAAGGTACTGGTGCCACAACAACAACCAACAAAACGACCGGCTTGGTCGTTGCGGAACACAGATCTGCCGCAAGTACCTGGTCCTCGACCGTGGAGCGGAGAAAACGAGCGGAGTGGGACGTGAATAAGAGGGCATTTACAGAAGGACAAGTGGATACCGGCATTACACGTGTGTGAGACACGGTCGTTAACCGCAATAGCTGCATGGCGAGCTCTATGTAACGCTGTGTCTGCTGATGATGGTTACATAAATCGCAAGAAACAAAATGACTGCAAGACGGTTTACTTTTTTTGTTATGTCCTCCTGAGCCAAAGCGGAGACAAAACACCTAAGGGTTAATTTCCATCACGTTATGCCAAGCCGTGTATCGTTGATTCATTTCACCATTCGACGTTGACACATTTGCACTGGTTCCTTAACCCTAAAACAAGCATCGGGTACTTTTTAATCGAGCTCGATGTGTTTCTTTAATCACACAATATAATAGGCTTATACAAAACCCGCAGCCCATATCCCTGTAAGTAGGGTATCACTAAGGCTCCCGGCCTGACCAAAAAAATGTCCAGGTGCTAATATGAACACGTCAATGTAATCCTTATACAATGAATAAATACAAATACAGTGGGGATTGATATGAAATTCAGTAAACTGGCATTTCAATCGAGCTGCTGCTCTTCGCTTGACTCGCTCGGTGGTGGGGTGCTGAAATGGACAGCGCCCGTGATCAGCTCTAGACTATAGGACACCCCCTTCTCATCTCTCAATATCGGTGCTAGTCTGTTGGGTGTGCTCCGTGGAGCCTGGTTACCTCGTCAAATTCCGTGTTAGTTAGGTTGTGTCACTGCAAACTCTAAAGTTATGCAAGCTCTACAGACGACAAGCCTCGAAATAGGCGCTTGATCATTGGGTTGAATTGCGTGTTCGACTTGAAATGCTAGGATTGTAGACTAAGACTACACAATGGTATTCATTTTTATATGAGAGTCGGTTCTTTCGATATTTACGGATTAACCAAAGAACAGATGATATGCCTTTTTTAGGGCTAAATCTCATCACCTACTTCCTCAGACTTCTGGGTCTGATGGAGGCCTCCTTTGGTGGTGTAGATATAAACCTACATGGAATGTGCAGGCTAGAGAGGATGAGCAATTAGTAGAATATTTGAGATGTTGTGATCTGAGTGGAACTACTCAAGACAGCTTCATATTGTTAAATGGTCAGAGGTTGCATCCCGTCCGGAAGCTCTACAGTCATTGAAATGTTCAGAGTATATCGACTTCAAATGTTAATGAGGAACACTTTGTTTGTGTGCATGACGTGTGTGTGTGTTTATCTGCATGCTAGTTTGTGTGTTTCTCTTTGTGTGTGTGTATGTGTGTGTTTAAGAAAGAGGAATTAAGACATTCTGCTCTCAAGGAAATCATATCATAGATAATCTGCCATTGTGAATTGTGATGGTGTACTTCTTTTGAAATCGTCGTTTGACACCTTACCTGCGTTATGTAAATTAGCCTGTACTGTGTGATGTGTATAGACAGAAATAGCGCTGCAAGCAACTGAAATTGTGCTGTAAGATATTTACAGTTGCCCAAACCCTATGCAGCACAGCACAAACCAAGGTGCCAATGTAATGAACAACATAAGGTAAAGTTCCTGTGGTGGATTCGCTAATGACATTAGTATGTACAGTCTGAATAGAAGTATCTTCCAACAGCTTTTCTCTATGAAGGTGTTTTTTAGTCAGCGTTGTCGACCTACTAGCTCCTGAGATAACGAGTATACTACATGTTCCACTCACCATTTTCCTGTTTGTACATGATCTTATTGGCTCAGGTGCTGAATTGTCATTTTGGTCCTATAGGACAAGAATGCAAAGAACGCTGGTTTTATAATTATGTTGTGTATTGTTGTATTGTTGCAAAGTCTTACCAACGACACAGCTTCCTATGTCAGATGACTTCCGTTTATATGCCCTCTTATGTCAGATGAGTCTAGTTCATAAGCCTTATGTCAGATGAGTCTAGTTCATAAGCCTTATGTCAGATGAGCCTCGTTCATAAGCCTTATGTCAGATGAGCCTAGTTCATATGCCCTCTTATGTCTATTAACCCTGTATGTATCCCATAACCTAGCCCTTAACATTTACACATACCAATAGTCTCAATCAAAACCTCACCCTAATTGTGACAACCAATAGTCTTAATCTAAACCTCACCCTAACTGTGACACACAATAGTCTCATTCTAAACCTCACCCTAACTGTGACACACAATAGTCTAATTCTAAACCTCACCCTAACTGTGACACACAATAGTCTCAATCTAAACCTCACCCTAACTGTGACACACAATAGTCTCATTCAAAACCTCACCCTAACTGTGACATCAACAAGCCATTGCTTGTTAACCGAAAATATGTTGATAGCATTATTATGTACAGCGTGTGTAGGGGGACCAGGCAAATATTAGGTAACCAAGGCCTACACTTAACCAGGGTGCGGCAGCTAGCAAGGTACTGTTCTCTGTCAGCAGTGTTTGGCCATCAGGCTGTGTGGACTGTGTGTTCCCACCTGCCAATGCCTTTTGACAAATATATACAGTGCACTTTTAATGCAATCCTTTTATATGTGGACTCAAAAACAATATTTAAACTAGATGTGTGTCATGTGTATGTACTGTATGTGTGTGTGTGTGTGTGTGTAGGTACTGTATATATATATATATATATATATATATATATATATATATATATATATGTGTGTGTGTGTGTGGATATGTCTGTGTGTGAAAACTCTAATCCCACTCTAAGGCCTGGGAGAGACTTCTGCTGCTGGCTCTTCCTCCCCCTGACAGCTGTCTCATTATCTTCATCCTCATCGCTTTACAGGATACCTACCAAAAGGCATCTCGTCCTTGTTCAGTGAGCTTATTGTGACCACATACCCACTGCCCACTCCAGCCTGGTTAAAACTAATGCATTCTAAAGGAACTAGGGTGCCATTTTGGAGTAAGGAGGAGACCCCAACCATGTCACCTGATGGGAACCATAATAATTACTATGACAACCATGTCACCTGCCGGGAACCCTAATAACCAAGACAACCATGTTACCTGCAGGGAACCCTAATAACCAAGACAACCATGTCACCTGCAGGGAACCCTAATAACCAAGACAACCATGTCACCTGCAGGGAACCCTAATAACCAAGACAACCATGTCACCTGCAGGGAACCCTAATAACCAAGACAACCATGTCACCTGCAGGGAACCCTAATAACCAAGACAACCATGTCACCTGCAGGGAACCCTAATAACCAAGACAACCATGTCACCTGCAGGGAACCCTAATAACCAAGACAACCATGTCACCTGCAGGGAACCCTAATAACCAAGACAACCATGTCACCCGCAGGGAACCCTAATAACCAAGACAACCATGTCACCATGCGATAATAGTAACTATGACCATATGAGTGTTGCTGATGCATGCTCGTTAATATTAGCCTGATGATGTTTTATTGTGATTCTTTAAAAACCTGTTAAATATTTCAAGGAGAGACCATTTTTATGAAGGAGCCTTATGATTGCAGTAGATATTAGGGCTGTACCCGACTCAGAATGTTGTCAGTCGAATTAGATTTGGCTGTTCTATACAGAGATTCGACTATTCGTTCATTTTTTCCTTTTTTCGTTCATCATAGATAATAGATCTGACAATCAGAAAATCCCTTGGCATGAGTTTGACTACATTAACATAAGCAAATGCAACAGAGAAGGTATTGGAGACCAGGCAACACCTTTATGTTCCTCAAGCAATTCCCGAACAATGTGTGCTGTGTGGCAGGTCGCATTATTCTGTGGAAAAAGGTCCCTGCCGTCAGGAAATACCATTGTCATTAAGGGAGGTGCCTGGTTTGCTACAATGTTTCGTTAGGTGGCACGTGTCAAATTGACATCCACATTAGTGCCTGGACCCAGGGTTTCCCTGCAGAACATTGCCCAGAGCATCACACTCCCTCCACCAGCTTGTCGTCCTCCATCAGTGCATCCTGATGCCATCACTTCTCCTGGTAAACCACACACAGAACGGTACATAGCCATCCTCTTGATGTTAAATAAAACGGGACTTATCGGACCTGACGACCATCCACAGCTGAAGGTCCAGTTCTGATGTTCACATGCCCTTTTAGCCGTGAACTCTTGTGACACAGTAAACCTTCTGTCAATAGCTTTTGTTGCCCTCTAGCATCGATGAGCACTTGGGCGCCCAACACCCTGTCACCAGTTGGTAATTTGTCCCTCTTCTGACTACTGTCGGTAGGTACTCACCACTGCTGACCGGGAGCACCACACAGAGATACCCTGATCCAGTCGTCTGGCAATGACTATTTGGTCCAGAGTACCAGTACTGATTATTAGCTTACCATCTAATTGACCCATACCGTGACATAGGAGATGATCAACGTTATTTTCTTCACCTTTGAGAGGTCCTAATATATTGGTTTATCAGTATATCTGTTGTTTAATAGTCTTGGGCTTCTCTTTATTGGCAGGAAATACAGGTCACATCCAGTAGTTTGTTGTGGTCTGCTAAGGTTGTTTGGTCTGCTGAGTCTGTGGCCAGAAGGAGCTCCTATTTCCACTATTGACATAGAGATTCATGGCACATCACATTTCTCTACTACTATATGAAACGCATCCGTTCACTGGAACGTGATTTCCCTACGGAAACAACACCCCTGCTGTGGCCTTTTGGTATATCTTTTTTGAAATATTTTTAATGCTTTATTGGAGAAACAGAGAAAGTGGTGAAGATAGAGGAGAGTGTGCTGCAAAGGTCGCAGATGGGAACCGGTATGGCGTGGAACATGGCCTGGTTGGCTTGGGTTCTAGGTGACATTGTGGACCGAGTTTCTAACATCCATGCGTTCAACTGTCCTAATGTAACTAGGGTTGGCTTGATACCACTTTTTTATGTCCGATAACGATACTGCAACCTTGAGTATCTGCAGATAGCGAAACTAATCCGACACAATCTTTTCCCCTCTTTTAAACAAATAAGCTGTTAATAATACATTTGTTTGGATGCCCTTTGCTTATTCTAACCATCTAATGTCATGTTCCAGCTAGCTATGTTCTCTCCCTTTACGGCATGTCGCTCAATGCATTTACATCATAAGATAATGGATCCTATGGGATTATTATTATTGTTGGGGCGATATCCAATCCAGCGTTGTTGGCCAGAATCTGACCGATTTCGATACTATATATGGGATCGACCCATCCCTACCTTTTACAGACATGGCCGTTTATACAGTTCCAGCACATCATGTTGATGATGACCCCAAGTAGCCTGTGTGAGGAACACCGGTAGTTACTTTTAATAAAACACAGGCTATGTTCTCATTTTCCTAGATAGTGCACTACATAGACCCATAGGGCTATGCAGTGTGTAGTGTTTAGGATTTGGGCCGGCACCGAAGCTCTGACCTGCTCATCTTATCCGTCACGCGAGCGAAAGCCGTCGACTCCTACCAGCTCTGTAGTTCCACATCCGAAAGGTGCGTTCTCAGAATAGCAGCGTTGTTTCATGTTTTGGTTGGTATTTATAGTCTGATTGTGTCACCTGTTGAACCCTTATCTCCAGCTTGGTGTTAATGACTGGGGGCCGTCCCAAATGTCTCCCTGTCTTCTAGGAACCACTTGCTCATGTGCCCCATATACTGTAGTAGTAGAAGTGAATCATGCCGGGCCCATAGACATAAGTAGGGCATTTGGTGAGGATGAGAACGCTATTTGGAACGCGGCCGGTGTTTTTTCTTCTTTTTCTTAGCTGTAGTCATTGTGGAATGTGCTGGTCCATTTCTGTGATGGCTTTGCTGTGACAGAACAAAAAGATCTTCTGTTCATCTGAATCTCTGAGGCTTTTTTGATTCAAAATGGCACCCTGGTCTCTATTAGTTCTCTACCTTGGGCTCTTACCAGTCAATACTCTACATACCAGTAAATACTCTAATACCAGTACATACGGTTCATACCAGTACATGCTATACATAATGGTACATACTGTAATACCAGTACATACTCTACATACCAGCACATACTATACATACCAGTACATACTGTTCATACTTGTACATACTGTTCATACTTGTACATGCTATACATACCAGTACACTATACAGACACTATACTGTATTTTTCAAATCCATTTTAGATTAATTTAATTTGTTGTTGCATTTTGGCATTTATGCAAGAGTCTACATTAACTGTTACATATTTAGTGTGTTATATTTTCCAAGAAAATATGTGAGGGAATAGGTCTTCTATCTCTCCGTGAGGGAATAGGTCTTCTATCTCTCCGTGAGGGAATAGGTCTTCTATATCTATGTGAGGGAATAGGTCTTCTATCTTTTTGTGAGGGAATAGGTCTTCTATCTCTCTGTGAGGAAATATGTCTTCTATGTTTCTGTGAGGAAATATGTCTTCTATGTCTCTGTGAGGGAATAGGTCTTCTATCTTTCTGTGAGGGAATAGGTCTTCTATCTTTCTGTGAGGGAATAGGTCTTCTATCTCTCTGTGAGGAAATATGTCTTCTATGTCTCTGTGAGGGAATGAGTCTTCTATCTCTTCATGAGGGAATAGGTCTTCTATATCTCTGTGAGGGAATAGGTTTTCTATCTCTCCGTGAGGGAATATGTCTTCTATCTCTCTGTGAGGGAATAGGTCTTCTATCTCTCTGTGAGGGAATAGGTCTTCTATTGCTCTGTGAGGGAATAGGACTTCTATATCTATGTGAGGGAATAGGTCTTCTATCTCTCTGTGAGGGAATAGGTATTCTATCTCTCTGTGAGGGAATAGGTCTTCTATCTCTCCATGAGGGAATAGGTCTTCTATCTCTCTGTGAGGGAATAGGTCTTCTATCTCTCCGTGAGGGAATATGTCTTCTATATCTATGTGAGGAAATAGCTCTTCTATCTCTCCGTGAGGGAATAGGTCTTCTATCTCTCCGTGAGGGAATAGGTCTTCTATCTCTCCGTGAGGGAATAGGTCTTCTATCTCTCCGTGAGGGAATAGGTCTTCTATATCTATGTGTGTGAATGGGCCTTCTATATCTATGTGAGGGAATAGGTCTTCTATCTCTCTGTGAGGGATTAGGTATTCTATCTCTCTTTGAGGGAATAGGTCTTCTATCTCTCTGTGAGGGAATAGGTCTTCTATATCTCTGTGACGGAATAGGCCGACTATATCTCTGTGACGGCTGTTCTGATGTCTAGTTGCGACTTGATGAATGTTTGTTATTCACAATTTTACAACATCTTGTTTATGTGTCCCTCTGTCTCTCCCTCTGTCCCCTCACTCATTCACTCACTCTGTCTCTCTTTCCTTCTCTCTCTCTCCTGTTCCCCTCACTCCTTCACTCCTTCACTCACTGTCTCTTTTTCTCTCCTGTCCCGCTGTCTCTCTCTCCCCCCTGTAGAGCCAGTTACGGTGGATGGTACAGTACTTGATGAACAAGTAGCTGCAGGATGAAAACATGGCCGCGCCCCTTATGGCACCACCAGGACCTGACAGCTTCAAGTATTTCACTCCAGAATCCTTGGCCAACATCGAGCTCCGGATCAACGAGGAGAAGAACAAGCCGCCGCCCAAGCAGGACAGTAGTCACCGTGACGACGACGATGAGAACAAACCCAAGCCCAACAGCGACCTGGAGGCCGGGCGGAACCTGCCCTTCATCTATGGCGACATCCCTGCTGGAATGGTGGCGACACCACTGGAGGATCTGGACCCCTTCTACCAGGCTCAGAAAGTAAGACCCCCCCACACACACACACACATACACACACGCACGCGTTTATAGCCTTGCTTTGGCAAAAACGCCTTGCGTCACAGTTACTCTTGGGAAAAACACTGCTGCCTATTTTGGACAATATTGATGATAAGTCACATGACTCAGGCCAGTGTCCTGTGAACAATGACTCAATGACTCAGATTCTGTGCATTTTCAATGTGTTGTAACCTTATCAGCCACTTCAGAGGACATGAGTGTCACTGATGTCACTGACGACTCGATGGTTGTGGCACTTCAATATTGATGTATTATTTCATTAATAACCCAGTGCTGACGACACTAAATACTGATTGCCTGAAAGTCATGTAATATTTGGTCTTATGAACCGGGTGGTTTGATTCCTGAATGTTGATTAGCCGATAGCAGTGTGCTGAGTCCAAACACTCTTACCTGTGTTATAATGCCCATTATACCACTTGTTTCTGTGTCCAGACACTCTTACCTGTGTTATATTGGCCATATTGCACAACTATGTGCGGTGTCCAGACACTCATACATGTGGTATATTGGCCATATTACACAACTATGTGCTGTGTCCAGACACTCTTACCTGTGTTATATTGGCCATAATACACAACTATGTGCTGTGTCCAGACACTCATACATGTGGTATATTGGCCATATTACACTACTATGTGCTGTGTCCAGACACTCTTACCTGTGTTATATTGGCCATATTACACAACTATGTGCTGTGTCCAGACACTCTTACCTGTGTTATATTGCCCATATTACACAACTATGTGCTGTGTCCAGACACACTTACCTGTGTTATATTGCCCATATTACACAACTATGTGCTGTGTCCAGACACACTTACCTGTGTTATATTGGCCATATTACACAACTATGTGCTGTGTCCAGACACTCTTACCTGTGTTATATTGGCCATATTACACAACTATGTGCTGTGTCCAGACACTTTTCCCTGTGTTATATTGCCCATATTACACAACTATGTGCTGTGTCCAGACACTCTTACCTGTGTTATATTGGCCATATTACACAACTATGTGCTGTGTCCAGACACACTTACCTGTGTTATATTGGCCATATTACACAACTATGTGCTGTGTCCAGACACTCTTACCTGTGTTATATTGGCCATATTACACAACTATGTGCTGTGTCCAGACACTTTTCCCTGTGTTATATTGCCCATATTACACAACTATGTGCTGTGTCCAGACACTCTTACCTGTGTTATATTGGCCATATTACACAACTATGTGCTGTGTCCAGACACTTTTCCCTGTGTTATATTGACCTTATACCACACCCGCTCATCCTTTATTGCTTATGTGTAGCACAGGAAGGACAGCAGATTTATTGTGACTGAAATATTTGTGTTGGTAGTTGATTGACAGCATAACAGCAATAAGGCATCTTGGTGCTTTGTGATATACTGCCAATATACCCCGACTAAGCATCTGCCTAAGGACAGCTCTTAGGCAGGGTATATTGGCCATATGCCACATCTCCTCGTGCCTTATTGCCTAAATAACCCGCAACACAACATTGCGAGGACTGGTATTGCGAGGACTGTTGGTTGTCTGGCTTTGTGATTGGTCTGTTTATGGGAAGATGCTGTGTTGGTTGACACAGAGGGGGTGTTATATAGACTGACAGACACAGACACAGAGGGGTGTTATATAGACTGACAGACACAGAGGGATGTTATATTGACTGACAGACACAGACACAGAGGGGTGTTATATAGACTGACAGACACAGAGGGGTGTTATATAGACTGACAGACACAGACACAGAGGGGGTGTTATATAGACTGACAGACACAGATGAGGTGTTATATAGACTGACAGAAACAGAGTGGGTGTTATAAAGACCGACAGACACAGATGCAGAGGGGGTGTTATATAGACTGACAGACACAGATGCAGAGGGGGTGTTATATAGACTGACAGACACAGATGAGGTGTTATATAGACTGACAGAAACAGAGTGGGTGTTATAAAGACCGACAGACACAGATTCAGAGGGGGTGTTATATAGACTGACAGACACAGATGCAGAGGGGGTGTTATATAGACTGACAGACACAGAGGGGTCATATCAAATATATCATCACTATTAACAGGCAGTCAGATTATAAATATGCACACACATGACAATACATATTTTATGAGCGTAGAGAGACACGGTACAGTTGTGGTCACCAGAGTGACAGTCACACCTATTTTGTCAGAGCCGATTGTTTGATGTTGGGTGAAGTAACATGTATTTCCCTCAATCAGGTCGCTCTCAGGTGTCAACCTAAAATGGCTCCTGACTCTTGATGCAGATGATCCTCAGAGCAGGAGCGCTGATCATGGGTCAGATGTGTGTGTGTGTGTGTGTGTGTGTGCCCGGCCATGGTTCAAATACCATATTCAAATACCATAATCTCAATTACATTCTTGTAAATTACAAAGTTTCTCTCTGATAATTCTCAATCATTATTAGACTGTAATCGTTTTTGACGTGCTTGTACATACATAATAAAATAATATGTTAAAAAGTAGTATTGAAACATAGTATTGACATGAATTAACATGTAAATAAATTATTAGTGCTGCATTCTGACAGTTATGGAACCAACCAGTCTCGCGCACAAGACAGAGATGAGGTTTTCATGATGGAATGTGAAAACTAGACACAGTTAGGAGATGGTGACCACTCTCCTCTCTCACATGAATACAAGGAGATGAGAGCTCTAATGTTATGTCCCAAATGTCGCCCCACTTTCTACAGAGTGCACTTGTTTTGACCTGATCTCCATGGGCCTTGGTCTAATGTAGGGCACTACAAAAACATGTAGGGTTCCACGTGGGACTAAGTCTCGGTCTTGCATCCACTCAAACTCCCAGCCTTTATTAACACCCTCTCTGCTCTCAGCTTCCAGCTAATAGGAGGAATCTGATTATGGTCCTCGGGTCTTGTGGTAGTGCCAAAGGGAAGAGCCCATCTCCTGACCCGGATTGTAGTGTCTATGTTCTGCCATGATGTAACACCAGTTATTGCTAGAAGGGTGGATTTAAAAGCTGATGGGAAGTTGTGTTCCTGTGCGCAAGGAATGTTCCACCTCCACACGACTGTGCAGGCATGATGCTTCTGAGCAGGCGTGATGCTTCTGTGCAGGCGTGATGCTTCTGTGCAGACGTGATGCTTCCACAAGGGCGTGATGCTTCTGTGCAGGCATGATGCTTCTGTGCAGGCATGATGCTTCTGTGCAGGCATGATGCTTCTGTGCACGCGTGATGCTTCTGTGCACGCGTGATGCTTCTGTGCAGGCGTGATGCTTCTGTGCAGGCGTGATGCTTCTGTGCAGGCGTGAGGCTTCTGTGTAGGCATGGTGCTTCCACAAGGTCAGAAAGACCGGTCAAATCAGCATGGTTTGAATATTAAATACATTGCGATGATGACAAATCAACTTAGATTTGAGACTTTTTTTTCTCCCCTAACGTTTAAGATGAACAGCGAATGTCAGGATGTATGTGAGGAGAACGTCATGTGGAGAAAGCTGGGAGGGGTTGGTTCTGTCTCAAGACGGCACTGGCTGATGCATTACCCACTCTGTAAGGAGTTCTGAGACTGAGTCTGAGAGGAGGGAGGCGCCTTCGGGGGAGGTGATCTGGGAGGGGAGGTGATCTGGGGGAGGGGCTTTTCGGGGGAGGTGCTTTGGGGAATGGGTGGCTAATCGACTGGCTTGTGATTGATGATGCATTACTCTGGGTCAGTGGTGCGGTATGGGGGGCTGGGCGGAGCCAGTTTTACAACGTTCTGCGGATTCAGATGCATTCTGGGACCAAATGGCACACTTAAACCCCCTTATGGTGCACTCTTGACCAGACCCCTGTGAGGACCTAGGGCCCTTTTGTTTCAACCTGAGGTGTGTTGGTCAGTTGGGCAGAATACCTGCTAACCTGTCTGAGCTGCGTTTCATTGAGCTGGTGGACTGGGCTCTGGTTGTCATGTAGACCGGGTACTGGTTGTCCTGTAGACCGGGTACTGGTTGTCCTGTAGACTGAATACTGGTTGTCCTGTAGACCGGGTACCGGTTGTCATGTAGACCGGGTACTGGTTGTCCTGTAGACCTGGTACTGGTTGTCCTGTAGACCGGGTACTGGTTGTCCTGTAGACCGGGTACTGGGTGTCCTGTAGACTGGGTTCTGGTTGTCATGTAGACCGGGTACTGGTTGTCCTGTAGACCGGGTACTGGTTGTCCTGTAGGCCGTGTCCTGGTTGTCCTGTAGACCAGGTACTGGTTGTCCTGTAGACTGGGTACTGGTTGTCCTGTAGACCGGGTACTGGTTGTCATGTAGACCGGGTACTGGTTGTCCTGTAGACCGGGTACTGGTTGTCCTGTAGACTGGGTACTGGTTGTCCTGTAGACCGGGTACTGGTTGTCCTGTAGACCGGGTACTGGTTGTCCTGTAGACCGGGTACTGGTTGTCCTGTAGACCGGGTACTGGTTGTCCTGTAGACTGGGTACTGGTTGTCCTGTAGACCGGGTACTGGTTGTCCTGTAGACTGGGTACTGGTTGTCCTGTAGGCCGTGTCCTGGTTGTCCTGTAGACTGGGTACTGGTTGTCCTGTAAACCGGGTACTGATTGTCCTGTAGACCGGGTACTGGTTGTCCTGTAAACCGGGTACTGATTGTCCTGTAGACCGGGTACTGGTTGTCCTGTAGACAGGGTACTGGTTGTCCTGTAAACCGGGTACTGATTGTCATGTAGACCGGGTACTGGTTGTCCTGTAGACCGGGTACTGGTTGTCCTGTAGACCGGGTACTGGTTGTCCTGTAGACTGGGTACTGGTTGTCCTGTAGACAGGGTACTGGTTGTCCTGTAGACTGGGTACTGGTTGTCCTGTAAACCGGGTACTGATTGTCCTGTAGACCGGGTAGTGGTTGTCCTGTAAACCGGGTACTGATTGTCCTGTAGACCGGGTACTGGTTGTCCTGTAGACAGGGTACTGGTTGTCCTGTAAACCGGGTACTGATTGTCATGTAGACCGGGTACTGGTTGTCCTGTAGACCGGGTACTGGTTGTCCTGTAGACCGGGTACTGGTTGTCCTGTAGACTGGGTACTGGTTGTCCTGTAAACCGGGTACTGATTGTCCTGTAGACCGGGTACTGGTTGTCCTGTAGACTGGGTACTGATTGTCCTGTAGACAGGGTACTGGTTGTCCTGTAGACTGGGTACTGGTTGTCCTGTAGACTGGGTACTGGTTGTCCTGTAAACCGGGTACTGATTGTCCTGTAGACCGGGTACTGGTTGTCCTGTAAACCGGGTACTGATTGTCCTGTAGACCGGGTACTGGTTGTCCTGTAGACTGGGTACTGGTTGTCCTGTAGGCCGGGTACTGGTTGTCATGTAGACCGGGTACTGGTTGTCCTGTAGACAGGGTACTGGTTGTCCTGTCGACTGAATACTGGTTGGCCTGTAGATTGGGTACTGGTTGTTCTGGGTTGTGGTTGTTCTGTGGACTTGTTTCTAGTTGTTCTGTGAACTGGGTTCCAATTGTTCTGTGAACTGGGTTCTGGTTGTTCTGTGGACTTGGTACTGGTTGTTCTGTAAGCTGGGTTATGGGGTGAAGAATGGACGACAGCGCCAAAATGGAAGACGTGAAAAAGCTTCCGTGAGCAAAAGGCACCTCTCCTCTCGGATGTGGCCAAGCCCACACTGGTGAAGTGATTGGCAGTGAGGAACCTCTGAGGTTTAGTCAGTGTTTGTGGACGGAGACAAGAGAAACACTGTAAATAGATAGCAGGCCTTGTTATGTTTAGGCCGCTAACATTATCTGGGCCTAATCAGAGCAGATGCAGAAGGTCGTTAAAGTGTCTTATTTATTCTGTTTCCTGCTCTTTTATTTCATAGATAATGACGCTGCCTTTGTAGTGGGTCCGTCCATTAGTATTCAGAATATCACAATGAATCAGGTGAACCATCTGATAGCAGAAAAGCAGTATATGGTTAAGGGGTGTGGTTCTTGCTTACGTCTGGTGTGACTGATGTAAGAATTGATTGTTGAGGGGAATTGTGTGTGTGTGTGTGTGTGTGTGTGTACGTTGAACAGCTAGTCCAGGCTGTTACAGGGCTTAAATGGCCACTGCAGTCCTTAGTTATTAAAGCAGCCAGCCTTGGTGTCTCTGTGCAGAGTATTGTGACTGGAGATACACCCATTCAGCTGACTCTCTCTTTCTGCACTAGCTCTCTCTCCTCCTCTGCACTTTCTCACTCTCTCCCTTTGCACTTTCTCACTCTCTCCCTCTGCACTAGCTCTCCCACTCCCCCTCTGCACTAGCTCTCTCAATCGCTCTCCCTCCCTCTACACTAGCACTCTTTCACTCTCTCTTTCTTCCTCTGCACTAGCGCTCTCACTCTCTCCCCCCCTCTGCACTAGCTCTCTCACTCCCCCTCTGCACTAGCTCTCTCACTCTCTCTCCCCCATCTGCACTAGCTCTCTCACTCTCTCTTTCTCCCTCTGCACTAGCTCTCTCACTCTCTCTCCCCCATCTGCACTAGCTCTCTCACTCTCTCTTTCTCCCTCTGCAATAGCTCTCTCACTCTCTCTCCCCCCTCTGCACTAGCTCTCTCACTCTCTCTCTCCCCCTCTGCACTTTCTCACTCTCTCTCCCCCATCTGCACTAGCTCTCTCACTCTCTTTCTCCCTCTGCAATAGCTCTCTCACTCTCTCTCCCCCCTCTGCACTAGCTCTCTCACTCTCTCTTTCTCCCTCTGCACTAGCTCTCTCACTCTCTCTTTCTCCCTCTGCACTAGCTCTCTCACTCTCTCTCCCCCTCTGCACTAGCTCTCCCCCTCTGCACTAGCTCTCTCACTCTCTCCCCCTCTGCAGTAGCTCTCTCACTCTCTCCCCCCTCTGCACAAGCTCTCTCAATATCTCTCGGTCACCCTCTCCTTTCCTGTCAATTCAATTAATTTCAATGTGCTTTATTTGGCATGGGAAACAAAGCATTGGAAAATGAATTAAAATAAATAAAATATTTATAACACTATTAGAAAAGAACAGATAATTAAGAATAACACTTTAATAATACTACCTACATTAAACACTTTTTACAACATACACACCTCATAAACATACAGACAGTTTACAGTGTTGTCTTTGTGGCACTGACCATTCTCTGTCTCTCTCTCTGTCCTCTCTCTCTCTCTGTCTCTCTTTCTCTCTCTGTCTCTCTTTCTCTCTCTCTCTCTCTCTGTCTCTCTCTCTCTCTCTGTCTCTCTCTTTCTCTCTCTCTGTCTCTCTCCCTCTCTGTCTTTCTCACTGTCTCTCTCTTTTTGCTCCTCTGGATTATGAAATTTTCAGTAGCTTTGCAGCAGTTTAGTCATGCGTTACCAAGAAGACTCCTGCATTCAGGCATGTCTGTGTCAGAGGGTGTGTTGCTTCTGGTGTGTGTGTGTGTGTGTGTGTGTGCACATGTACATTTTGTCTAATAATACATATTTTAATAAAGGGTTTGGTACCACATTTGTAAAAAACTGGGTGTGTGATAGGGTGTGTTATCTGCGGTGTGATATCTGCGGTGTGATATCTGCAGTGTGATATCTGCGGTGTGATATCTGCGGTGTGATATCTGCGGTGTGATATCTGCGGATTGATTTCAATGGTGTGATATCTGTTGTGTGATATCTGCGGTGTGATATCTGCGGTGTGATATCTGCGGAGTGAAATAAACAAATGTGTTTAGAGGGTTTACTGTACTGTATATTAGACCGTTCCGTCAGTTCAGGATGATGTAGTGACCTCCCATAGAGTACTGCCTCGCTTTCTCTCTATCTTTCTTTTTCTCTTCCTCGCTCACTTCTCCTGTCTGTTTCTATCGCTCTGCCTCTCTTTCTCTCACGCTCTCCGAGTCAAAGGGTGGATGAGATGCCCAGTTTGAGGTCTCCCTGTGGGGCTAGGGCACTCTCTCCCATCCTCGTTTCTCTTCTGTCTTCGGTCTTGAACACTGTCTCTGTGCTTGAGGGCTTAATGCAGGGAAGCCTTGCCTTGTTAAAAGCACACGGGTACATATCACTTCTGCAAATGCACACAGGGCCTCATTAAAGTTTCATGCAAATTGTCATGTTTTATTTAAACAATTATGAGGTCCAGTCCCGTTCTGTTGGTGCGCTCACTAACAACTCCCTTCCACTCCAGAGCCACAGCAGCCATTTTACGCACAGCACAGTATTCCATACATGTAGTTTGATTGTAATGCCGCAGTTATCTGTCATATTTAGGATCATCTGGGGGGTCCCAAAATCACATGTTACCGTTTTAAATTGGCTGCTGGTGACTGTTGTGTTGTGTCGAAAACACAGTATTGACTCTGTTAATTCAGAATAAAATTGAATTGAATGTGACATTTTAGTGGTTGGCTAGCGGTACCCAGCCATCAGTCTATTATAACATGGTGATACCCAGCCATCAGTCTATTATAACATGGTGATACCCAGCCATCAGTCTATTATAACATGGTGATACCCAGCCATCAGTCTATTATAACATGGTGATACCCAGCCATCAGTCTATTATAACATGGTGATACCCAGCCATAAGTCTATTATTACATGGTGATACCCAGCCATAAGTCTATTATTACATGGTGATACCCAGCCATCAGTCTATTATAACATGGTGATACCCAGCCATCAGTCTATTATAACATGGTGATACCCAGCCATAAGTCTATTATTACATGGTGATACCCAGCCATAAGTCTATTATTACATGGTGATACCCAACCATAAGTATATTATTACATGGTGATACCCAGCCATCAGTCTATTATAACATGGTGATACCCAGCCATCAGTCTATTATAACATGGTGATACCCAGCCATCAGTCTATTATAACATGGTGATACCCAGCCATAAGTCTATTATTACATGGTGATACCCAGCCATCAGTCTATTATAACATGGTGATACCCAGCCATCAGTCTATTATAACATGGTGATACCCAGCCATCAGTCTATTATAACATGGTGATACCCAGCCATCAGTCTATTATAACATGGTGATACCCAGCCATCAGTCTATTATAACATGGTGATACCCAGCCATCAGTCTATTATAACATGGTGATACCCAGCCATAAGTCTATTATTACATGGTGATACCCAGCCATCAGTCTATTATAACATGGTGATACCCAGCCATCAGTCTATTATAACATGGTGATACCCAGCCATAAGTCTATTATTACATGGTGATACCCAGCCATAAGTCTATTATTACATGGTGATACCCAGCCATAAGTCTATTATTACATGGTGATACCCAGCCATCAGTCTATTATAACATGGTAATACCCAGCCATCAGTCTATTATAACATGGTGATACCCAGCCATCAGTCTATTATAACATGGTGATACCCAGCCATAAGTCTATTATTACATGGTGATACCCAGCCATCAGTCTATTATAACATGGTGATACCCAGCCATCAGTCTATTATAACATGGTGATACCCAGCCATCAGTCTATTATAACATGGTGATACCCAGCCATCTGTCTATTATAACATGGTGATACCCAGCCATCAGTCTATTATAACATGGTGATACCCAGCCATCAGTCTATTATAACATGGTGATACCCAGCCATAAGTCTATTATTACATGGTGATACCCAGCCATCAGTCTATTATAACATGGTGATACCCAGCCATCAGTCTATTATAACATGGTGATACCCAGCCATAAGTCTATTATTACATGGTGATACCCAGCCATAAGTCTATTATTACATGGTGATACCCAGCCATAAGTCTATTATTACATGGTGATACCCAGCCATCAGTCTATTATAACATGGTGATACCCAGCCATCAGTCTATTATAACATGGTGATACCCAGCCATCAGTCTATTATAACATGGTGATACCCAGCCATAAGTCTATTATTACATGGTGATACCCAGCCATCAGTCTATTATAACATGGTGATACCCAGCCATCAGTCTATTATAACATGGTGATACCCAGCCATCAGTCTATTATAACATGGTGATACCCAGCCATCAGTCTATTATAACATGGTGATACCCAGCCATCAGTCTATTATAACATGGTGATACCCAGCCATCAGTCTATTATAACATGGTGATACCCAGCCATAAGTCTATTATTACATGGTGATACCCAGCCATCAGTCTATTATAACATGGTGATACCCAGGTATAATATATATGTGACATTGTATTTAGTGAGCATATCATATGTAAGGTGATGATATTTTGTACCAACTGTAGCTATTTTGTGTGTGAATGCCTGAATATTTCCACATTTAATGGTTTTTCACTCTCTCTCTCTCTCTCTCTCTGTGTCTTTCTTTCTGTGTGTTTCTTCTCTCCACAGACATTCATAGTTCTGAATAGAGGGAAGACAATCTTCCGCTTTTGTGCCAACCCTGCCTTGTACTTCATAAGTCCTTTTAATATTTTCAGGCGAATAGCTATTAAAATTTTGATACATTCATATCCTTTTCAAATGGTGTCCTACTGGAAAAGACAACTGTTTGTCCTGTTCCTCTGAATTATTCACCATGACGTTCCTGTTTCTGTCACTGCTGCATGTTGCTATTTATGTTCACTATACGTACTATGGACTGTATAACCCCTGGCCTCTGTCCAAAATGCCACCCCATCACCACCCCTGGCCTCTGTCCAAAATGCCACCCCATCACCACCCCTGGCCTATGTCCAAAATGCCACACCATCACCACCCCTGGCCTCTGTCCAAAATGCCACCCCATAACCACCCCTGGCCTCTGTCCAAAATGCCACCCCATCACTACCCCTGGCCTCTGTCCAAAATGCCACCCCATCACCACCCCTGGCCTCTGTCCAAAATGCCACCCCATAACCACCCCTGGCCTCTGTCCAAAATGCCACCCCATCACCACCCCTGGCCTCTGTCCAAAATGCCACCCCATCACCACCCCTGGCCTCTGAACGAAAGAGGGAGCCATTTTGAAGTCCATAGTTTGAAATCTGCAGGTGGCAGCAAAGACAAGCCGAGTCCATTGTTGGGGCGAGACTATCGCTAACCTATAGGGGAGGAACAGGAAGCTCATCCGTGGATGACGTAGATGATCGGTGGACGACATGGATGATCGGTGGATGATGGCGAGCTAATCATGAAACCAGAGGACTAGTAGGATTCAGTACATACATTCAGGAATTACGGTTAATAATAATTAATAATAATAATTCCTGCTTAGCATGACAAAGATGAACCCTGTTAACTCACTCGTCTGTAGAGAGCCTGAAGTAATGAAGGGATTACTTATATTAGTATCTATAAAACCCAATGGAGTGATCAGATACAGTCTGCCAGTGGATGAATGTAAGACTAAGGCTTTGGTCAGACGGGATATGCATTAATCCAGTGCTGGAGTAGTATTGGGTAAAATGATGTATCTGATCCTAGATCAGTCCTCATCCCCTGAGTACCCCTGGATACAAGCCTGATGTGTCACAGCTATTGAGAACCTCCACTGTGTTAGCACTGTTAGGTCCACGACTTCAACGCTATTTCCTAAGTCTCGGAAGGTTCAATCACTTCACTCACTTCCTGGGTCGGACTTCCCGCTCTGCCACCAATCACAAGCTGCCGTTGAGGGCCACATCGCAGCAAGAGTCCGCGTCTCGTCTGATTCTTGCTACCTCTCTGTTCTCTTGAGGCCCGGTTTGCCACTAACATACTCCATTTTACAATTGGTGTAACCTGCTGGGCAGTGTAGATTGAGATGGGGACGTGCACGGGGGGAATATTCAGACCAGAGACACAGCCCAGCATTGCTTCACACACACGCACACACACACAACCACACACACATACATGGGCACACACAAACTCACCTCGGTCGTTTCCTGTGGCGAAGCCTCACTAGCCTTGGAAGGTGTAGTGAGGTATTGTTTGTGTCGTGTCCCAAATTGTACCCTTTCCCCTATATAGCGCACTACTTATGACCAGGGTGAATGTGCGTCTATTAGGGGGTTAGTGAGGTGTTTGGGATACAAGCGTGAGCCCGCCGCCTACACATTAGGTAAATATTTCATGGGAAACATAATGGTGTTTTTTAGAGGCAACATACGTGGCAATTGAACACACTTAGCTAATCGTGAAGTCGCTATAAATGCTGACAGACGTTTTCAGGCCTGTACGCTTAATATAATTTCTCACATTTTTGTCGGAATTGCAAAAATGTATTCGCTTTGGTGAATTTCAAGGCCTAGTATCCAGTAAGAGAATGGCCCTGGGAAAGATTTAATTAAAAAAATGTCACAGTCTTCATTACGGAATCATGTTATACCATCAAATGTTTGTTGTATTACTGTTAAAATGTGACCATAACTGTTCTGTATGCTGACATTCCTGTGAATCTCTCCACTTTTCCTTAATGGATTTCCCCACTGTTTTCAGCATGGTCATTATGTGTACGATTCTGACCAACTGTATTTTCATGACCTTCAGTGATCCCCCTGAGTGGTCCAAACAAGTAGAGTAAGTACACGGTTATTTTATCTATCCACACATCACAAACCCAAGGACACATTCGTCATGCTTGTCCCAACCCCGCCGATCATTACGATTAACGCTGACGAATTGCTGGCGTCTGTCCGTATTAAAAATGCATAACTGAAACATGGCTAATTCTGCGTCCGTCTTTCTGTCCTCTAGGTACACATTCACAGGGATTTATACGTTTGAATCTCTTGTAAAAATCGTTGCTCGAGGATTCTGTATAGACGGGTTTACATTCCTGAGGGATCCATGGAATTGGCTGGATTTCATGGTCATTTCTATGGCGTAAGTATCTGACTTCCTGACATACCTGTTCATTGTCATGAGAAATATTTATAATAATCACGTCATAGGATCATTGGTAGAGAATTGTTTTAAATATCTGTTACCGTCCAGAGCCTTTTCTTTCTAACGCATCGTGTTGAGAAGGGGGGTTCAAATCCCGTGTTTCTAGATGTGACCGGACTGCTCCTGTGTACTTCATCCTCATCCATTCTCCTCAACCAGCGAAACTTCATTTTCACTCCCTTACTCCTCTCTCTCTTTCTCTCTCTTTCTCTCTATCATTCTTTGTCAGTCACTTTCCATTGTTCTCATTTGACCCCAAGATACTGACGGAGACTTCATACTTCATCCCACCATGTTGCGTTTGACATAACATCGGTGTAGAATGATAATGTGTCATCTGTGGGCCAACTAACTACGACTATATTCCATGATCCACAGTCATGCTTTCGATGATATACACAACTAGTCCAGTCACTGTCCAAGTAGGCCTTTAGGAAGTGTTTCTGTGGAACATTCACATTTGTCTTTGGCTGTGTGACAATAACAGACCCTTGTGACTTTGATTCTGCAGGTATATAACAGAGTTTGTAAACCTAGGCAATGTCTCAGCTCTGCGAACATTCAGAGTTTTGAGGGCTTTGAAAACTATTTCTGTAATTCCAGGTAAGACGAGCTGGGGTGGGGCTGTGTTCTGGTCCATGGGGTCGATGTTAGGTGTGTCCTCGGTGGTGTTTTTCCTTTTTCCTTTCCTCCCCCCTTTCCCTCAGTGAACAGGCTCTGTCAGTGGCGTCACGGTTCCCTCCTGGTTCGGTGCGTGATGGTGGTGGTGGTGTTGTGGTGGTGGTGGTGGTGCTCTTCCGTGTGTGGTTTTGTCATCGTTGTCTGTTTGTATGTGTTCCCTTCCCCTTGTTCACAGATATATAACAGAGTTTGTGGACCTGGGCAATGTATCTGCGCTGAGAACGTTCAGGGTTCTCCGAGCATTGAAAACTATCTCTGTCATTCCAGGTGAGATTCAGTTTAAACACTAAGGCTGACACTTATGTCTCACCCTTTTCTTTCTCTATTACTCACTATTCCTATAATTTATAGAAAAGACAAACAGAAAATAAATAGTCAATAGGAAAATTATTATAATCATTTTTTGTCTTTTTTTTCTCCTCTAAAATTATCAAAAATGGTACTGATACATTTTTGATAGGCTTTGCAGTCTATTCCCGGGCCCACCTAAGTGTCTGCACTCTCTTTTGCCCCAGTAAAACAGTGTCTTACAGATGTGCTACTCTTCAGAAATAGCTGTGAGCTAGTGCCTAAGGCTGTTATTTGGTAAAGGCAATAACAGAAGTCCCATCTTAAAAGGACACCGACTATTACCAGGGTAGCGACATACCTCCAGATAACCAGTCAAATATTTGGTCAATTAAAATGGGAATCATTTTAGCTGAGCGTAAGGAGTACACTGTAATTAACCAGCTGTTTCATTATACAATATGCTTTGGTTTACATTAAACACCCACACTACAGCTCATTCATGGTATATAAGTTACTGTTGACATTTGAGAAAGAGTTTTCTGTGACACTTATAATTATTTCACGAAACAACTAGGAAATTGGCTCAGAAGCGAGGATAGAGTCAACTTACCGTATTAAGTACAATGGCAGTTTTAAGCTCTATAGATCCAACTTATAAAAGACAGCTGACGCCCAGTTGAGAACATGCATAGCTCTTAGTGACATCCCAGAGAATATAACCGTTCATTATAGAGGAAGACTGCCAAGCCTAGTTTGAGGACATATTTTACACTGCATGGTGCTTTTGAGTCACGTGCTTTACTGTATCAGCCCACTAAAAAGCTTGGCTGATGACAACTGCCGTTGAAATCGTATGTTTTGCCCGTTTTCATTTGTTTATTTTTGTTCATTTTGATAATTAACGTTTTGTCATAACCGAGTGACTTGAAAAGAAAATAGATCCCAAGCGTATTTTCTGCTGACATTCTAAAGCATTTTAGAATGCAGATGGGCTGGCTGAATGATACACTAACCCTTGATATTGTACCTCGTAACGATTTATTAAGTGACATATAAAGGATTGTTAACTGTTGGTTCTCATCACAAGCTTCAGGCGCTAGCGGATGAAATACCGTCCTGATGACGCATTTCTGATTGTAACAGTGACATTTTAATCTGTTTTACTGTTTCGCTTGCAGAAGGGAGGAACTGTTATTTGTCATTTTGGTAGATGCATTTCCTTTGGAGGAATAGGTGGTTTTGTTGGCAGTGAGGTGCCAGAAAGACTGAAGGACTGATTTCAGACCACTAAACCCGTCTGACTTATAGTTAAGTACAATAATTAATATGTTTATGCAGTGAAGGGGACATTTATTTACAAGTGTCTCTGAGAATAAAATAATGTCATATTATTTCAACCATATTATTGATTTGGAGGATGGCAACTTAATAGTAGCCCATATTTATAACATTAGTCCGCGTCCTTGAAGTCCAGGTTAAATTAGGAGCATGTATAAGAGAATAGAAGCTTCTATTGGGTTCCGTGTCCCTGTTTGGATTGGACATTCCAGTTCCAAGTGTCAACGGTATTCCGGTTTCATAACTGTTTGGAATCCTCGGGCATACTGTGGAGTATGGAACCATTTCTTCAGCCACTGAGTTCTGCTCGATGATGATTCCCGTCCTGAAGGTAAACAACGATTCTATCTTCAGTAAAGAGCTGTCTGGTTTTGCGTCAGAGTTCGGCTCTGCTACAGTTGTGGTATTAAAAAGTGGGGTAAAAGTTTGTGCTTAAGCCTAGCGACACAAAAAAAACAAGAACAGTAAAGAGATGAGACGGCCCTGAGTGGCGATGGCATTGAATGGTCTCTGTTCAGCCTTGGAGTTTAAATTACCTGCATGTTGTCGGCTTTAACCCCTTGCTTGCCTGTAGCCCTGTCCTCTTATCATGGCCCCTCGTTTGTGCTGCCGTGCTTCCTACCTTCCTTTCCTTCTTTCCTATGGATTTGCCACTTGCTGTTCTGTTGGATGCTCCTCCCCCTCTGGTGTGGCGGTAATCAGTGAACAGGTTGGCTGGGGTTAGAACTATGGGCCAGTAGCCCGAAAGGTTCCTGGTTTGAATCCCTGATTCAAATAATTATGCTGTTGTGTCCTTGAGCTCGACACCAAAAACCCAATTGATCCTGTTAGTCAACTGGCAAATTTAATAAAATGTAATTGTAGTCTGTCACCGGGCATACTGACTACCAGTTTATAACCGTATAAACAGTACGTGACGCCATAAGGCTAACTGTGCCCTCGCAATACTGATGCCCTGGACAGAAGGGGAGGATGGCTTCTGAATATTTAACGTTAGTATATGTGTTTTAAAAGGTTCTATGTCTTTGTGACAAAGTTGTAACATTTTGACGACTCAGGTCAGATGTCTATGAGTTAGTTTTGGAAAAACACTTTTAATATGAAATGGTTCAATCCAGTGCAATGATTAACCCTCTTCCTGTAGCCAGTATATACAGTTTATATGTGTCCAGTTATGTACATACCACAGAATACATGTTACACTTCACCTCTTCCTGTAGCCAGTATGTACTGGTTATATGAGTCCAGTTCTGTACATACCACATAATAAATGTACACTTCACCTCCTCCTGTAGCCAGTATGTACTGGTTATATGTGTCCAGTTCTAAACATACCACATAATAAATGTACACTTCACCTCCTCTTGTAGCCAGTATAAACTGGTTATATGAATCCAGTTCTGTACATACCAGTCATTAGGGTCCTGTTTCACATGTTACACTTCATGTAAAGTACAGTCAGAAGGACAAGATGAAACAGACAGCGCTGTACTGTACCGACTAACACAATGTAAATTAGTAGCACAGTCACCTTGTTTGGGACCTAGATATCTACCTCCTCACACCTAGAGGAGACAGTTCATCTGCATCACCCCTTTGGTTTGTGTGTGTGTTTGTGTGTGTCTGTGTGTGTCTGTGTGTTTGTGTGGGTTTGTGTGTGTTTATGCGTGTGTGTTTGCGTGTCTTCCTCCCCGACCAGGCCTGAAGACCATTGTCGGAGCTCTAATCCAATCGGTGAAGAAATTGTCAGACGTTATGATCCTCACGGTCTTCTGTCTCAGTGTCTTCGCTCTGATTGGACTACAGTTGTTCATGGGAAATCTTCGACATAAGTGTGTGATTTGGCCTATCAACTCCACCGAGAACTACTTGGCCGACGGTAGCAAGGGCTACGACTATGAAGAATATATGAACAACGTCTGTGAGTGCTTGTCCTGGGCCCAGTGATTGCTTGTCTGAGGACCTGTGAGTGCTTGTCTGAGGGCCTGTGAGTGCTTGTATGTAGGCCTGTGAGTGCTTGTCTGAGGGCCTGTGAGCGCTTGTCTGAGGACCTGTGAGTGCTTGTCTGAGGGCCTGTGAGTGCTTGTCTGTAGGCCTGTGAGTGCTTGTCTGAGGGCCTGTGAGTGCTTGTCTGAGGGCCTGTGAGTGCTTGTCTGAGGGCCTGTGAGTGCTTGTCCGAGGGCCTGTAAATGCTTGTCTGAGGGCCTGTGAGTGCTTGTCTGAGGGCCTGTGAATGCTTGTACAAGGGCCAGTGAGTTCTTGTCTGGGGGCCTGTGTGTGCTTTTCTTAGGGCCATTGAGTGCTTGTCTCAGTGCCTGTAAGTGCTTGTCCGGGGCCAGTTGCAGACTGTTGCAGAATGTTGCAGAATGTTGCAGATTGTTGCAGACTGTTGCAGACTGTTGCAGGGTGTTGCAGGCTGTTGCAATACTAGGCAGAGATGTCATTCTGAAGCTTTTTTGTTTTTCTGCGTGTGTTTGTTTCTTTCACCAGCCAATTTCTACTTTCTCCCTGGGCAACAGGATGCCCTTTTATGTGGAAACAGCTCAGATTCTGGGTTAGTAGCATCTCAGTCAGTCTGATCGCCAGTCTTTTTACACTGTTTGTAAGTTGTGTTGTTTCTGTGTGGAAATACCACTGAGTCGTACCCCCGTTCCCTCCGCCACAGACGCTGTCCCGAGGGCTACACATGCATGAAGGCTGGGAGGAACCCCAACTACGGCTACACCAGCTTTGACAGCTTTGGATGGGCTTTCCTGGCTCTTTTCCGGCTCATGACGCAGGACTTCTGGGAGAACCTCTACATGTTGGTAAGTGCAGAGTGGATGTGCCACACAATCTTATCACGCGGGTGATGCTGTATGACGTAATTTACACCTTATCATGTGAGTGACGCCCTATGACGCGAGTGATGCCTTTTCACATGCTTGATGCCTTATGACGGGGTGATGCTTAATTACACAGGTGACGTTGTATCAAGTGGGTGACACTTTATTCTGCGGGTGACACCTTTCTTATGCGAGTGACTCCATATCAGGCGGGTGACTCCTTATTACACAGGTGACGTTGTATCAAGCGGGTGACGCCTGATTATGCGGGTGACACCTTATTATGCGGGTGACACCTTATTACACAGGTGGACGTTGTATCAAGCGGGTGACGCCTTATTATGCAGGTGACACCTTATTATGCTGACAGGTGTCCTCTAGTTACCCAGTAACCCTGATATGCTGACGGGTGTTCTTGATATGCTGATAGGTGTTCTCTAGTTGCCCAGTATCGCTGATATGCTGATAGGTGATCTTTAGTTGCCCAGTAACACTGTTATGCTGACAGGTGTTCTCTAGTTGCCCATTAATACTGATATTGATATGCTGATAGGTGTTCTCTAGTTGCCCAGTAACACTGATATGCTGACGGGTGTTCTTTAGTTGCCCAGTAACACTGATATGCTGATGGGTGTTCTTTAGTTGCCCAGTAACACTGTTATTCTGACGGGTGTTCTTTAGTTGCTCAGTAACACTGATATTGATATGCTGATAGGTGTTCTCTAGTTGCCCAGTATCGCTGATATGCTGACAGGTGTTCTTTAGTTGCCCAGTAACACTTATATGCTGACGGGTGTTCTTTAATTGCCCAGTAACACTGATATGCTGACGGGTGTTCTTTAGTTGCCCAGTAACACTGATATGCTGACGGGTGTTCTTTAGTTGCCCAGTAACACTGATATGCTGACGGGTGTTCTTTAGTTGCCCAGTAACACTGATATGCTGACCGGTGTTCTTTAGTTGCTCAGTAACACTGATATGCTGACGGGTGTTCTTTAGTTGTCCAGTAACACTGATATGCTGACGGGTGTTCTTTAGTTGCCCAGTAACACTGATATGCTGATGGGTGTTCTGATCTGCATACTGTTTCCTGTTTCCTGTTGGCTCGACTGCTAATCGTCACACTTTGGCTTTGTGCTTGACACACACCGCCTGTCCTGCAGCTCAGCACAAAATCTTGCCAGTGTCCCAAATGAGGCCCTGTACATAAAACCATGTAGGGCACTAGTTCTGGTTGGAGTGCCTCTGTAGTTAAGGAAACAGGGGTGCCATTTGGACCCTGCTCATCTTCCTCCCTTCTTCCTCTCTGTGTAATGGTGGAAGGGAACACTTAGGCCCACCCATACTGAGGGGAAGGGCATGAAATATTAACCTGGGGGTTTCAGCACTGCCCCTCCCAAATGCCAACCTGTTCCCTGGTGTTTAGGGCTCTGCTTGTTAACACGGACTGGGTCAAAACGAGTGTACTACATAGGGAATAGGGCTGCATTCAGGCTGCTGTCCAGAGAGCTTCTTATACCTTCATCCAACCTATTTTTTGGTCTTATCTCCAGATGCACTGTTAGGTGTGTGTGTGAGTGTGTGTGTGAGTTTTATTCTTTTGAAATGTTCCTTTATTTTACCAGGTTGGCTGATTTAGAACAAATTCTCATTTGGAACGGCGACCTGGCCAAACAAGGCAAAAGAAATGAGCTATGAAATGACAAATGAGCAAGACAGCATACAGTTACACAATAAAAACACAGAAAACAAGAGTGCAAATAGCAGTGGGATTCTACATGTCAATACAGCATCAAGTGGAGAGTCAATATACAGATAATACAGGATGAGGTAGTAGGTCAGTTGATTAGCTTTGATATGGCAGTAATAAATATATAAACATACAAGTGTCTATATACAGAATGTAAAACAGTTAAAGTGTATCTAGCATCTAGTTATCATGTATTGGCCTTCTAATAGGCCTTCTAATATCTGTTATATAATATTTATAATATTTTCTGCGTAATTCTGATAATTGTGCCTGTATTCATTCAGAATTGACAGTCTGAAATGTCAGAAAATATTGCTGTATTGTGTTAGGTGGTCAGGTAAGAATAGTTAGTGGCGTGTGTGTGTGTGTGTGTGTGTGTGTGTGCGCGCATTCTCCTCCTCAGGCTTTTGAGGATGTGTACATCCAGCAGAGGAAAACCATAAGAACCATCTTGGAATATGCCAAAGGCCTAGTGCAAACCAAGCACCTGCTTTATTAGGGCCTAGTGCAAACCAAGCACCTGCTTTATTAGGGCCTAGTGCAAACCAAGCACCTGCTTTATTAGGGCCTAGTGCAAACCAAGCACCTGCTTTATTAGGGCCTAGTGCAAACCAAGCACCTGCTTTATTAGGGCCTAGTGCAAACCAAGCACCTGCTTTATTAGGGCCTAGTGCAGACCAAGCACCTGCTTTATTAGGGCCTAGTGCAAACCAAGCACCTGCTTTATTAGGGCCTAGTGCAAACCAAGCACCTGCTTTATTAGGGCCTAGTGCAAACCAAGCACCTGCTTTATTAGGGCCTAGTGCAAACCAAGCATCTGCTTTATTAGGGCCTAGTGCAAACCAAGCACCTGCTTTATTAGGGCCTAGTGCAAACCAAGCACCTGCTTTATTAGGGCCTAGTGCAAACCAAGCACCTGCTTTATTAGGGCCTAGTGCAAACCAAGCACCTGCTTTATTAGGGCCTAGTGCAAACCAAGCACCTGCTTTATTAGGGCCTAGTGCAAACCAAGCACCTGCTTTATTAGGGCCTAGTGCAAACCAAGCACCTGCTTTAATAGGGCCTAGTGCAAACCAAGCACCTGTTTTATTAGGGCCTAGTGCAAACCAAGCACTGCTTTATTAGGGCCAAGTGCAAACCAAGCATCTGCTTAAAGAGGTACTAGTGCAAACCAAGCACCGCTTTATAAAGCTATTGTGCTAAACATACTGCACATCTTTGTTTTGTGAGGGGATAAAATGTGTCCAAAATGCAACCTTCATTCCCATACATGGTACAGTAAAACTGTCACCCAACTATACTTCTTGAGAAGACATTTCGGTGTTTATAGGGATTTTATGAGCCCTGTGGCTGTTGGTACAGCCTGGTTTGGGCTAGTTACTCTGGGAAATGTGACTAGAACTAAATTAAGTGACTCATTACATCACCTCCATGTCAGCGTCTTGTTCATCAGGAATCATTTGATACTGGTTGTTATTCCTGGGGTTTTGGGCTTGGCTCTGCCTTCCCTCTAAGATTGGATCTATGCTCTCCTGTGCCTTATGGTTTGAGCTCAGGTGTTACAGGTCAAACTATCACTGTGCCTGATGACTCTGCCAACCTCTCCCCCCCACCTACCAGACACTGCGGGCCGCGGGGAAGACCTACATGCTCTTCTTTGTGCTGGTGATCTTTGTGGGGTCATTCTACCTGGTCAACCTGATCCTGGCTGTGGTGGCCATGGCCTATGAGGAGCAGAACCAGGCCACTATGGAGGAGGCGGAGCAGAAGGAGGCGGAGTTTAAAGCCATGCTGGAGCAGATCAAGAACCAGCAGGAGGCGGCACAGGTCAGTGCTGTGGAGTCCCTGTGTCTCCTGTCTCTGTGGTCGGACCTGGCCCCCATTTCCCTCTCTGTGTACTGACCCCCCCTCCAGGGAGCAGTGGGGGAGCATCTCCCTCTCTGTGTACTGACCCCCCCTCCCCAGGGAGCAGTGGGGGAGCATTCGGAGGACGTCCGGGGGTTTGTGAACGCAACCTCCTGACGTCTTGACCACACGTGTTTGTTTTCTCCGTCTCTGTTGAGGCTGTCTCTGTCGCAGGAGGCACCCAGGTCAGTGTCTGTCTGTCTGCCTGTCTGCCTGTCTGACTGCCTGTCAGTCTGTCTGTCTCTCTGCCTGTCTGTCTTCCTGTCCGTCCATCTGTCTGTCTGCCCGCCTGTCTGCCTGTCTGTCTGTCTGTCTGTCTGTCTCTCTACCTGTCTGTCTCTCTGTCTTCCTGTCTGTCCATCTGTCTGTCTGCCCGCCTGTCTGTCTGTCTGCCTGTCTGTCTGTCTGTCTCTGCCTGTCTGTCCGCCTGTCTGTCTATCTGCCTCTCTGTCTGACTGTCTGTCTGTCTGTCCAACTGTCTGTCTGTCTGCCTGTCTATCTGCCTCTGTCTGTCTGTCTGTCCACCTGTCTGTCTGTCTGTCTGTCTATCTGCCTCTCTGTTTGTCTGTCCACCTGTCTGTCTGTCTGTTATTCTCATCATCTGTTTGTGCATGTGTACAGTAAGTTTACAGCAATATGATAGACAGTAACTCCCACCAGCTGCCTGTACAGTTACTGTTGAATGCACCTGTGAGTGTTTGTGTTGGTGTCTCTGTCTTAATATGCTTCACTCCTGTCCCCTCCACTGTGTCTGCCTTTAAATCTGTCGAGCCTAAAATAACCGGGCGGAGCCGTGTTGGTTACCGTGTCGGTTACCGTGCTCTAAGCCTCACTGTGTGTGACAGAGGTGAGTAGCCCCGCCTGAGATCTGAAGACTTGCATGGGCTTCCTGAGCCAATGCCCAGGCTTTGGCTTAGCGGGCTAATGCACTCTTCTGGCTCACAGAAAACCGGGGGATTTGAACCCTGTCACATAATGGCAAGTTTCACGTGAATTAACCGGATAGAAGCGGTGTGGCCGGGCAAAATGGCTGCTCTGTTTACCTGCATAGTGGAAACCTGCTGTTTTTAACACCATGCTACTATGCAGGGTGCCCATTTTGCATAGCTAGCTTATGCGTTCCTGCCTCTGCGTACTTGAGTACGGCATGAATGAAGGAACAGTTGTGTACGCTGTAAATGACGTGCATGTGTGTGTGTGCAGGCCAATGCCATGGCGACGTCGGCAGGCACCGTGTCGGAGGACGTGGCGGAGGACGACGGCGGGGGGAATCTGTCCTGTAGCTCGTCGGAGATGTCCAAGCTCAGCTCCAAGAGTGCCAAGGAGCGGCGCAACCGCAAGAAGAAGTGGCGCCAGAAGGAGCAGTCCCAGAGGGAGGAGAAGGGCGACTGTGAGAAGTTCGTCAAGTCCGAGTCGGACGACGGGAGCAAGAGGAGCCGCTTTCGTTTCCCCGACAACCGCTTGGGGAGAAAGTCTTCCATCATGAACCAGGTGAGAACATCAGGAAGATCTGTCACTGTGCAATGCATTATGGGAGGCTGACTGTAATATGAATAGCAGTTGTTGTTGTTGTTGAATTTTTGGACGTTGCTGCAGATGGAGACTACCCAGGGCTTTGTAGCAAGGGTCAACAGCAGTGTGTGTACATTGGTTTGTTGCTAAAGATACAGCTATACATACATCATCATCTGTTTTAACTCTAGTTGTTACTAAAGTTCAGTAGCATATACTAGAGGTCTGCATTATTTACTGTGAACGCATGAATGTTTCAGTGAGAGCGAAGCCTTCTCAGCAGTTTGTTTTGTTCCTTCAATTCCACTATAGGTGGCAGTACTCCTAGTGTTGACCAACAGATCCCTTTGCTAATGTAGAAATAACGTTTAATTCCAGTCAATGTTCAGGACCAGAGGCCATAAGTTAATAAAGGATAACGGTATTATATAATGTATATTTTTAAAGATATATTTTTGATGTTGTTTCGGGCTCTGTGTCCTGTGGTCAACCTTGGTTTAGGGTATCACTCTCATAATTATGAGTTTTCCCATCTTCAGTCATTCCCATTATTACTCTCTATCAGAAGATGCTTGCCTAAGGGTAATGCATCTGTAGTAGTTCAGACTCAACCAGTCGGAGTTCAGACACAAACACACACACACACACACACAAAACACAATTCATACATGCACAAACACACACAGAAAACACAAACATACACACTCACACAAATGTCCCCAGAACAGTTTGTCAGGTGGTTCTGTTGTGTTCCCTCCTCTGATTTTATCCTCTGATTTGACCCAGTATGGAAACAGAGGTGAGGACACAGACCCTGTGGAAAGCTGGTGCGGTGGGAACAGGGATTGAATGTAGTTTGTTACTGACCACTTCATCATGACGTCTACTGCTATGATGTAGTTTGTTACTGACCACTTCATCATGACGTCTACTGCTATGATGTAGTTTGTTACTGACCACTTTCATCATGACGTCTACTGCTATGATGTAGTTTGTTACTGACCACTTTCATCATGACATCTACTGCTATGATGTAGTTTGTTTCTGACCACTTCATCATGACGTCTACTGCTATGATGTAGTTTGTTACTGACCACTTTCATCATGACGTCTACTGCTATGATGTAGTTTGTTACTGACCACTTTCATCATGACGTCTACTGCTATGATGTAGTTTGTTTCTGACCACTTCATCATGACGTCTACTGCTATGATGTAGTTTGTTACTGACCACTTCATCATGACATCTACTGCTATGATGTAGTTTGTTTCTGACCACTTCATCATGACGTCTACTGCTATGATGTAGTTTGTTTCTGACCACTTTCATCATGACGTCTACTGCTATGATGTAGTTTGTTTCTGACCACTTTCATCATGACGTCTACTGCTATGATGTAGTTTGTTTCTGACCACTTTCATCATGACGTCTACTGCTATGATGTAGTTTGTTTCTGACCACTTCATCATGACGTCTACTGCTATGATGTAGTTTGTTTCTGACCACTTTCATCATGACGTCTACTGCTATGATGTAGTTTGTTTCTGACCACTTTCATCATGACGTCTACTGCTATGATGTAGTTTGTTTCTGACCACTTCATCATGACGTCTACTGCTATGATGTAGTTTGTTTCTGACCACTTCATCATGACATCTACTGCTATGATGTAGTTTGTTTCTGACCACTTTCATCATGACGTCTACTGCTATGATGTAGTTTGTTTCTGACCACTTTCATCATGACGTCTACTGCTATGATGTAGTTTGTTTCTGACCACTTCATCATGACGTCTACTGCTATGATGTAGTTTGTTTCTGACCACTTTCATCATGACGTCTACTGCTATGATGTAGTTTGTTTCTGACCACTTTCATCATGACGTCTACTGCTATGATGTAGTTTGTTACTGACCACTTCATCATGACGTCTACTGCTATGATGTAGTTTGTTTCTGACCACTTTATCATGACGTCTACTGCTATGATGTAGTTTGTTTCTGACCACTTTCATCATGACGTCTACTGCTATGATGTAGTTTGTTTCTGACCACTTCATCATGACGTCTACTGCTATGATGTAGTTTGTTTCTGACCACTTCATCATGACGTCTACTGCTATGATGTAGTTTGTTTCTGACCACTTTCATCATGACGTCTACTGCTATGATGTAGTTTGTTTCTGACCACTTCATCATGACGTCTACTGCTATGATGTAGTTTGTTACTGACCACTTTCATCATGACGTCTACTGCTATGATGTAGTTTGTTTCTGACCACTTCATCATGACATCTACTGCTATGATGTAGTTTGTTTCTGACCACTTTATCATGACGTCTACTGCTATGATGTAGTTTGTTACTGACCACTTTATCATGACGTCTACTGCTATGATGTAGTTTGTTTCTGACCACTTTCATCATGACGTCTACTGCTATGATGTAGTTTGTTTCTGACCACTTCATCATGACATCTACTGCTATGATGTAGTTTGTTTCTGACCACTTTATCATGACGTCTACTGCTATGATGTAGTTTGTTTCTGACCACTTTCATCATGACGTCTACTGCTATGATGTAGTTTGTTACTGACCACTTCATCATGACGTCTACTTCTATGATGTAGTTTGTTACTGACCACTTCATCATGACGTCTACTGCTATGATGTAGTTTGTTACTGACCACTTTAATTGTCCCTGTCGTCCCTCTCTTCTTCTTTCCTCTCACCTTGTCCTCTCCTAATCTCCTTTCATCGTCTCCTCTCCTCCTCTCCACGGGTCTCCTCCTCCTATTTTCTCTCGTACAGTCCCTCCTCAGTATCCCCGGCTCTCCCTTTCTGTTGTCCAGACACAACAGCAAGAGCAGCATCTTCAGCTTTAAGGGCCGCGGTAAAGACGTGGGGTCCGAGAACGAGTTCGCTGACGACGAACACAGCACGGTGGAGGAGTGTGAGGAGAGGCGCGGCTCCCTGTTCAGCCCGTACCGACGCAGCAGCTACACCGGCTACCACCACGGCGGTGGGAAGAGGAACTCCACGGTGGACTGCAACGGCGTGGTCTCTCTGATCAGCCCCGGGCCCGGTGGACGCCTCCTGCCTGAGGTGATAATAGATAAGGCAGATTCCGACGACAGTGTAAGGAAGACAATAACTCTCAGATTCGTTTCATCTAGGCATGGCCCCCTGGTTTTGACTCCTGTCTGCTTTCTTCTTCTCTGCTGGTCTGTACGTCTGCGCTCGTCGCCCTCCCACATGGTTCCTGTTGTGTAGTTCACGGTCCGCTGCCCGCTTACAGAGGGAGCGACAGGGAACGCAGACAACTTAGACAATATATATATCAACTTAGAGAAACGTTTGATGATTTTAATTTTTTTGAGTGGAAGGAAAAAAGTATCTTCTTAGTGTTAGAAATTGGGTTTTTAATTACAACATGCTATTGTTCTGTATCTCAGAATTACTTTCTTACACTCCAAATGTTGTTGTAACATGGCTTTTAAGGGATACTTACAGATTTTGTCAGTTAGGCCCTTCTTTTGAACTGCTCACAGAGACAAACAAATGGTCTCCATGAGATTTACTTACTAAGTAGTAAAACGGTACCAAAAGGGTTTGCAAAATCTATCCCGTTACCATTTTATTAACAATAAAACTCTACTTAAAAGCACACATATCATAGTGTCACATATATAAATATATTTTCCCTTTGTTTTCAAAGCATCTACTGTAGACAAACAACAATCTCTGTCTCTTGTTAGCAGGAAACATGGTACTGTGACCTTGGCTTTAATCAGGTCTTGTACTTAGTTTCTGACCTAGCCAGCATGATAACAGCCAGATTAGTGGCTATGGCCTCTTTACTCCATTGACTTGATGCATGTTCAACGCATGACAACTGGAACCCTTTCAATTCTGAATACTCCTAACGCTCTCCTAACGCTCTTCTAATGTTCTCCTAATGTTCCCCTAGAGTTCCACTCATGCTCCCTCACAGTAATCCGACCCATGTTCTCGCCATTGGGACTGGAAAATTATAAATCGTGTTTAAAGTACTAACACAAAGTACCATTACTATTGATATATTTGTTGAGCACAGTATTGATGAGGTTACATAAATGCTGGAATTGGGAATCTATATGCAGAGGTGCAATTTGCTTATATGACTCACATAACGGTTGGTCCAGAGAATAGATATGTGAAATGGTACACACACCCAGTATTAGTGAAACGTTACGATATGTTGCCGATATTAGAGAAACGTAACGATATGTTCCCGATATTAGTGAAACTTCCCAGTGTGTTCCCAGTATTAGTGAAACGTCCCAATATGTTCCCAGTATTAGTGAAACGTTACGATATGTTCCCGATATTAGAGAAACGTTACAATATGTTCCCAGTATTATAGAAACATTACAATATGTTCCCAGTGTTAGTGAAACGTTACGATATGTTTCCAATATTAGAGAAACGTTACAATATGTACCCGATTTTAGTGAAACTTCACAGTGTGTTCCCAGTATTAGTGAAACGTCCCAATATGGTCCCAGTATTAGTGAAACGTTATGATATGTTCCCGATATTAGAGAAATGTTACGATATGTTCCCAATATTAGAGAAACCCTCTGGCTGCGTGCCTGACCTGCATGTTATTGTCCTACAATCCACACAATCCTTCAGACCAGCATCCCTCAATGACAAACAGCACTAACTTACTAAACCTCCTATGTAGGCCGACCCCTATATCCAGTCCAGTCAACCTGGTCATGTTACAGGTGCACTTCCCTTCCTGGCCAGCGATGGCGCTGTGGGATGGTGTTAATGGTTGTACTACCATCAGTGCTTGATTCTTCTTCTTCTTCCTGGCAGCCCACTACTGAGGTTGAGGTGAAGAAGAAGCTGTCTGGTTCCCTGATGGTGTCTGTGGACCAGCTCAATACCTCCTTCGGAAAGAAAGAGCGGGCCAACAGTGTCATGAGCGTCATCACCAACACACTAGCGGAGGGTATTGCCCTTATTCAGAGCATTTACATTAGCTAGCTCGCTACCTTCTGAAAACTGTGCAGACAGAAGACTTTTCAATAGACAGGCTCTTGGGTTGTTCTCGTTGTTTACTTGTCTCGCTTTTATGTTATTTTAACATTGATTCACAAATTGATTCTGAAGAGTAAATACACCCCCTTGAAACGTTTTTATGTAAACTTTACTTCTACATTATTGACAGATAAAAGTTACCTAATTTAGGATATTATAATTTATGATACATTTTTCCAAATGAAAATCAACAGAAATGCAATTTTATAGTGCAGAAAAAGTACACCCGTATCTTTGTAGCTGCAGTAGCTAGTTGTGCACTCCTCTTCACAGAACGTGTTCAAATGTGTAACGTTAACAGGAGTTTCCTTCAGGCGCAGATGAAACTAGGCTTTGTACCCATAACCCTCCATTTCAGTATTTTCCACCATTCAGTTTCAAAGGTGGCCTCACACTTTCCTAAATAATGCAATGGTACAATATGGAATCCATTGATTCAATGATGACAAGTTGGCCGGGCCGCGAAGCAGCAAAGCAGCCCCAAACCATAATGCCCCTGGCTTCATGAGTCACAGTTGGTATGAAGATACAAACTGTTCAAAGGCAGTGTTTCGCTTTCAACAAAAATAGTGTCTGAAAGTACGGCCAAACTACTCCATCATTGACTTCTCTGTCGAGAGCACATTGTTTTAGTAGTTTTTTATTTTCCCTGTAGATCTTTTGATGTTACCCTGTATTCGTAAAGTCTTATATGAGAATCTATCGAGCTGTTTTTTGGCTGAATCTGGTGGGACGAACTTTCCAAGCTAGATTGGCAGTCGCCTGGGCGTTTCTCAGTTTTGTAGATGATCCATTATGTTAAACAAACAAAAATTGCATTTCTGTTCATTTTAACTGCTTTAATAATTTCAGCATTTCTGTGTGATTTGTAAAATTTGGGGGGCAGGGAGGTGGAGAGGGGAGCAGGTAGGTGGAGAGGGGGGCAGGGAGGTGGAGAGGGGGCAGGTAGGTGGAGAGGGGGGCAGGTAGGTGGAGAGGGGAGCAGGGAGGTGGAGAGGGGGCATGTAGGTGGAGAGGGGGCATGTAGGTGGAGAGGGGGGCAGGGAGGTGGAGAGGGGGGCAGGTAGGTGGAGAGGGGGGCAGGTAGGTGGAGAGGGGGGCAGGTAGGTGGAGAGGGGGCATGTAGGTGGAGAGGGGGGCAGGTAGGTGGAGAGGGGGGCAGGTAGGTGGAGAGGGGAGAAGGTAGGTGGAGAGGGGGGCAGGGAGGTGGAGAGGGGGGCAGGGAGGTGGAGAGGGGAGCAGGGAGGTGGAGAGGGGGCAGGTAGGTGGAGAGGGGGCAGGGAGGTGGAGAGGGGGCAGGTAGGTGGAGAGGGGGGCAGGTAGGTGGAGAGGGGGAAGGTAGGTGGAGAGGGGGCAGGTAGGTGGAGAGGGGAGCATGTAGGTGGAGAGGGGGCAGGTAGGTGGAGAGGGGGCAGGTAGGTGGAGAGGGGGCAGGTAGGTGGAGAGGGGGCAGGTAGGTGGAGAGGGGGCATGTAGGTGGAGAGGGGGCAGGTAGGTGGAGAGGGGGCAGGTAGGTGGAGAGGGGGCATGTAGGTGGAGAGGGGGCAGGGAGGTGGAGAGGGGGCAGGAGGTGGAGAGGGGGCAGGTAGGTGGGAGAGGGGGCAGGTAGGTGGAGAGGGGGGCATGTAGGTGGAGAGGGGGCATGTAGGTGGAGAGGGGGCAGGTAGGTGGAGAGGGGGCAGGTAGGTGGAGAGGGGGCAGGTAGGTGGAGAGGGGGAAGGTAGGTGGAGAGGGGGGCAGGTAGGTGGAGAGGGGGGCAGGGAGGTGGAGAGGGGAGCAGGGAGGTGGAGAGGGGGCAGGGAGATGGAGAGGGGAGCAGGGAGGTGGAGAGGGGGGCAGGTAGGTGGAGAGGGGGGCAGGGAGGTGGAGAGGGGAGCAGGAAGGTGGAGATGATAGGGATGGCAGGAGGCAAGCAAGGTTGCTCTTACAAACCTTTTTTTAATTTGTCCATTTTTTTCCATGCTCGTATCCTGATGGGTCTCTTAGAACTGGAGGAGTCTCAGCGTAGTTGTCCGCCGTGCTGGTATAAGTTCTCCAACATGTTCCTCATCTGGGAGTGCTGTCCTATCTGGCTGAAGATCAAGGACGTTGTCAACCTCATAGTCATGGACCCGTTTGTGGACCTGGCCATCACCATCTGCATCGTGCTGAACACCCTCTTCATGGCCATGGAGCACGAGCCCACCTCGAAAGAATTTGAGGATGTGCTGTCCGTGGGAAACCTGGTGAGAATCTGAGCGCATCACTGCAACTGCTTAGTTATACGGACGTTTCTGAGAGGTGACACTAAATGGGAGAGTTCGCCCAACTTACACTAAATGGGAGGGTTCGCCCAACTTACACTAAATGGGAGGGTTCGCCCAACTTACACTAAATGGGAGGGTTCGCCCAACTTACACTAAATGGGAGGGTTCGCCCAACTTACACTAAATGGGAGGGTTCGCCCAACTTACACTAAATGGGAGGGTTCGCCCAACTTACACTAAATGGGAGGGTTCGCCCAACTTACACTAAATGGGAGGGTTCGCCCAACTTACACTAAATGGGAGGGTTCGCCCAACTTACACTAAATGGGAGGGTTCGCCCAACTTACACTAAATGGGAGGGTTCGCCCAACTTACACTAAATGGGAGGGTTCGCCCAACTTACACTAAATGGGAGGGTTCGCCCAACTTACACTAAATGGGAGGGTTCGCCCAACTTACACTAAATGGGGGAGTTCGCCCAACTTACAACGTTTTACTCATTGTGTACACAGACATGGTATAACAGAGATCTCTGCCTTGGTTTTACAACTGACCACTGTCTCCACATACAGTGTAAGGAAATCGCCTGGCGGTACTTTGGCCGTCACCTATTTGCAGATTTCATGGTATACACAAAAACATGTAAACATTACAGACGTAACCCTGAAGGTAATGAACACAGTGTGTTGGACAGCAGTGGATGAAACTCTAGGAAAGACAAGAGAGAGTTTGTCAAATTGATTGGACAGAAACCAAAATTGGCTTCTTTTCTTTCACTAATTCTCATTCACTCTTTCAGACTTTACTTCATTTATGTAGCCCTCCATAGCTCCATTAATGGTGCTTTCTTAAAAAACTCAGAGCCTGTTATTTGATCTCGTCCTTGTCTTTGTGCATTGACATCTCCTCTTATAAGATATTTATCGTCTGCTGAGAGAGCTGTGTTATTTTTGTACAGATAATTGACAACTCTATCGTTGGCTTTTCAAAGCTAAATAAAAATACATTCCAGACCCCCTGCAGTTTTCCTGGCTCTCTGTATTATCCTCTATTCCTTCATTATGCCTTTCCACAGAGTTCATCTCCTCTTCTCTACATTTCTCTTCTCTCCTCTTTCCCCAATCTCCCTGCTTTTTCTTCTCACCATCCGACTGGAACATTTTTGACACAGAGCTTTACAGAACGGTCTCTCCCTTCCCTCTGTCTCTCTCTCTCTTATTGTGATATCACAGACCATACTCTGCCTAACTCTGTCTCATGGCTACCAGGCTATGTTGGGAGGACTATGTTTATATTTTATTGTAGCTGATCGATAATCTCTAACTCTGTCTCATGGCTACCAGGCTATGTTGGGAGGACTATGTTTATATTTTATTGTAGCTGATCGATAATCTCTAACTCTGTCTCATGACTACAAGGCTATGTTGGGAGGACTATGTTTATATTTTATTGTAGCTGATCGATAATCTCTAACTCTGTCTCATGGCTACCAGGCTATGTTGGGAGGACTATGTTTATATTTTATTGTAGCTGATCGATAATCTCTAACTCTGTCTCATGGCTACCAGGCTATGTTGGGAGGACTATGTTTATATTTTATTGTAGCTGATCGATAATCTCTAACTCTGTCTCATGACTACAAGGCTATGTTGGGAGGACTATGTTTATATTTTATTGTAGCTGATCGATAATCTCCTCTAAAATGGTTTCTGAATCATTGCTCTCTCTGAAAACTCAACCTGGCCCTTTTTTTGTTAACCATTAGCCTTTCCTAATAAGCAGAAAAACATTCAAGGGCTGCACGTGGCATTTTATTTGAAATGAAACTAGCATGAATAGCATTGATACCTTGCTCACTTAATTGAGGCCCACTCGCTAATGCTAGCTTGGGCTTATAAAAACGACAACATGAGTAGCATAGAAGTACAAAGCAGTTTGTTGTATGGCTGTCACATGAGACACACGTTTGGCTCTTTGATCAGTGTTTCTACTAAGGAAGTAGCTAACAATAATTACAGTTCCCGTTCCTACGGTCCAACATCTGTCTGACCCTTTAACAAGGTACATGTTCTGACCTTTGACCTCTGTGTGCCCCTTCCCAGGTGTTCACAGGAATATTTGCCGTAGAGATGTTTGCCAAGCTGGTTGCCATGGATCCCTACTACTACTTCCAGGAAGGGTGGAACTGCTTTGACGGATTCATTGTGACCTTGTCCTTAGTGGAGCTGGCATTGTCTGACGTAGAGGGCCTGTCCGTGCTCAGATCATTCCGATTGGTAAACTTTTTCCTGACCTCCTGCATCATTATATTACATGCACAATGTTTGTTGACTCCCATACACACTTTAGACTGTGTATTCAGCCGGCTATTGCCTTTCAGTTTCCTTTTGTTCTGTCGCATCTCACTAAGCTGTTTACACTATTATATTTTCATCCTTTAACTATATCCTATTATGTTACATACATGATCATCCTGGGTGTACTTTCTGGGTGCAATTTCTTAGAAACTAGAAATTATTTAACCCCTGCTGATAATATGTTCTTCTCTTCTTTCTGATATTCTAAAATGATTTTCTCTCACACATCTCTCCATGCCCCTCCCCTTTTATCCACCCCTCTATCCCTGCCCCTCCCCTTTTTCCCACCTCTCTATCCCTGCCCCTCCCATTTCTCCCACTCATCTCTCCCTGCCCCCCCAAATTTCTCCCACCCCTCTCTCCCTGAACTCCCTTTTTCTCCCACCCATTTCTACCTGCCCCCCCCACTTTCTCCCACCCATCGCTCCCTGCCCTCCCCCTTTCTCTCACCCCTTTTCCTGCCCTCCCCCTTTCTCCCACCCCTCTCTCCCTGCCTGCCCATTTCTCCCACCCCTTTCCCTGCCCTCCCATTTTCTCCCACCCCTCTCTCCCTGCCCTCCCCCTTTTTCCCACCCCTTTCCCTGCCCTCCCCTTTCTCCCACCCCTCTCTCCCACCCCTCTCCCCCTGCCCTCCCCTTTTCTCCCCCTCTCTCCCTGCCCCTCTCCTTCCTAAGCTGAGAGTGTTCAAACTGGCCAAGTCATGGCCCACGCTCAACATGCTGATAAAGATCATCGGCAACTCTGTAGGCGCCCTGGGAAACCTGACCCTCGTCTTAGCTCTCATCGTCTTCATCTTTGCTGTGGTCGGCATGCAGCTGTTTGGCAAGAACTACAAGGACTGCGTGTGTAAGATCAACATGGACTGCAAGCTCCCCCGCTGGCACATGAATGACTTCTTCCACTCGTTCCTGATGGTGTTCCGGGTCCTGTGTGGGGAGTGGATTGAGACCATGTGGGACTGCATGGAGGTGGCCGGACAGGGCATGTGTCTAATTGTCTTCATGATGGTCATGGTCATCGGAAACCTGGTGGTAAGTGGAACTGGGAATCTGTGTTAACGTGGGGCCACTGGTGCCAGAGCAGTGTGTTGTTGTGTGAACAGTGGGTGTGTTAAACCAACAAACCTGTAGCCACTGGTGCCAGTGCAGTGTGTTATCTTGTGAACACTGGGTTATATTTATGGTGTGTTAAACCACTAAACCACAGTGTGGACCATATGTCACATACCAGATCCACTCTGACCTCTGACCTAACGTGTCCGGCTATCCCATATCCAACTCGACGGTTCACCTTTGACCCTGCGTTTCTCACCTCCTCCCTCCAGGTGTTGAACCTTTTCCTTGCCTTGCTGCTGTCCTCGTTCAGCGCAGACAACTTGGCCGCAACCGATGACGACGGAGAGATGAACAACCTTCAGATCTCCGTCATACGTATAAAGAAGGGCATAGCCTGGTTCAAGATCAAGCTGGCAGAGTTGGTGCTCAGCTTGACCAAGAAACCAACGGTGGAGGATGAGCAGAAACCTCTGGACGACATGTACGACAAGAAACTGAACTGTATCGCCAACCACAGTGGTGTGGACATCAACCGCGACCTGGACTACACCAAGAACGGGAACGGCACCACCAGTGGCATAGGGAGCAGTGTCGGAAAGTACATGATCGACGAGGACCACATGTCCTTCATACACAACCCTAACTTGACCGTGTGCGTTCCCATTGCGGTCGGCGAGTCTGACTTTGAGAACCTCAACACAGAGGATTTCAGTAGCGAGTCAGAAAATGAGAACAGTAAAGAGGTGAGTGAACAGAGTTCAGTGTTGGCAACATATGATTGGAGAGTTGGGGAATGTTTGGGGAACGTTTGCAGGAACGTTTGGGTAATGTTTGGGGAACGTTGAGGAGGTTTTAGTAATGTTGTGGTATTTTTCACAGGGGGTAAGTAATCTTATGGTTATTTTGTAGTGACGTTTGGTAATGTTGATGTAATGTTGTGTAAATGTTTCAGAAGGTAATTTTGTCTTATGTTGTATTAATGTTGTGGTATTTTTGCAGGGGGTAAGTAGTCTTGTGGTTATAGTGTAGTAATGCTCCAGTAATGTTAAATTTATGTTGTTTACATGTTGCAGTAACCTTGCATGGGATAATGTTGTGGTTTTGTTGTGAATATGTTGCAATGTATTGGTAGTGTTTTGGTTATGTTGTGGTATTATGTTGGTAATGTCGTGGTTGTGTAATAATTCAGTTGTAATGCATTGTAGTCTTCCGGCTGTAAATCATGGGCGTGGTCACCAGAGTAATACTCCAGTTCCCCAGGCTGTGATGCAACTGCATTACTCTATCATATAATAATATACGCTTACTGAGAATGGCTACAGCCGTAGATACAATCGATGCCTGTCAACTGCAGATCCATTTAGGAGTATGGAGATAGCAGAACTGTTTGTTATTGGATATTTCATCTGTGTAGGCTGCAGCACATCTGAATTCTGCAGAATAATGTATGTTACTTTTAGAAATTGCACTGGTTGTGGTTGTTTTAATATTCACAATTTAGAGTTGTTGAAGGTTGTCAGATTACATACTTGGTGCAAAATGTTGGATCTGGACAACCTGTGAGTTATGGTGCAACTTTCTTATTTTCCTTCTTCTTATTGTTGTGCCTTTTAATCTTTGCATCATCAGTGTAGTTACGTGACAGCTAGAGACAGCAAGTGTCAGTAAGAGACAGCTAGAAACAGCACAGTAATAGAGACAGCAAGTGTCAGTAAGAGACAGCTAGAGGCAGTTAGAGACAGAAACAGTTAGAGACAGAGACAGGTGAAGACAGAAACATTAAGTGACAGTTAGAGACAGTTAAGAGACAGAGACAGAAACATTAGAGACAGAGACAGTTGGAGATAGTTAGAGACAGAGACAGTTAGAGACAGAAACATTAAGAGACAGTTAGAGACAGAGACAGTTAGAGACAGAGACAGGTGAAGACAGAAACATTAAGTGACAGTTAGAGACAGTTAAGAGACAGAGACAGAAACATTAAGAGACAGTTAGAGACAGAGACAGTTAGAGACAGAGACAGAAACATTAAGAGACAGTTAGAGACAGAGACAGTTAGAGACAGAGACAGTTAGAGACAGAGACAGTTAGAGACAGAGACAGAAACATTAAGAGACAGTTAGAGACAGAGACAGGAGAAGACAGAAACATTAAGTGACAGTTAGAGACAGTTAACAGACAGTTAGAGATAGAAACAGTTCTTCCTCCATCTATGTCAATCCCTCTGCATGTGCATGTATGTGTGTGTCTCTTTCTCTATCTCGCTCACACTGTGTGTGTGTGTGTGTGTGTGTGTGTGTGTGTGTGTGTGTGTGTGTGTGTGCGCGTGTGCGTGTGCATGTGCGTGTGTGTAGCTGGATGACACCAGCTCTTCGGAGGGCAGCACCGTCGACATAAAGCCTGATGTGGTGGTCGACGCGGTGGTGGTGGAGGCTGTGGAAGAGTACCTGGACCCAGAAAACTGTTGGACACCTGGTAAGACTCCACCCTGCATCTGACACCGCACCGCCCACTACCACCAGAACCCTCTCCGCCCTCTACAACCAGACCACGCCCTCTACCACCAGACCACGCCCTTTACCAGACCACGCCCTTTACCACCAGACCACACCCTCTACCACCAGACCCCGCTCCGCCCTTTACCACCAGACCCTGCCCTCTGCCACCAGACCCCGCTCCGCCCTCTACCACCAGACCACACCCTTTACCACCAGACCACATCCTCTACCACCAGACCCTGTTCTCTACCACCAGACCACACCCTCTACCACCAGACCCTGTTCTCTACCACCAGACCACACCCTCTACCACTAGACCACACCCTCTACCACCCACCAGACCACACCTTTTACCACCAGACCACACCCTCTACCACCAGACCCTGTTCTCAACCACCAGACCACACCCTCTACCACCAGACCACACCCTCTACCACTAGACCACACCCTCTACCACCAGACCCTGTTCTCTACCACCAGACCACACCCTCTACCACTAGACCACACCCTCTACCACCAGACCCTGTTCTCTACCACCAGACCACACCCTCTACCACTAGACCCTGCACTGCTCTCTACCACGAAGCCCTCCCTCTACCACCAGACCCCGCCCCTCCCTCTACCACCCAAACACACCATGTCCTCTACCACTCGACCGCACTCACCACTATTTCCTGCCCTGCTCTCTACCACTTCCTGCATTCCACTTCCTACTTCTGCTTATAGACTCCTACAAACCAGCTAAATTAACATTTAGCACAGGACAACTGTACATGATGCCCTTCCTTGTCAGTTAGCCCACTCTGAAATATGTACACTGTGTTTGTATGTATAGTATCTGGCAGATCGAGTGGTGTGTGTTTGTATGTGTAGTATCTGGCAGATCAAGTGGTGTGTGTCTGTCCCTCTCCATGCAGAGTGTATTATCAAGTGATGTGTGTCTATCCTTCTCCATGCAGAGTGTATTATCAAGTGATGTGTGTCTATCCTTCTCCATGCAGAGTGTATTATCAAGTGATGTGTTTGTTTGTTTGAGTGTATTATCAAGTGATGTGTGTCTATCCTTCTCCATGCAGAGTGTATTATCAAGTGATGTGTTTGTTTGTTTGAGTGTATTATCAAGTGATGTGTGTCTATCCTTCTCCATGCAGAGTGTATTATCAAGTGATGTGTGTCTATCCTTCTCCATGCAGAGTGTATTATCAAGTGATGTGTGTTTGTCCTTCTCCATGCAGAGTGTATTATCAAGTGATGTGTGTCTATCCTTCTCCATGCAGAATGTATTATCAAGTGATGTGTGTTTGTCCTTCTCCATGCAGAGTGTATTATCAAGTGATGTGTGTTTGTCCTTCTCCATGCAGAGTGTATTATCAAGTGATGTGTGTTTATCCTTCTCCATGCAGAGTGTATTATCAAGTGATGTGTGTTTGTCCTTCTCCATGCAGAGTGTATTATCAAGTATCCATGCTGCGACGTGCCCATAACTCACGGGTGGGGAAAATATTGGTGGTTCCTGAGAAAGACATGCTATCTTATTGTGGAGCATAACTGGTTCGAAACCGTCATTATCTTTATGATCCTACTCAGTAGTGGGGCCCTGGTAAGTGACAGTTAACACGTACACACACACACACACACATTTACATTTGAAGTATGATTACGGAGGTAGACTGCCTTTTTTAGGTGCAACGAGGAGGTTGTGTTGGCGGTGGTTTGGGAAGTGTATCTGCCTGGCTGTGATTGGCTATTTCAGAGCTCTGCTTCTCTGTTTTGCTGCAATTGGCTATTTAAGGCTTGTATTGCTCTGCATGGCTGTGATTGGCTATTTAAGGGATGTCTTTTTGCCCGTCAGTGGTAGGCTTTTCAAAGCCTATGTCTCTTTGCCTGACCGTGATTGGCTACTTACTGCAATCACAGCCACTGCACCAATGTGGTTGGGGGGGGGATCTAGGCCTGACCAATTAGCACTCCATTCCCATTATGGGTAGGGAACTTTTTGACTTAAAGAGGGTGCCATTTGGGAGAACAGCTCAACTCTGTCTATGATTAATGCCCTGTACCATTGGTCCGAGAGGGGATCTAATGGACTGTGCCATTTGTCAGATTGGGCGGGGGGGTGGTCTATTTCTGTTGCCAAGTCCTTTGAGTCTTCAGGCATGTCTGCAAAGGAGCCGCGAGAGAACGTTGCCAGCGATGCTAATTCAACAAATGGCACAATGTTCTCAGATTCACACTGACACGTTGTTTTGTACACTTTCATCACATCCAATGTAAACAGTCTGACCCACGACACGTTTCTAAACCTCCATTATGATTATACGTGCTCGTTGGTACTCTGTAATCTATCCATTGTGTCTTGTGTATAATCAGACTGTCAGCGAGCGGGTTAATGTCCGCCCTCGGCTCATGGTGTGTGTGTGTGTGTGTGTGTCTGTGTCTGTGTCTGTGTGTGTGTGTGTGTGTGTGTGTGTGTGTGTGTGTGTGTGTGTGTGTGTCTGTGTCTGTGTCTGTGTCTGTGTCTGTGTCTGTGTGTGTGTGTGTGTGTGTGTCTGTGTCTGTGTCTGTGTGTCTGTGTCTGTGTGTGTGTGTGTGTGTGTCTGTGTGTGTGTCTGTGTCTGTGTGTCTGTGTGTGTGTCTGTGTCTCTGTGTGTGTGTGTGTGTGTGTGTGTGTGTGTGTGTGTGTGTGTGTGTGTGTGTGTGTGTGTGTGTGTGTGTGTGTGTGTGTCTGTGTGTGTCTGTGTGTGTGTGTGTGTGTGTCTGTGTGTGTCTGTGTGTGTGTGTGTGTGTGTGTGTGTGTGTGTGTGTGTGTGTCTGTGTCTGTGTCTGTGTGTGTGTGTGTGTGTGTGTGTGTGTGTGTGTGTGTGTGTGTGTGTGTGTGCGCGCGTTCTCCTCCTCAGGCTTTTGAGGATGTGTACATCCAGCAGAGGAAAACCATAAGAACCATCTTGGAATATGCCGACAGTGTGTTCACCTACATCTTCATATTGGAAATGCTGCTCAAATGGGTGGCCTACGGATTTCACAAGTACTTCACCAATGCCTGGTGCTGGCTGGACTTCTTCATTGTCGATGTAAGTCGCGTTGCCCCACCCTCGTTCCACGACGTTGCTTTCGGTGGCTGTTTTGTGCCAGAATAGGAAGCCAGGGCTATGGGAATAGAGTTGATAGGAAATCTATATCTAGGGCGTTCATCCACACCCTGTTGGAGCGTAACCTTTGACCCCGTGTTTGGTGTGCAGATTTAGTAAAACAACACCCTGCAGTTTAAAACGAGACCCTGTCTAATTACTTTAGTTATATTACTTATTGTTTATTTTGTTATGGTGCTGTTGAAGGATGGGTTCTGCAGAATGCAGGGATTTATTACATTCTGTCTAACAGGGTGTGTTAGGGCTTGGGGCTAAGGATAGATAAAGATAGATTGATAAAGATAGATGAAGAAAGATAAAGATAGATAGATAAAGAAATATAGATAGAAGGTTCAAATGCTTCAAGCTATGTAATGGGTGATGTGACAGGATGTCTCTGACAATTCAATCCTAATTTGTATAATTTCTTGTCTACATTACTGCCTGTCGTTATTGAGCAATATTTCCATGAGACCTAATTAACATTATTTTCTTAATTAGTTATTCTGGTTTAATTATAGATATAAGTGCAATATGAACAAATGACTTTGACGTGCAGTATCCATCACATGCAGGATATATTCTGCGACGACACGCGGTGGATCTGTAATTTGATCTTCTTGCACCTCCATGAAGCAGTTTGTCTTTCTATGTTCACCTGATTCCTTGTCAAACTGAGATGCTTGAATATGAAAGCCAATTCTCTGTTTGTGAGTTTGGATTTTCTTGTGACCTCCCGTGTAAGGAGGCAAGGAATCGCGTGCCCTGTCTGCCGTTATGTGCAACTTGAAACCCAATTCTGACATCACAACGTGCCACTAATGACTCTAATTTGATGACATTGATATTGGAAAGTGAACACTGGAAACTAGGCAGCAGCTCAAATTGGAATCGGCCAATCAATAACCAGGATTATTGATTTACATATTCAAGCCATGCTCAGCAACTACAGATGATGTGTTTGGTCCTGTTTCCTCTTCTGGTCTACTGGACTGTGTGTCTTCTACCTCTCAGTGTTACTGGTTATTCTTTGCCCCTTCTGTGACACAACTTTTAATGTCTTTCGGATCACTGACTTCATTCTTCTTTCTTAACTCTAAATTGATCTGGGACCCTTGAATCGATCAATTCGGTGAATTATAATTGATATTGTTTGGTTGCTTTGAAATTAATTAATTATTTCTCATACAATTTTAGACCTAAAAGTTGAAACCTCAACAAGGGGCAAAGGGTAATGTTGTGTTGCCTAGATATGTATGAACCAATCCCCTTAATGTGCATTATCTGTGATGTGTAAATCTTGCTTAGACGGTCAGATTTGACCAAATGGCCGCCGTTATTTGCGGCCATTTCAGTGGAAAGCTGAGGAAGCTCTCGTCTGTGTGTCCTGACCTCTGCTTGAACTAACAACTTCTCAACAGTCTCCGGCATTCCTTCTGTATGGACCAGCCCAAGCCATCTCTCCCTGACAGGGTCTCTATCCGAACCTACCGTAGAAATAGAATTACTAGAACGTAAATCCCCATTACGTCAATCAAGCCAGGAAAGAGGGGGAACTAGGAACCCCAGGATGAAGGAGGATGTGTACGTTTTATTGATTCTATCTCTGCCGTACGTACGATTGTAACTAATAACGTGTTGAAGTTGACGCCTTGTTGTGAGAATGTGACTGATGCCGTCCATAGGCAGCCTATGGTTTTATATGTTACATTCTATGCTTGACACATCCATTCAACAATTGAACTCAAACCCTGTGGACCCCTGTCACACTGATAAAGCTCCAGCTCATTCCGACGGTCGGCGGCCAAAAACTGTTGGTGGCCGCGATGTGTTGGCAATCACCTGCTGGGTGTCGCATAATGTCGATGCCAAATGTACAGAAAATGACGCCCACACGCTGCTTTTAGCAACTGGTCGTCTGTGTTCATTTTTTTGTTTGTTTTTTGGTCTTTGGTCCACAGTATGTTAGACTTCTGACTGACAACAGCCATAGGGTTGCCAGGTTTTTTTGTCGCACTGATGTGATTTAGCACAGTTGGCTAACACGTTTAGCCTTTAAAATGACACAGTCATTCTATCCAGTAAACATTTCTATAATAGAACAATAATTATTTTAAACGTATTATTCTGCACGCTGAGCAGTAAGTAGAAACTAGAATAATGTAAAAAGTAATGCTAACCTAATGCTAAACACAATACAGCGATCCACCATAACCATGTATGAGACACAATACCCGGTTAGTGGTTAACGCTTCTTACCAAGAACACATTCGATCCCACGCCCCAGAACACTTTATCCTGAAGGTCCGGATCCTGCCGGTTCTCTGTTCAACCCACACACCGGTTCTCCTGGTCCTAAATTAGCACCCATTCAGAGGGCCACGTGGGACATGAATGTGGCTTTGGGTCAAGCCAGAGTTGAACATGAAGCTATTATTATTGAGCCATGTAATATTTAATTAAGTAAGGTTCTGACGGAACCCCTTTGCCACCTACCTTTACCCAGAACCGTCTGCTTCTGTCCCGGCCACTGGGGATTATGACAGCTTGAGCCTCTGGGCAGCTCTCTGGCACATCTATGATGGTCACACCACGGCCAAACAGAGCGTCTCCCAAGATGCACTTGCACATTCCTTTTTTTCCCGGCACCGGGCTCGACAACTCTCTTCTGAGCTGTCGATGCTTGACAACAAAGTGTGTTAACCCCTCCCGAACCCCGCCCTCCCGAGAGTCCGAGTCCGGAATGTTGTGCGTGACCTTTGGACCTTGTGATGAGGAGATGGTGTGATGATGGTGTTATGTTGGTGGGGTCTGGCTGGCCAGGCAGACAGTTGGTAAGTCGTCGCTCCTGACTGTAGCTGCGCCTCACCGGGTCATGGCTCCTCCCATCTGTGATTCTGTGTGCTGTCTGTGACTATGGCCTGTCTGTGGCTCTGTGGCCTGTCTGTGACTCTGTGGCCTGTCTGTCATTGTCACTGAGGTGTGTGGTTTGGTTTTTATTATGTTGTCTCTCCGTGGGCTCCATCACAAGCGGAACACCATCATTGCTTTTTGACCAGCATGAATTTACATGGAGTGTTTGTGTTTGCTGTTCCCCATTTACCCTGTATGGTTAGATATCTTACCATTTAGATTTATTGTCTATGGTCTCTGATACCTGTCGTTGTAGATATCAGGATAGCAATGTCAAACAGGATAATTACTACAGGACTCAACTTACCGGACCCTCACATTTGTTTTGCCATAAATTATTACAAAGAGGTTCTTACCTAAAGTTTTAGACCAGATTAACTTTCTTGATGAAAAGGTCAGTTTCAGTATAAGATTACTGTTAAAACTGGATATACCGATTATTTGTTAGTACATAGTTTTATACAGCAAATCTGCAAATCAAAACCTTCTACCTGTGAAGCAGGTAGTCAGCCATGTTAGGCGATGGAGTGGTTCTGTGAGAGTGGAATTAGGCTGGATCCATCCTATTATTTGACCGACGCAGACATTTTCATTACTGTTCTATGTGTTCCATTTGATTTTAGTTTTCGTTGTTTTTCTGTTTTCTTTCTTTTTCTGTTCCACTGTTCTTCATTGGATCACAGCCCAGAGATGTGATTGGCCTTGCCTTGCAGAGCTCCACGCTGATTCGCTGAGGGGCTGTCAAACCTACACAGCAGGCCCTGCCGAACGTTAGGCAACGCCCCTTGACCTCTAAGGGGGAGGGGCACTCGGAGGGGTCAGGCTGAGGTTGAAGGTGACAAATACCCCAAATACTGTGATACTAATAAAGGCAGAATCTTTATTTTATTTTACATCTTTTTAATTGGACCATAACGAAACCTAACTGCTGACATTATTGTCTTATCTTTGATCTTTTTCATTATGTATCATGATATATATATATATATATATATATATATATATATATATGTTTTAGATATATATACAGTTCTATATAAACACACACTTAATCACACACACGCACACACGTATATAAAAAATATTCAATTAGAAATTGTATTCTTGTCAGTGAACTGTATCATTGATTAAAAGATACGACATCCTCGACTTAAATAATTGAGATAGCTAAAAGCATTGTGGCTTTTGACCAACATAGCAGAGCCAGCAGTCTGATGCTGGTTCACCAGTTCTAATGCTGAAGGCTTCACCGCTGTTCCGGACTATTTTCTGGTGTGACCAGTGTGCTTAATGTTTCACCTACAGACTTTAGGACTGCACATGGCCTTAAAATCAAAATAAAGATTGTGCCTTTGTTAGAATCCCTCCTATATCTGTGACTGGTCTGGTCAGCTTTGGTTTTTGTGTTCTTTGCGGTGAGTTTGATCAGTATTGTCTGGTTGGCTGGTTGAAGGTGTGTTCACATGTTCACTGTCTTATGATGTTTTCCAATTGTTAAAGGAACTGGTGCCCTCACTCTGTCTCTCTCTGTCTCTCTCTGTCCTTCTCTCTCTCTCTCTCTCCCTGTGTGTCTCTATTTCTCGCTTTGTATCTCCCAACATTGGATATTTATGTTCAACCTTTTAAGAGCAATAAGATGGGCATTTTTTGGAATGTAAACTCTATATAGAGTATTGAATATACTGTATGCCATTAACAGTTTTCGGGGTTCACTCTTTAATTCGGATTTTTTTTTTAGCAAAATTGGTTCACTTCCTGAAGGTCCATTAGTCCTGTCCACAGTAGTCCCGTTTCCTGTAGGTTGTGTTCTGTCACCTGTTCCTGTGTTTAACTCTAATGTGCTCAGTGGCCCGGCCAAATCAACACTGTCTGCTCACCTTCCTAACCTTTCACCCCAACCTGTATTTAACTGTTTGACTGTACATGGCTCTCCTATTTGATTCTAATATTGTGTGTATATATGTGTGTGTGTGTGTGTGTGTGTGTGATGAATGTCAACAACAAAACACATTGACGTATACACATTCTTACTTGTATTCTTTCTTTTAGGTTCCGTTAGTTTGTCTGTCTTAGATTATATGGGATATTATGCCTCAGCCGAGAGCAACAGACATGGAGAGACATTGTTAGAGGGGCAAGGGTAAGGTTCCACAAGTCTGTTGGGTTTTCATATCTACAGGTTGTAACCTCTCTCCTCCCCTCACTCGCTCCCTCCTTCCTTCTCCTTTGTCCTGGCCCGCCTTTTGTCCGCCTGTCTGTACAGTATCTGTATTGAACCAGTCGTGTGCCGTGGCAACAACCTTTCTGCCATTATTTTCCTTTGTTTAAGTCTTATGTCTCTCTATCTCCTCTGCTCTCTTTCTCTCTCTCAAGCCCAAGTTTCTTTGCAGGTACAAAGGAGTGTGTGAAGTCTGGTCCGACTGCCCTAATAACAGAAAACAAAACCCGCCTGCGGCGCTCCTACTATAATGCAACTAAAACACCACGCACATAAACCCTATACTAAACATTGACCTTCTCTCTCAATGTGTATACATATATAAACGCAATATTATACATGTATATACATGCATATAGATTTATGTGTGTGTGTCAAGCAACTCTCTCTCTCTCCGCCCCGTTCCAGCCCAATTGCTCCCAGGGGCGTTCCCGCCTGAGTCTCGTCTCGTCTGCCTTTAGAGAGCATTCTCATTACTTCTAACAGTTTGGAACCTCTTTTGCTTCTCTGTTTGTGTGTAGGTGTCTATAATCAGTTTGGTAGCTAATGCACTGGGCTACTCGGATCTAGGCCCCATTAAGTCATTAAGGACACTAAGGGCCTTGAGGCCTCTCAGAGCCTTGTCGCGTTTTGAAGGGATGAGGGTAAGATCCGAAGCTGAGCAGCTGACCCATAACGCATGCCCATTCAAACGGTTTATTAAAGCATGCTAGAAACGCAACTATTATTATCAGCAACAAACCTGAACCACTTTATTTCTTAAATGACTGGGGGGTCCTAAATTCATTTAGTCAGGGGATTTTTTTCTATGGACTTTAGGTAACTAGTCAAGACAAGAAGTGACCTTTCCATGCACACCAATTCTGTCCCATACTTCACTTACTGTTCACACGTCATGACGCAGCTGGGAGTGTAAAGTCATGTTAGATGTCACCAAGTCAGAACACCAAGTCATTGTATAACACCAGTAGAAACTATTTTCCTGGTTTCAAATTTAACAAAATTCTAAAACAACATAACTAATTAATATGTTTATATGTCATGAAGCTGCCTCATTACATTAGAATTAGAAAAATAAAATGTCACCTTGTTGTTTTGCTTATGATGATTGGATCGCGGGGGGTGAAATTTGAAAGCCACACGTTAACAAGGCCATACGACATGAGTTTAGTGGAACATCTCAATAAACAATGTGGCTGTTAATTTGGCTTGATTCTAAATCTATGCATTTAATTGAGAAGCACCCCCTCCCTGCCACATCCTGTCCTGTTCTCCGTCCCCAACCCTCACCCCAACCACTCACACAACCTCCTAACACGTTTATCTGGTGCCAACAACAACCAGGAGAAACTACAGGCCAGCACCCCCAGCTTCCCGTTCACATCCATCTGGGGTTGTGACTTTCCCATAATTCCTAGGTTTTCCAGAGATCCTGTTTGGAGACATTCACCAGAGAATATATTGATATGTCTAAACAGTGTCAGGGACACCTGGGGATTCTGGGGAAAGTTGATACCTGATTTGATTGGTCATTGTTGTGACTGGCGAGACGTTACACCTGGTTGTTGTCATTCATAGTCTTCGTTCCTTCTCTCTCCCCACTCTTTTCAACTCTCTCTATTTATCGCCATTTGCCTCTTCCCATTCCTCTATCATTGGACTGGTTTCCTTGTCTTCTAGTTTGAGCTTTACAACTTTCTCCACCTCAGCTTAGACCCATTCAGCCCCCACATCCTTTCCTAATTCCTTCATACAAGTGCAGCTCCCCTGTATTTCTACCCACTCTTCTCCTTCCCCCCTCTGCTCCCACTCTTCCACTTGTCACTCCATCCTGGCCCGGTAGATCTACTGGGTCTGCAGCAGTGCTCAGTCTGTTGTCCTCTGTGCCCTGCTTGTCCAGGATCTATCTGCATATTCAGGGACTGAGAAAGAAACGAAACACACACACGCTTCACACTCACATGGTTGTGGGCGGGTCTTATAGAGCTTCCTACTTCCTGCTTCCTGTTGCCTTCCACTCCTACAGGAAGTTAAGCTGGGAGGCAACATTGTTTAATACTAATTGGGTGGGCAGCAGAGCTAATATGAAACGGTTAGGTCCGCATTAGGACAACACCTGTCTTTCTTGAGCCCTAGACAGTCATAGAGCATGTCCCCATTCCTCTTCATAATGTCCCAAAAATGACAGACCGGGTGGTGTGGCTTGTAAGTCAGCCATGCACTACGGTTGCTAAGTTACAGGAGAGGTTAGCGAGCTAATCGTCAATTGGATTGACACTTCCATTCATACTAAAGTGCCCATTCATTTGAATTATCCAGTGGCTCAAACAACATGATGGTTTTGTTTTGCAAACATCACAAACCCTTCCGCCCTGGATAAGTTTTATGAATGTGGACCAGAGTGCGTGTGAATTACTCCCTAAAACAGTGTTTACAAGGTAGCCATGTTTGTTTGTTTCTCAGAAAAGCTAGAGAAAAGCTAGCTTTCTATTTCTACGGCTTGACTGGTCAAAAGTCCAATGTCATTTTTGGGTGAAAAAAAATCATAGTACATTTTTTATCAAATGTAGTAATCACACATTGCATTGCCCCCTATGAGTGATTTCAGTCATTATGAGTTTGTGATAAGAGGTGGGGCTTGCAGGAGGTGGGGCTTGTAGGAGTGGCAAATCACCGTAGAGTATGACTATGTCTTCACATACTCACCAAATCAAATTCAAGATAATGTTATATGTTCATCAAATGTTTTGCCATTCTTTTTGAAATATTGATATGAAAACTGCCAGGTCAACGTGTTAAATAAAGGGATAGGGAAGTACGATAATGGAGAGATGACACAAACAACCGTAATAGAGAAAGAGATTCTGGAGAGTTAGAACAGTGAGATCTCTGGCTATTGTGTTGAGAGGTCAGCAGCTCTGAGAGAGAGCAGTATATTGCAGCTTTTAAATGGAAACATATGTCTTGCCCTGCTTAACATGCAATGATGCAATGAGCTTGTACCTACCAACCTACATGACTGCATATACAAGGCAATGTACAAGAATGACTTCGCTTTGATGGCCTTTGGTTGCATTGATCTCTAGTCAATATTTTCCAAATGTTTTATTAAAGGTCATTTAAAATGTAAAGAAATATGCTTTAGCAGCATCGTCAGCCGGAATCTCCCTGATGTTGTAAACTAACATGGGGAGCTTTTAACCATACAAAATCTCTGAGTTCTTAGAAGCGAATATCTTCATTTTTAGATTCACCAGAATATAGGTTCAGAGTTCCGACTTTGCGCCTTCCATCCCTGACAGTTTTTTAAATTTGTGTCCGGAGATGATACATAGTTTCGGATATATGTCTAATATCACATAGACGGGCGACATTATCTCCTCTCTCCATCCAGGACATTTCTCTATCTGTTTATTTATCGATGTGAACGGTTCTTGAGATTGCACAACAATGCCATTTAACAGCATGCATGTACTCTATTTGTCCATTATGCACTGTGGACCGCAATATTCCCTCCCTGTTTTGACAGTTAATTGGATATTTGATTTACTACGCATGCTATAAGGCACGGCCCGTGTTATTTCATAAGGCATGGCTCGTATTAGCTTGAATACTTTTAATCTGTAAAATTCTATTTTATAATTGTATAAAAATATATACATTCAAATGTTGCCTTGTCGTAGGGAACCGGAACTTCATTCTCTCAGCAAGTGCAGTGATCTATATGCTCGACCCCCAGAAGGCCTGGATGCTTCTAGATCGTTGACAGGCTTTGCTATAATGCTGTCTTGTTACACTGAAAGGACTGCATTCCCATTTGCACCTTGTTGTGTGTTTGCCGTGATATGGTGCTCTATTGTGTTATTAGCTGTGTATGCTTGTATGTATTCATACAGAGCAATATCAGTACAAATAAATCAAAGCTAAAGGTTTCATCATCTGATTTAGGGTACTCTGCAACCTGGTGTGTCCCTTCTGGACATTTGGTGTTCATCCAAGCCACCAGTTAGCAGCCAGTAACTCCATATGCTGGAGTCATACAGGAGGAACAGTGGAGGTCCTGTAGCTTCCACTAGCGCCCAGACTGTGGAGAGTTTGCACTGTGTGATGTCATGTACAACATGTAAACCATGTAAAGAGTATAGACTGCCTGTGTGAGTGTCGGCTTATGGGAATGACTGACCACAACGCCCCCCGCCTCGCCCCATCAAAGATGGAAATTAACATTAAACCACTTTCCAAGTCTCTGACTGAAGAGTCCCGCACACTGCTAAGAGAATGCTGGTCTGGTTAAGTCCTGGTCTGTTACATTATACAGGGAGGGAATATGGCGCCACAAACCAAGTTTGACTGCTAAAAACAGACAGCATGCATGTCTGAGAACTGCTGGTCTGATCTTGCCTGGGCTAGTCTGATATGATCTGGGCTAGTCTGATATGATCTGGGCTAGTCTGATTTGATCTGGGCCAGTCTGATCTGGGCTAGTCTGATCTGGGCTAGTCTGATCTGGGCTAGTCTGATCTAGGCTAGTTTGATCTGGGCTAGTCTGATCTGGGCTAGTGTCATATGATCTGGGCTAGTCTGATCTGGGCTAGTCTCATATGATCTGGGCTAGACTGATCTGTGCTTGTCTGTTATTATCTGGGCTAGGCTGGTCTGGCTAGTCTGATATGGTCTGAGTTAGTCTTGGCTAGTCTGATCAGGTCTAGTCAGATCTGGGCTAGTCTGATCTGGTCTAGTTTGGTCTGGTCAACCCCACACTGCACTATGTCTTAGTGTGTAAGAGGGTTGACTGGATGTTGATAACTGGTTGGGTGTAAGGGAGGGTTATCTCTGTCATGGAAGTAGGAAGCAGGTCTGGCGGGTTGTGTCTTAATAGGACCCAGTCCACTTAACGATTCTTAAGAGAATAATTAACACACTGGTAGTTTTATTGGGCACCTCCATCTGCACACAGGTCCTGTTTTGCCCCATACAGACATGATTCAACACGTCGCAGACCGATTGGTCGACCAGCTAAATCATGTGACATTGTGTGCTCTGGGGCTATTAAACATGAACCCTCTACTGTAGATACGAATGCTTTCCACTGCATCATGTTATTATTAGGATTAGCTTACCGTAGATGTGTTTGCAAGAGTGCAGGAGGGTGGTTTGTGTTTTGGGGAGAGGTGAGACTGCATACTGGTATGGCAAAGCGCTGCTATTTCAGGTTTTTGTTTGCGATAGACGTACAATTAGTCGGTGTTCACCACCTGGCAATAGAGATCATGGACCGCTTGTCCTGATTACTACAGAACTGCTACTTCTTCTCTCACAGTTAACCAAAGTTACCCCAAAATATTAAATATGAGAACGACGGAATTTGTAACAACTAATGTCAGTGTGTAGAAATGACGTTCAACTTACACTTTTACAGAAATTACATTTGTGGAAAATTTCAAATGAAAGTAGGTGTTATTAGAACCTCTAGTGATCAGATTTTGCAGTCTGAAACAAGTGATATTGATAACATCCTTTCTCAAGAATTTGATATTAAATGTCGGATAACGATCAATGTCTTGGACTGTCTGGTTCAATTGGCACTTGGGTCAAAACCAGTTCTGAACCACTGCCTGGTATAAAAGGTGTATTATTCCCCAATAATGGACCACAATACCTGTCCAACTGGTTTCCTGTGACGTCCAATTCAGTGCCATAACAGTATGCAGGCGCTCACAGGGTGCTTGATAGCTTGGTGTCAAGGAGTGTAACTTGGAGTCTCTCACACTGTTTCTCATCTCCCTGTCTCCCCCGTCTGGTCTGATCCGGTCCGGTCTAGGTGGTTGTCAACGCCCTGGTGGGAGCCATCCCCTCCATTATGAATGTGTTGCTGGTTTGCCTCATCTTTTGGCTGATTTTCAGTATTATGGGGGTCAACATGTTCGCGGGCAAGTACCACTACTGCTTTAACCAGACTTCGGAGGAATACTTCCATCACACCGAAGTAAACAACAAGTCCGAATGTGACGCCCTGAAGGCCCAAAACTTCACTGAGGTCAGGTGGAAAAATGTCAAGATCAACTTTGACAACGTTGGTGCCGGATACCTGGCTCTGCTCCAAGTGGTAAGAACGTAACCCCGCCTCTTACCCGCCCCCTCACCACATATACACGCACCGGTTGGTTCACGGTTTCCCTCACCCTTTTGTCGTGTTGTGTCGGCCACTGGCATGTTTTTATTCTCACGTTTCTCTACATCCTCTTTCAAAGCGCTGTGCAATTCCCCTTCTCTCTTCTCTTCCCCCAGTTCCCTCACTCTCTTTTTCACTCCCTTTCTTCCTACCTTCCTCCTCTCTTAATTTGTTCTGTTTTTCCATGTCTTTATGTACTGCTGCACTGCTTGTACTTCTGTCCCACACGTTCACGTCTCTTTCCATGTTTGTAAGTCTCCAGGGCACACACCAGATATGGGTTTGACTTTCAATTGTTACTTTTTCGCATTTATACAAGACTTTTATTTCGAATTTATTACATTTTAGTTGTTTTGAAATGAGTTAATCTGCTGTGTTCGTCTCCAAAGGCGACGTTTAAAGGCTGGATGGACATCATGTACGCAGCCATTGACTCCAGGAAGAAGGGGGACCAGCCTATCTACGAAGACAACATCTACATGTACATCTACTTTGTCATCTTCATCATCTTTGGATCCTTCTTCACCCTTAACCTCTTCATCGGTGTCATCATTGACAACTTTAACCAACAAAAGAAAAAGATAAGAGCATTTCAATGTCGTCCTCTATCACCTCAATATAACTTCATAAAGACTTAATATAACAAGCTTCCACGTATTATATTATAACAAGCATACAAGTGTAGTACCCATTGTGGTATGGTGTTGTATTAATGGTTAGTGAATTCGGTTGGGGGTAACCACCAAATACATACATACATACACACTTACCCATTCAAATTGTAAGTGAATGGATAAATGTTTCCACATGTTTAACTGCTAGGCTAAAAGGAAAATTATTCTTCAGATTGTAACCAAATTTATGTTTTTTCCCTATACTTTGGAGGTCAGGACATCTTCATGACAGAGGAACAGAAGAAGTACTACAACGCCATGAAAAAACTGGGTTCAAAGAAGCCCCAGAAACCCATTCCCCGGCCCCAGGTTGGCTGTTCCTCTCTATTCGCTCATCTATGGAGGGTTTTTAGTGCCAAAAGTTGCTCATTTCTCTCCATATGGGTCCAGGCAACATATGTCACATTATGACACTGGATCTTCAGGATTTCATGGGCGATGTTGCATTAATTACTGTGTTGTATTTACTGTAATTATTCCGATTTTCTGTGGTAGTGTTTCCTTGCAATTAACATAATGTGTTTTCTGTTGTTGTTTCTGTGTCTCTGCATGCGTGTGCACATGTGTGTGTCCTGTCGTCATCTCCTGTCCTGACAGAATAAGATCCAGGGCTTGGTGTTTGACTTCGTGACCCAGCAAGTGTTTGACATCTCCATTATGATGCTTATCTGCCTGAACATGGTCACCATGATGGTGGAGACCGACGGCCAGTCGAATGAGACAGAGACTATTCTCTATTGGGTCAACTTCATCTTCATCGTGGCCTTCACCACGGAGTTTGTCCTCAAACTGTTCGCTCTGCGTCACTACTACTTCACCAATGGCTGGAATGTGTTTGACACAGTCGTCGTCATCCTGTCCATCGCAGGTGAATAGAGTGAAGTGTTTTTTTTTCTGCGGCCATCTTTTAAAATCCCTGCCATAGATGCTGAGATTAATACAGATTAGGAGTTCAAAGCTGATAAGTAGTGCAATGCATATTAGTAGTTTAATGCAGATTAGTAGTTCAATTCAAATTAGTAGTTTAATGCAGATTAGTAGTTTAATGCAGATTAGTAATTTAATGCAGATTAGTAGTTTAATGCAGATTAGTAATTTAATGCAGATTAGTAGTTTAATGCAGATTAGTAGTTTAATGCAGATTAGTAGTTTAATGCAGATTAGTAATTTAATGCAGATTAGTAATTTAATGCAGATTAGTAGTTTAATGCAGATTTGAAGTTTAATGCAGATAATCAGTATAGGAGAGACATTTGAAAGAGAGATTTATGTTTGAGTCTGCTAACTGTTTTCTCCCTGTGTGTCTTCCTGTGTGTCTGCCTGTCTTGTCTCCTCTACCTTCTCATTTCACAGGCATGTTCCTGGCTGACATCATTGAGAAGTACTTCGTATCACCAACCCTATTCAGGGTCATCCGGTTGGCTCGAATCGGGCGCATCCTGCGTCTGATAAAGGGAGCCAAGGGTATAAGGACTTTACTCTTCGCCTTGATGATGTCACTTCCTGCCCTGTTCAACATCGGCCTCCTGCTCTTCCTGGTTATGTTCATCTTCAGCATCTTCGGAATGTCCAACTTTGGCTACGTCAAACACGGCGCGGGAATAGACGACATGTATAACTTCGAGACGTTCGGGAACAGCATGATCTGCTTGTTCATGATCACCACGTCCGCGGGCTGGGATGGTCTCCTGCTCCCCATCCTAAACTACCCCCCTGACTGTGACCCAACCCTGGATAACCCAGGTGCACCGTCACCAGGCGACTGTGGCAACCCCTCAGTCGGCATATTTTTCTTTGTCATGTATATCATTATTTCCTTCCTTGTCGTAGTCAATATGTACATCGCCATCATCTTAGAGAACTTCAGTGTGGCAACAGAGGAGAGCGCCGACCCGCTCAGTGAAGACGACTTCGAGACCTTTTACGAGATCTGGGAGAAATTCGACCCCGCCGCCTCCCAGTTCATCACCTTCGCCAAGCTGGGTGACTTTGCGGACACCCTGGAGCACCCCCTCCGCGTTCCCAAGCCCAACACCATCGAACTGATCGCCATGGACATGCCCATGGTCAGCGGCGACCGCATCCACTGCCTGGACATCCTGTTCGCCTTCACCAAGCGCGTGTTGGGCGACAGCGGCGAGCTGGACATGCTCCGCACGCAGATGGAGGAGCGCTTTGTGGCGGCCAACCCGTCCAAGGTCTCGTACGAGCCCATCACCACCACGCTGCGCCGGCGGCAGGAGGACGTGTCGGCACGGTGCATCCAGAAGGCCTACCGCGCCCACCTCCTCAAGCGGGGCTTCATTTGCAAGCGAAGGCCCAAGACCAAGCTGGAGAACGGAGGGACCAACAACGAGGAGAAGAAGGAGAGCACCCCCTCCACCGCGTCTCTCCCCTCATACGACAGCGTGACCAAACCCGACAAGGAGAAACAGGAGGAGAACGAGGGAGAGAGGAAGGAGAAGGAGAGACCAAACCAAAAAGACGAGTGGGAATCGAAGTGTTAGTTAGGGTTCAGTGACTGTCGTAAGACACGCAGGGAGAAGACACTCCGATCCCAACAAACAGACAGATGTATAAACAGATCATTTGCAAGTAAAGAAAGTATGAAAACTATATAAAAAAATTGTTTACAGACTTAAATACGATACAAGATGGAGGGTCGTGATTCGCCGTTGGGCGCGTCGGGTCGGCTGAAGACAAACCACAGATGGCGATGTACATGTTGGCTACGACGAGGATTTAGATAGGACACATAAGGCTTAACTGCCTAATGATGAATTTCTTCTTTATTTCTTGGAAATAATGTGAGGAAGAAACACAATTATTTAACTAACCACCAATAATAACTCAGTAATAATACAGGTGTGCCTGCCATTGGCTCACTTCTTATGAATATGTATGTCGGGAAAAAAGGGACAGAAAACTCTGCCAACAAGATGTTTATTGGAGCAAAAAGTCTCTGACTGCCACCACCTTGTGTGGAAAAGCAACCCAGACCTCCCCCAGCCCCCCGCAGAGAAACGTCCACCATTATGGGAGCACCCCAAAGGAGGACGGAACCTAAACTACAGAACCCTCAAGAACTTTGCCCGACCGGGCCTCTGTCGGTTCCTGCACTCTGCTTCTTATCAAGGAAGGGTGTACAATAATCGACAACTGAGCAAGTTTTAAAACACGAAGAATCAGAGATTAGTGGAAGAGAGACAGGGGGAAAAACAATTAACAGTAGACCGGGGTTTTTTTACGTTCCGTTTGTTTGTGCTGAATATACTAGCATCTTTACGTTATTTGAGCAGCAAAAAAACGAGAGAAGAAAACAACATTTAGCCCATGTCACACTGTCTATTTTCACCATCTCTCTTTGTTATACTGACATTATGAAAAAGACATTTTCTACATGGGCTTTCACACCACTGTCACAGCGGGTATGGGGGCATTAGTCAATGTTTCGACTCGGGCTGACCGACCGAGTCTCAGATAAATAATAATAATTGTGCTCGTACAAATGCATAGAAATGATTTGCATGAAGGCATGTTTTGACCAGAATTCATGCATGATGTAACCATAGTTCACCAGACACTAATTCTCTGACCACTACAATGGCTTGATCATACGTTTCAGGCGTATCCACTGGAAACATTTATATGAGAAATATAACTGGAAAATGACTCATATATATATGATATATTTACATATATATAAATATATATATATAAACAACATTGAATAAAGTGGTATGAACTACCCATCACTATAATGTTGCTTTTCAACTGCCAGACCAATCTTTTTATGAGACCCGTTGGGATTTTAACGCAGGATTTAGTTACTCGGAGAGGAAGCTCTATATATTGGCACATTAAGGAGAAAAACCTGAGTTGAAAGTTTTTTTGCTGCTCTGTATGTTCTTAGAGGGATACAGGAAGTTCCTGCGGAGTTCCTATAAGAGTGCATTATAAGAACCGATGCGGGGAAGCACAGATTAAGAGGAATCTTTCCCGGCTGTCCTCGAGAATCTAAGTGTGGGGATGAATAACGTGTTTTTTCTGGTTTTGTGTTGGTACAGTCACCACACGTGGTCTCCCTTGTACTCCCTTGTGCTGTTGTTGTTGTTGTGGCAGTACGAACAGGCAATGTTTGATGTCACATCCTGTATATCCATCCCCTTCACAGACGCGTGTGTAGCGAGCTCAAGTGTCAGTTGAAATTCCAAAACGATTCAACAACGTTTCGTCTGTCTCGGGGACGCGGATGAGATGAACAACGGTAGTGATACATGCAGACAGCGATGTGCGATTCTCCCTTATTATTCTGATAACGTCTCAGTTAGAAATGCACTACCAATATATATTGTCGCTTCCATAGATTTCTTCTTTTTGTATCTATTTCATCCATATGTTTACTCTTCCGCCGAGTTCGAATTAGAATACGATTCGCTGTGACCCAGTGATACGTAGAGAGCCTTCTCCAGAAACTTTGAGTAGCCAACTCAGAAGTTAAGTAGATATTCGATGTCCTCTAATGCAATGCAATCGTTATCATATGGAAGTTTGACGACGTGGCCAGTAGTTGTCTCGTGAAGCAGAGGAGTGAACACGTGTGCAGAAGCAGGACATGTTCAGTCGCTCGCTGGCATGATGCCATGCATGTCCATGCCGTGATTGGACCGGGGAGCGCGGGACCAGATCTGATTGGATAGGCTTATTCAGGGATGTGGGGGATGGTGTGACAATGGACCAATGGAGAGACTCAAATCTCTCCTGGACCCTCCACAGTTTCAAGACCGACTGCCATGACAGGAAGTGATCAGGGCACATCAAGATGGCTGCCCAGAGCAGCCCAGAGAATAGTGCGTTTGTCTTGTTAGGACTGAGTGCTGAAAGTCCCATGTTTGTCAATGTATCATTGTGATTTGTGGGACCTCTATAACGCTGTGTGTGGTGTATGGATTTACGACCCAGGCTTGCATCATCGTGTCATGTGCCAGCAGGCTGTTATTTCATTGGTCACCTGTTTCACGATTGAACAGTCGGTCCCGGAGATTCAAGCTGGTCGAAGTGGTGTGAACCTGTCCAACCTTACAGACTGTCTCTATCTCTTAAATAGGAAAAAAACAAGTGTCTGAGGAATCTTTTGTTCATGGAAGGCCTTGTATGATTAAGTCATATGGGCACGTGATCTGTTAAGTCCTAAATCACAGTGGACTCGTGTCTTTAAGAACACGTGAGGCGTTTTTAAAGGCAGCTTTGGAGCTACTCAAATCAAGCCAGGCCCTGCCTTTGCATGCCGGATCAACGAGACGAGTCCAATCTGAGGGAGGAACAGACACACCAGATGAGACAAGTCCAATCTGTGTGAGGAACAGACACACCAGATGAGACGAGTCCAATCTGTGTGAGGAACAGACACACCAGATGAGACGAGTCCAATCTGTGTGAGGAACAGACACACCAGATGAGACGAGTCCAATCTGTGTGAGGAACAGACACACCAGATGAGACGAGTCCAATCTGTGTGAGGAACAGACACACCAGATGAGACGAGTCCAATCTGTGTGAGGAACAGACACACCAGATAAGACGAGTCCAATCTGTGTGAGGAACAGACACACCAGATGAGACGAGTCCAATCTGTGTGAGGAACAGACACACCAGATGAGACGAGTCCAATCTGTGTGAGGAACAGACACACCAGATGAGACGAGTCCAATCTGTGTGAGGAACAGACACACCAGATGAGACGAGTCCAATCTGTGTGAGGAACAGACACACCAGATGAGACAAGTCCAATCTGTGTGAGGAACAGACACACCAGATGAGACGAGTCCAATCTGTGTGAGGAACAGACACACCAGATGAGACAAGTCCAATCTGTGTGAGGAACAGACACACCAGATGAGACAAGTCCAATCTGTGTGAGGAACAGGCACACCAGATGAGACGAGTCAGATCTTTGTGAGGAACAGGCACACCAGATGAGACGAGTCAGATCTCTGTGAGGAACGTTATCATAACTCTTCCTGTTTAATGGCATCTGTGATTTTTTTTCTACACCATCAAATAAACAAACTGCTGCCTGGTAAGACAACAACATGCCATTAAAGCCATTGTGGTGTGTAGATCACTGCCTGTATCCATACTTGATACCCCTCGTCCTTTCTGTTGTAACACTATCTAGAGGTCTGTTTACAATATATGACATGTCTCCAGATAATGTCCATCTGTTTGGCTGCTGCACACTTAAACCAAATACATTCCCCATTGATTGATCAATGACGATGCTACCATAGGATCAACCAATGCCATCCAACGTTAACCCCGTGCTCAACTTGGATGTGATGTTTAAAATGAATGATTCATCATTGGTCGTCGAGCTTACCTTGGAGAGGGGAAAAAGTGAGCAGAAATTAGCAAATATATGTACAGTGCAGGCTATGATGGCACAATCGATGAAAAAGAATGAACTTTCTGAGAGAAACTATAAATAATGTACTATATTATTTTATCTGCATGCTTTGTTGTGTTTTTTGTAAATACTGAATTTTAAAAAGTTACTACTAATAACCTAAAATGACATCATATAGAATGGCTTCCGGCTATGCCCTTTGTCACATTTGTTACCTTTTTGGATTTTTTGAGACACTTTTCACTTTGTTCGACGGAAATTGAATGAAATATAGATATTATATAATACAAAAAGATATATACATGTATACATATGAATGTCTATATGTACATATTAGAAACGACCACTGTTTGTCACATTCGGTTTATGTGCAACACTTTCAGTGGATGTCTAAAACTGGTTGGTTTCCCGCACACCACAGATCTCTGGGTTTGGGGAAAGATCTCATGCAATGTCCCTGGAGCTGCTGCCATGGATTGTAGCACCATTTTTAACACAACGATAAGACATTTTTACTACCAGCACATTTCTCACTTTCTTCTGCAAAGTTGTCATGCTTTTTTACTTGCACTAAGCATAGGTACAAATAAACAAACAAACACACAACTATTCACTACAACCTAACGGATCGATCATTTCTCCCAGTAAGATGAAGTCACCTGCCTGTTCTGGTAAATATGGTGTCAATATTTTTTAACAGATACATCAGGGCCCCAAATAGTATTAGCCAGGGCCGTAGCCAAGGGGGCCCAGGTTTCCTGGCCCAAACCACTATACAGACTACACAAGGTAGGCCCCACTACACACCAAACACAGATCACAGATCAGTTACATGGACTGGTAACATTAGAGCCGAACTAACCACACCTGCACACAGAAAAACAGCCAGATCAGTTACATGGACTGGTAACATTAGAGCCGAACTAACCACACCTGCACACAGAAAAACAGCCAGATCAGTTACATGGACTGGTAACATTAGAGCCGAACTAACCACACCTGCACACAGAAAAACAGCCAGATCAGTTACATGGACTGGTAACATTAGAGCCGAACTAACCACACCTGCACACAGAGAAACAGCCAGATCAATTACATGGACTGGTAACATTAGAGCCGAACTAACCACACCTGCACACAGAAAAACAGCCAGATCAGTTCCGTTGCGGTTCAGCACTTTGGTGTCCGGCACTCAGTGCTTCAATCCATCTGTCACCTTTAATTTGAACCATTTGTTTCCAGTCTGCTGTCATTATTTTAATACATCGGCATGTGCCTTTTTCTGCTTTTTCTGTGATTTCCCTCATTAGATGGTGATGCCACTCTTATGTGTTCAAATACCGTGGAAGGACGACTGGAAGTGGGGGTGGGTGGTGGAGACAGGGCTGTCAGGTTGAAGTGTGTGCAGCACATGTATATCAGGGACTTGAGGCTACAACGTGACACTGCCTGTACGTACAATGCGATGCCAGGAGTCAGAAACAATACTGCCGATCAGATCATCCTGAGAAGATTTGAACGAACAAACAAACTAACACCCCACTTCTTGTCATCATCTAGAAAGTCTTCGACAATGTGATGTTACCTAGCGACAAAACAGCTACAACTCAAAAACAAACGTCCTGTTTTTTGTGCATATGGGTGATTCTCACGAAATCCAGATTTAGAAGGTGTCCAGCATCAGAATTTTTAAAATTCCCTTGAAGCCAATTTTCTTTTTGCACATATAAGATTAAGGTCGGAACTTACTAAGACCATTATTTTTAGGAGATTAAAAAAATATTTCCTATATAATTATTTACATTTTTCAGATGAAGTCCATAAAAAATTATCATTACCGCAACATGACATTACATTAAATATATGGTTAGAAACTTGTATTTTTGGCTAATGTTAAAGTAGACTTTTATTTCTCATGCTCAAAGCTATGTAAAACTCTGGAGAGATTACTTTTCATATTTATTATGTTTTGTAATTTCCTTATTTTCTCTCATTACCGAAACATACGTGATGATTTACAATTTCTTTTATTTAATTGTTTTACTAATAGATAACATACACTTTTGTTATGTAGCAGACCTTAAATAAGTAGTGTTGTATAAAACATATATACATTTTAAAACAAAATATGATTATCTTATTATCACTTAATTGGTAAAAAGATACATGTTGCGGTAATGAAAATGCCATTTCGGTAGTGAGGATCATTGTTTCGGAAATGAGATTTAGCTCACACATTCACTGTTGACAAAGGGGTTTTATGCCTACATATTTAAAACGCATACAATTTTTATTCACAACCCAATAAAAACAAACCAAGCCACCCCCATGCTATCTGCTATCCCAACTTGGGTGAAGCGTTGTCAGTGTGTGTGTGTCTGTGTGTGTGTGTGCAAGTGTTGGTCAAAACAATGAATCCAAGTTATATTTCTCCCTATTATCACCCTGACCCCTGACCTCTCTCTCTTTTCTTTCCCTATTATCACCCTGACCCCTGACCTCTCTCTCTTTTCTTTCCCTATTATCACCCTGACCCCTGACCTCTCTTTCCCTATTATCACCCTGACCCCTGACCTCTCCCTATTATCACCCTGTCCCCTGACCTCTCTTTCCCTATTATCACCCTGACCCCTGACCTCTCTTTTCCTATTATCACCCTGACCCCTGACCTCTCTCTCTCTTTTCCTATTATCACCCTGCCCCTGACCTCTCTCTCCTTTCCCCATTATCACCCTGACCCCTGACCTCTCTCTCTCTTCCTATTATCACCCTGACCCCTGACCTCTCTCTCTCCTTTTCCTATTATCACCCTGACCCCTGACCTCTCTCTCTCCTTTTCCTATTATCACCCTGACCCCTGACCTCTCTCTCTCCTTTCCCCATTATCACCCTGACCCCTGACCTCTCTCTCTCTCTCTTTCCCTATTATCACCCTGACCCCTGACCTCTCTCTCCTTTCCCTATTATCACTCTGTCCCCTGACCTCTCTCTCTCTCTCTCCTTTCCCCATTATCACCCTGACCCCTGACCTCTCTCCTTTCCCTATTATCACTCTGTCCCCTGACCTCTCTCTCCTTTCTTTCCCTATTATCACCCTGACCCCTGACCTCTCTCTCCTTTCTTTCCCTATTATCACCCTGTCCCCTGACCTCTCTCTCCTTTCCCTATCATCACCCTGACCCCTGACCTCTCTCTCCTTTCCCTATTATCACCCTGACCCCTGACCTCTCTCCTTTCCCCATTATCACCCTGACCCCTGACCTCTCTCTCCATTCTTCTGTAATCCTCAAGTAACACTGGATTACTGTGTATTTTCTCCCTATGCTTTGCCAGACTGTTTTTCGCTGATGCCCTTTTCTTTTCAACTGTCTGTAACAAAATACACAATTGCCATCTTGAATGTAACATTTTGTAAAAAAGAAAATACATTGTTTCACAGTAAAACTATGAAATAGTAAATAATATTGCATTAATAATAGGTGGCCTATACTGCATTCATACTGCTTTTTGTGGAAGCATTTAAAAAAAAAAAATAATAATTAGTGACCCTTGCTGGGGGGGTTGTAATAGCTATTTTGTTTACGCAATCTGTTCAAGAAGCGTTTAAGGAAACTATCAAGTTATATTAAAATGAGCAACAGTTATAGTGTGCGTGCCTCCTTCATAAGTCTGTTTCTCATTACCGAAACATTGAGTATCTCCACCGCAACAGGCCTTCAATTGTTGCGGTGAATGATAATGGTGTTGCGGAGGATGAGCGACCTTAAACATTCTTGCTAACTGTGGAAGCTAAATGAGAGTTAGCTAAACATTCCCTATCTTTTTATATTTAGACCATAATGGGGTATATAGTAATCAAAAAAATTTAACTGCAACATTTTTTATAACTTCACAAACACATGTTTCAGTAATGAGAACTAAAAAGTCGTGTAGGTACTATGACACGCCAAATTTTTACTTTTATCTGGAGAAAAAAAATTATAACTGGTTACTTGATAGCCATTTTGAGTGTCACAGTCATTTATGTCCCTTACAACAAATTCCTTAAAAAATGATAGTTCCTTGAGCACTTAAACAATGATTGAAAATTGTTGCGGAGGATGAGAAAATTGGTCTTGGACACATTTTTATTCCTTATTATTGTCACTACATTTACCAATGATCACCAAATACCACATCAAAATGTTTTATGTGTATCGAATCACCCGTCCACTTCTGTGCCATGGCTTGTGAGAAAGCAGCTTGCCTTCTATACTTTATGTTCTTTCCATCTGAAATTTATTTTTGTATGAATATCAAATTAATTAAATAATAGGACTCATGAATTTATTTTGCATGGATTTATTATAGGCTTTTTTTCCGCTGAAAAATAATAAAAAAGTGCTATTCAAACTGTTGTTTATCATTTGAACACCGTGATCTAAAAGAGGATATATACAGTACAGTGTGATGGTAGTGAAATTCAACCACTTGAACTCTTAGTACGAACCTATGAAAGATTGTCTTCATTTGAGCACGAACCTTTTTATTACCAATAAAGCAGCCTTCCAGTTACGACCATATTGTCTGTGGATTCTTTATAATACAAACCGGGTGGTCCGTATCCGGAATGCTGATTGGCTAATAGCTGTGGCATGTGACGTTTCACCACCTGTTTGAAAAAAAAAACTGAAATATTTTTATATATTTATTTATATTTTTATAATAGCAGTAAGGCATTACAAAGAGTTGTGTTGTATACATCTTGTTTCCAGAACCTTCCACCCAAATTTGCAAAAGGTGGTGGAAATGTTTGATCTTCACTTGCAAATCAAAACGCAGTGAGAAATTGTGTTATAGGCATTGGCTTAATGGTTCAAGTTCAATACCCCACGACGACTGGCGGCCAAACATACAGTCTCTGCATCATCAAAACTTGTTTGTGATGATATAAAAACGTGTTGTAAATTTTTATCTGGTAGTATGATGTAGCTAGACAGGATGTAGTGGACTGTAGGTCGGGGGTGGAGCTTTATTTCATCCCCCGCCGCTAAAATTATCCTATTGTTACCTGATTTCCCAACTGTAAGATAGATGAATATTTAATACAACATAAGCTTGTTTTAGGCTACAACATCACATACTTGCAGTTACAAAATGTTGCTGCTAGCTGCAGTTGGAAGGAGATCTTCACTATATTCCCCAGTTGGACGGAGATCTCCACTATATTCCCCAGTTGGACGAAGATCTCCACTATATTCCCCAGTTGGAAAGAGATCTCCACTATATTCCCCAGTTGGAAAGAGATCTCCACTATATTCCCCAGTTGGACGGAGATCTCCACTATATTCCCCAGTTGGACGGAGATCTCCACTATATTCCCCAGTTGGACAGAGATCTCCACTATATTCCCCAGTTGGACGGAGATCTCCACTATATTCCCCAGTTGGACGGAGATCTCCACTATATTCCCCATTTGGAAGGAGATCTCCACTATATTGCCCAGTTGGACGGAGATCTCCACTATATTCCCCAGTTGGATGGAGATCTCCATTATATTCCCCAGTTGGAAGGAGATCTCCACTATATTCCCCAGTTGGACGGAGATCTCCACTATATTCCCCAGTTGGACGGAGATCTCCACTATATTCCCCAGTTGGACAGAGATCTCCACTATATTCCCCAGTTGGACGGAGATCTCCACTATATTCCCCAGTTGGACCGAGATCTTCACTATATTCCCCAGTTGGACGGAGATCTTCACTATCTTCCACAGCTCAGATCCAGACTAGAAGACAAGAGCCGACGTTACAACTGGGTTGCCAGGGTTCAATGACGGTACTGCACAATCAATGCAATATACTGACCGCACTACACATAAAAGCCGCAGAAATGCGCCCCATTTGTGCCGGAACCATCCAAATCTTCGCCATCTGGCAACCTTGATTACACCTCCATGTTCACAGATTGGTCATCATTTAAATGCATTATGGAATCATAAAACAAATGTTTGATGGTAATCACTTCAATGTCAGCTAAATAGTATCTAGCAAAAAATCACATTTTAATTCGGATAAACTCATTGTGGGCCTCTGATTTGAGGGCCACGCCCCCTGTGTGTACAGAAAGCTCCCCCTCTGCTTTAGTTCAAGATTCAGAACAAGAACTACTACTCTAAAGTTCACAAAACGGATTAAAGCAACATTATTTCTCACACATTTTAATTACAGAAGTGAGTATAAGCTTTTGCAAATATAAAAATTATCCTTTTGGAAAAATGTTGATGATTTTATGGTACTGTTGTTTACCTAACTCTAAGTAATCTGAATCATTCCAACATCCCATTTCCATTCTGCGTTTAATTAGAAAATACAGGATTCCTGCAGTACACTTGTGGCCATTATGTCTCCACAACTCACTCCAGAAAATGGACCCGAGGGCAATGTGGCTATATCCATTGCAGCAGGTCCGCCATATTCAGCCAAACGCTTTCAAAAGTAATGGCCGCATTGAAATTGTTGAAAGCCAAAAAGCCCTACTATAACAACATCCCCCACAGCCATAAGACAGACCTAAGACTCACTAATGTGGGCGGTCAATATGTATTTCCACGCTGTTACTAGATATCATTGTGTTTTACTGTACAGAAGTGGGGTGCAGACAGCCCAGGAGGAGTACACATGTATCCCCTCACCGACCTCATGACCCTGATAATGACGACCCCTGAATATCACTACTATTAACATCCACTCTGTATATCACTACTATTAACATCCACTCTATATATCACTACTATTAGCATCCACTCTATATATCACTACTATTAACATCCACTCTATATATCACTACTATTAACATCCACTCTATATATCTCTACCGTTACATCCACTCTATATATCACTACTATTAACATCCACTCTATATATCACTACTGTAACATTCACTCTATATATCACTACTGTTAAATCCACTCTATATATCTCTACTGTTAAATCCACTCTATATATCTCTACTGTTAAATCCACTCTATATATCACTACTGTAACATTCACTCTATATATCACTACTGTTAAATCCACTCTATATATCTCTAGTGTTAAATCCACTCTATATATCTCTACTGTTACATCCACTCTATATATCTCTACTGTTAAATCCACTCTATATATTTCTACTGTTAAATCACCTCTATATATCACTACTGTAACATTCACTCTATATATCACTACTGTTAAATCCACTCTATATATCTCTAGTGTTAAATCCACTCTATATATCACTACTGTTAAATCCACTCTATATATCTCTACTGTTACATCCACTCTATATATCTCTACTGTTAAATCCACTCTATATAAAACACTGTTAAATCCACTCTATATAAAACACTGTTAAATCCACTCTATATATCTCTACTGTTAAATCCACTGTATATAAAACACTGTTAACATCCACCGTGTATAGCATTGTTGCTAATATCCACCCTACATTTCACAACAGCTTGTATGGACTGTACTGTAAAGCCAAAGCTTCTCCCTTCCGTAACTCTTCCTTCATATCTCTCTCTGTCCCCTCCAGACTCCACTCCCACTTTCTCTCTCATTCTTTCCCCTCCCCCCTCCTTCTCACCTCCCTTTTCTGTCAATCCCTCACCCTTTTTCCCAATCACAAAATGTTCTCACTGCCTGGCTTGCTCTCCTGGTCACATGACCTTTTCTGTTCTGCTATCCCAGCACCTCCCCCCCCCTCTTCCTGCATTCCCCCGCTACTTGTTTTTTTCCTTTCTCCCTCTCTCTATCTATCTCTCTCTCTCTCTCTCCTCTTCTCTCTCTCTCCCTGTCTGTCTCTCTCTGGTCACGTTTTCTTCCTATATGATAGGTGTATGGAACCTGGCCCTTTTCTTCCATTGTTCGTCTCGTCGGTTGGTCTCTTCCTTCACCGATCTCTCATCCTATCCGGGATGGCTGTGTGAGCGCGCTGAGGTGGAGAAGGAGAACCGCAGAGAGGGGGGGGGGGTGTAGGAGGGAGGGGTGGAGCACTGCAGTGCAGATAAATGAATGCAGCAGAGCAGCCTGACTCAGCAGCCCCGCTCCCAGTACGGCCCAGTGCTGCCTGTACACACACACACACACACATGCACACACACACGCACAGACACACACACATGCACACACACACACACACACACACACACACATACACACACGCACACACACACACACACATGCACACACACACGCGCGCAAAAGCACACACACTGGAAGACGCTGTAATAACTACATTTAGCCTAACAACACATACCAAACAAAGACACATTACATCCATTCCTTCCTGCGTGGGCTTTGCTATGGCACAGTTAGCGCTGGTCCGGTGCAGACCTTGTGGAGGGCGGGCTCAAGGAGCCGCACTAACGCCCTGGACCAGAGCTACAGGTGCATGGGATGGAGGGTGGGAGGCCGGGGCTGTATTTTGACCTGTAACTGAGGGTCGATGATGGGTAGTCTAGCAGTTAGAGCGTGGGGCAGTAATCGAAAGGTTGCTGGTTTGAATCTCTGATCCTGAATAATAAATAATCTGTGTGCCCTGGAGCAAGGCAGATTAAAATATGATGTATGCTGATGGGGCTCAGATGTGGGTTTAATGAGAGCGACCTAATTCATAGATAACCACACCTACTTCCCCCTTGTCTACCTCTGCCTGCTGTCTGTCTCTATACCCCTCTCTCTCTTAAACTATGTCTCTCTCTATCTCTCTCTCTCTTAAACTATGTCTGTCTCTATACCTCTCTCTCTCTTAAACTATGTCTCTCTCTATACCTCTCTCTCTTAAACTATGTCTGTCTCTATACCTCTCTCTCTCTTAAACTATGTCTCTCTCTATCTCTCTCTCTCTTAAACTATGTCTGTCTCTATACCTCTCTCTCTCTTAAACTATGTCTCTCTCTATCTCTCTCTCTCTTAAACTATGTCTGTCTCTATACCTCTCTCTCTCTTAAACTATGTCTGTCTCTATACCCCTCTCTCTCTTAAACTATGTCTGTCTCTATACCTCTCTCTCTCTTAAACTATGTCTGTCTCTATACCTCTCTCTCTCTTAAACTATGTCTGTCTCTATACCTCTCTCTCTCTTAAACTATGTCTCTCTCTATCTCTCTCTCTCTTAAACTATGTCTGTCTCTATACCTCTCTCTCTCTTAAACTATGTCTGTCTCTATACCTCTCTCTCTCTTAAACTATGTCTCTCTCTATCTCTCTCTCTTAAACTATGTCTGTCTCTATACCCCTCTCTCTCTTAAACTATGTCTGTCTCAATACCTCTCTCTCTCTTTAACTATGTCTGTCTCTATACCTCTCTCTCTCTTAAACTATGTCTCTCTCTATCTCTCTCTCTCTTAAACTATGTCTGTCTCTATACCTCTCTCTCTCTTAAACTATGTCTGTCTCTATACCTCTCTCTCTCTTAAACTATGTCTCTCTCTATCTCTCTCTCTCTTAAACTATGTCTGTCTCTATACCTCTCTCTCTCTTAAACTATGTCTGTCTCTATACCTCTCTCTCTCTTAAACTATGTCTCTCTCTATCTCTCTCTCTCTTAAACTATGTCTGTCTCTATACCTCTCTCTCTCTTAAACTATGTCTGTCTCTATACCTCTCTCTCTCTTAAACTATGTCTCTCTCTATCTCTCTCTCTCTTAAACTATGTCTGTCTCTATACCCCTCTCTCTCTTAAACTATGTCTGTCTCTATACCTCTCTCTCTCTTTAACTATGTCTGTCTCTATACCTCTCTCTCTCTTAAACTATGTCTCTCTCTATCTCTCTCTCTCTTAAACTATGTCTGTCTCTATACCTCTCTCTCTCTTTAACTATGCCCATCTCTATACACCTCTCTCTCTTTAATTGTGTTTGTCTATCTCTCTACCTCTCTCTTTATTTAACTGTTTCACTCTTGTTTATTTACCCCCATTTTCTTTCTTTTATTTTTCTGTCTCTCTTTTTCACTCCACCTCCCAGTCTAAGGAATTTGAGCTGTATAACTGCAGTCAATAGCCTGTTTCCTTATTTTGTTCTGCACGAATCGATGCCACTTATTTGTTAAACAATAGTATTATTATCATCTTGAACAATCAAACTATTGAATATTGTTTCAGCTTTATTTGGATCAATCAATGTGTTTGGGACAGAAATAGCATGATAAATGACACTGAATAGTAGAGATGTGATGAGACAGGCGTATCAGTGTGCTATATGAAGTGATGAGACAGGTGTATCATTGTGCTATATGAAGTGATGAGACAGGTGTATCATTGTGCTATATGAAGTGATGAGACAGGTGTATCATTGTGCTATATGAAGTGACGAGACAGGTGTATCATTGTGCTATATGAAGTGATGAGACAGGTGTATCATTGTGCTATATGAAGTGATGAGACAGGTGTATCATTGTGCTATATGAAGTGATGAGACAGGTGTATCATTGTGCTATATGAAGTGATGAGACAGGTGTATCAGTGTACTATATGAAGTGATGAGACAGGTACATCATTGTGCTATATGAAGTGATGAGACAGGTGTATCAGTGTACTATATGAAGTGATGAGACAGATACATCATTGTGCTATATAAGGTGATGAGACAGGTGTATATCATTGTGCTATATGAAGTGATGAGACAGGTGTATATCATTGTGCTATACTGTATATCAGATGAACAAGACATCTAATACACAATGAAATCAATAAAATATACACTTAGTCAGAACATGAATGCAGGTTGCGTGTGTTTTCTCAGCATTCTGCCTCTCATATAACACGCTCCATCTCTCACTATCTCGCCCAATCTTTCACTATCTCTCTCCATCTCGCTCTATCTCTCTCCACCTCTATCTCTGTCCAATGCACTCATTCACCTATCTTTTCCTTTCTCTCATGTTTCCTCATCGACTCCACTCTAACTGTTTCTCTATTTCTCTCCCTCCCCTCCTCCCAGCCTCCGCCACTGCTCCTCCTTCTTGCATTTTCTCTCTGTCTTCATATCTCTTTGCTGGTCCTCCCTGCCTCGTCCTTTGTTTCCCAGGGGAGCTGTGTAAGGAAACCCGGTTGGAGGGGGGGGGGGAAGTATTTGGTAGGGGTCTCTCTTCATTTCAGTAGTAACCAACAGCCCCTCCCTCCAGGAAACTGCTCACATTTCTCAATGAGAGTTAGACACAGACTTAGCAGTACCCCTCGCTGTACTTCCCCCATCTCATCTTTCCTCCATCTCCTCCTCCCTCCATCTCATCCTCCCTCCATCTCTACATTTCTCCATCTCTCCCTTTGCTTCAATGTCCCCCTTTCTTTTACACCCCGTTCATCTTGTCTGCTCCTCTCTTCCTTCAAACTCCACGAGTCCCTCGTTCCCTCCGTCACTACTTTCTTCCATCAGTGGATAAGATAATTTTATTAGCGGATAGTCTATCCACTCTCTAGATAGATATCGCGCGATACGGCCCTGCTATCAGTAGCGTATTGGAGTGTCGCGGATCGTATCCTATAATGATTCCTGTGACAAGGAGACACTGTTGACATTTACAGTGTATTTACTGTGATTGCTAAACATATGCTGTAACTTACACCCACGCATAGTGATTCTAGGCTACATTCCCAAGCCAACATGTCTGTGTGAGAAGCTGACGTTTGGTTTGTGGTGCTCTGTGCAGAGCAAGGGCGCCTACTGCTGGTTAGGCTCATAATGACACTTTTTGTTCTTAACATATTGGAGGAAAAGGTCAAATTTTACCCTCTATGGACCTCCAATATCTCAACCAGACTGTTTCAATTATACAGCTTGGTTCCATATATAGATTTCTCAATGCACAATTTCCAGCCCAGAAATATATCTCAAATTAAAGTACATAACAATACAAGTTATGTTTTAAAAAATATAAACCCTCATATGTATAGTAAATATGTCTTTTACCAAGCAATCTGTTGAGTTTAATCTTACAGATGAGATAAGCTATTGGACCTGATTGTTTACAGTCATCTGAACAAACTAAATACATGCATTACAACCTGAATCTTTTAATGTTTATATTTTAGATGACCAGACCATTTTCCTACAGTACAGTAAAGCGATGTCGTCCTGGATTGTGCGTAATTTACCACACCATGAACCAATGAATTGACACAACGGTTTTTATTATTCTATAGATAGTAGGTTCTGTTTTACAATACTGTGTGTGGGTTAAGGAACTACAATACACTATTCTGGTTCCTCTCATCTGGTTCTGGGTACAGTCATATTCCCTCATGGTTAAGCCGTGGTAGGTCCTGGCACCTGCAGGACAACATTTAAGCACCACATTCAATAACATTTAAATAAACTCACAAAATTGACCCCCTCCTCCAACCGCCTACAAACCCCAGAGAAAACAAACTAACATTGAGATAAAAAAAGGTTATGTAATTATGTATCTCCATGTGTTGCTGCAAGTTATTAACTATAGAAATCGGTACAGAGACTGAACACCTTCACATAGATAAAATGTAATAGGTTTGGTGGCTCCGATCTTGGTTCAACCCCATGTTGTTCAATCGTATGTAGTCTGATGGGGTAGATAGATATACACACATACAGGCACAGTATATATACAGATGCCAAATCTTCATTTGATCCTGCTGTTGCTGCAAGAACTGCACAGCACAAAAGGAAACTGTGACGTTAATATTTACACCAACAAAATAACAGATAATTTGCCCTAACCAAAAATATGCTAAATGAAAAAAAAACATCAAATGAATGATAAGACACATATTTATCCAAAATAATCCTGCTGCGGGAGATGTTGTTTTTCTTCCGATGAGAAACTGGGTCAAATACCGACACACCACCTGTGTTTATGTGTTGCATGATTGCGGTTGTTTGGGCTTGCCGCATCCTTTTCCTTTTATAGGGTTCAACATGATTTACCAAAACAAGCGACACATGAGTCATTACGGTAAACGCATTACCGACATATCATGTGTGAAAATATCCAACCGTTATGGACACACACACACGGTCAATTGAATGGGAAGAAGCGGGGATACGTCGATATTTTCTGCACAGATACACACAACGGGTTCCTAATAGTTGGAGCTACCAACACCAGTAACTCATTGAATATCTGGAACACGGGTGACGTCGTGTTGCTCTAAGACGCCCACACGAGCCATCAACCAAAAGCTAAGCAGTCGGTGGAAAATCACCTTTATCAAATGCACTTACATAAAAATCCTTAAAAATAACCAAATAAATAGAAAAATGTTGGTTCTATATTCACAATCTACAATGGTAAGAGTAAGTACATTACGCCCTAGATAAATGGACAATGAGAGTCCAAGTACATCCAGTGTTGTTGTGGTTCTTCCCACACTTAATGATAAACCAGGAAGTCTACACATGGTCCTAATGCGCAATGCTCTATGCAGCCTCAAGGAGTCGCCAGAGCACAACAAATATGTGATGATAACCAACCGCCACAATCAGTGAGCAGGATTCAAACCTTGCTCTCACAATAACGCAACTTATTGCATGGGGAGTTTTTCCGCAGCAGGGACCATTGAGTGGAGTGCCTGGTTACTGAAATGTCTGGACCATACCTCTCCTGTTTGGTGCCAGCCAGCCATTGTACAAAGTCCTTGGCCTTGATCTTATCCAGGTAGTTGGCATAGTCATTGGTGAACGTTCCTTCTGAATGCCTTTTGAAGTTATTTATGATGTTTTCTCGGTTCTCCATTTTATAACTAAGCCACCTGGGAGAAACATGCAGAAAGATTTACGACATTGTTTAATCCCGGTGTAATGATTTAAAAAGAAAATGCTATATATGTTTTTTATTACTCAAAGAGCAATGTTGATTAACACCCTGTAGTGACAGAACTGAAATCCAATTCATCCATCAGAAAGTTACATGTCAAAAAATAGTATCGCTCAGTGAATTTAAAAGCCAAGGCTCAGCAAGCTCGTGTAACCACATTCGCTGTGAGGGTATTGTACGGTTTAGTTCAGGTTACCGTGACTGGCTGGATACTGCTCTGTCCTCCAGAACCATCCCAGGAGTGCCACGACACAGCAACAACAGCAGAAGACACCATAATGACACACACATCTCTGGGTCTGGGTCACTGTGCTGGGGATACAGTTAGAAGAAAACCGGCACATTAACCTCGTCTGAGTACCAGTGACTCGCGTTAGCGCCCCGAGGTAAATCATAGGATTTATCTCAGTCGGCCACCACAGTCCTCCTGTTGCACGCAGAAGAGTCAGATTCGAACATGTTAGATCAACGACGTAGCAGTCAGTCAGTGGATACAGTTTAAAACTGACCTTCAGAACGTGCAGGAGAAGATGCTCTGAAGCTGGTCCTAAAAGTCTTCCTTCAACTTATGGCGCTTCGGCTTGTTCAAGAGAAACCGTCAGGTGCTTTTGCCTCGCTACTTGTAACACTGTCTGGGACGCAGTGGTATCCAGCACGCTACGGTGGCTTGAAGACGCTTTGAGAGAAAGGGCATCTCTCGAACCATTGGAGTTCTGTCAGCGTACCTGTCGTTTTATAAGGACTGGGTGTCTTTCAGTTGGGTCATGTTCTCCCACAGTGTCGGGTCCACAGAGGGCTCTAAACCGTCTCTAAAGACTCTCTCTCCTCTGTCTCTCTCTACCTCTCTCATTATATTAGTCCACATGTTGCTCTGAAGACCATTTCTCTCTCTCCTTCTCTCGTCCCTCATTATGTGTGAAGTTATTGAGTTAATTTAACCTGTCTGAGGTAACCTCTCCATGGAGGTCAACGTGAGTCAAAGTGCTCCGTCAGTGACCACAGTCGCTAGTACAGCAGGTGTACAGCAGTACAACAGGCCAGCGAATGTCTGATGGATGACGTACATAGAGATGGGTAGAGTGTATGTGTCCCATAATGTCTTTCTGGAAGCGCCAGTGATGCTTTATGGGATGACATTTTTAGTTAATTTATTCCATTTTATTCAGGTCGTTCGTCTTTATATTACACTCGCCTACCTTGGTTGATTGCCAACAAAAATAGCTTGTATAATTTGGTAAAATGCATATTTTCATGTCATGCTTTGTAGTAGTCAGTTCTCAGACGCTGTATAATTATTTAAATAGTATTATTATATTAATGTGTAGTATTGTTATTGTTATTGTTAATAATGTTCTAGGTTTAATTGTTTTGTCTATTATTATTTTATGTTATTACAGGGTTAAAGTGGAACAACATAATCACCAAAATCTTTTATTTCATTAATTACAATAACACATGGAATTGAGTTACCATGAATCGATGCTAGCAGCAATACAATGTACAAACAGAACACACTAGTAATGTCCACACAGAACAGTGACTGTATATGTATATCTGTACATGTAAATCTATGTTTTACATACACAGTATACAGATCAACAGGAGGATTGTGTAATGACTAAAACTGCCAATAAACTCTTAGAATGACAGGAAGTGAAGATTGTTGACATTGAGTTGGTGCTGACTGAACTGCCACATGCAGAAGGCCTCCTAGCAAATGAGCGCAGGTGTGTCGTCTGTCCCATCTTCATGCTGGCGCACTCTGTCTGCATCACATGATGAGAGCATCTAACTGAAGGTTTAATGATGACTAGCGTAACCTTTAGGTGGAATAATAGTAGATTCTGACACATTAACATTTAACTACTACAGGACATTTAAATGATTAAATGGAGTGTTCTTGCTACTCCATATTAAAGTACAATGTTTATGGTTTGGAATTAAAGTGTCAGTGGCATAATTGCTTTGGCTGAAAATAATTCAATATCCTTGAATGATAGGAAAGCCTGAAAATCTAAATGCTGGTTTGTTGCCACAAGCTTAAACAGTGCCAGAGTTACTAATATTGTTAAATTGTCATTTAATTCTGTGCCAGGTACATGCCCAGGTAAGGCTCAACCTGTGGAGAGCACACTGCCCATTGCTACATTGTACCCTGTCCAGGTCACATGTGGCCGTCTGTCTCCGTGACGCGTGTCACACACTCTGAAGGGCATGCGTTGTCTGTCTCTTTTCATGCATCACCCACTGCCCTCAGAGCCACTCTCCTCTATTCTGGTTAGAGACAGTTTGCGGTGTTCTGTGAGAGGAATAGCATATATCAATGTACAAGGTCTTCATTTACGAGCCTGCAATCTAACCCACAACCACTTGTGCTCCAAATACTGAATTATTCTACTGAAGGCCAGTGGTATTTATTCTTTAATCAGCATAACCACCATTGTCATTGGGGCCAACTCAATCACAAAAGGGGTTTCAATATCTATAGATCTGAGGTGTACCCGATCATCTGTAAAACACAATGGAGGCAATGTGATGGCATGGGCATGTATGGGGGAGGCAGTGTGATGGCATGGGCATGCGTGGTGGAGGCAGTGTGATGGCATGGGCATGTTTGGTGGAGGCAGTGTGATGGCATGGGCATGTATGGTGGAGGCAGGTGATGGCATGGGCATGTATGGTGGAGGCAGTGTGATGGCATGGGCATGTATGGTGGAGGCAGGTGATGGCATGGGCATGACAACCATTTTTAATATACAGTCCTCTTATATTAGGGGATCAAATGTGATTGGACAAATTAACACAATCACAAATGTCATGTTAATTTTTAATACTTTGTCAGGAATCATTTGCAGTCAATGACTGCTTGAAGTCTGGAACGCATGGACATCACCAAATGCTGGGGTTCCTTCTTTGTGAACCTTTGGAAGGCCTTTACTGCAGTTGTCTTCAGTTGTTATTAGTTCGTGGGTATTTCTGCCTTAAGTTTTGTGCCAATTCAGAATATTCACCTTCTTCGTCTCAAAAAACGAATGCGTTCCTCTCGCGGTATGTTTTGAGTCAATGTCCATCAGTTATGTGAAGCACCATCCAATCAAATCTGCCGACAATATTTTTTAATTTTTATTAATTTAACCTTTATTTAACCAGGTAGGCCAATTGAGAACAATTTCTCATTTGCAACGGCGACCTGGGGAGCAGCTGGGATTTGAACCCAGGACGCCGTACACACTAAGCCACTGAGCTACCAACTATATCCTTATACACTTCAGAATTCCAGTGCCATTAGAAACCATACATGCCCATGCATCACACTGCCTCCACCATACATGCCCATGCATCACACTGCCTCCACCATACATGCCCATGCATCACATTACCTCCACCATGCACCCCCATGCCATCACACTGCCTCCACCATGTATGCCCATGCCATCACACTGCCTCCACCATACATGCCCATGCCATCACACTGCCTCCACCATACATGCCCATGCCATCACACTGCCTCCACCATACATGCCCATGCCATCACACTGCCTCCACCATACATGCCCATGCCATCACACTGCCTCCACCATACATGTGATTCCAATGTTTCATACATTTTTTTACACATAATTTAAAGCTTAAAAACTGCACTTCAATTGCATCTCAGTTGTTTCATTTAAAATCTGTTGTGATGGTGTACAGAGCCAAAATTATCAAAATTGTTTTCAGACCTGACTGTATGCAGCCTAGTCAGAGCTGGTCGGAGCTGGACGAGCTAGTCGGAGCTGGTCGGAGCTGGATGGATCTAGTTGGATCTGGATGGAGCTGGATGGATCTAGTTGGATCTGGATGGAGCTGGACGGAGCTAGTTGGAGCTGGACAAAACAAAACTCCACCATATAAACTGTTATTGTTCTGTCAACCAGAATTCCATACGACCTAATAAAGATATAGTGTAATTTAAGAAGTACATTTCCGAATGTAAACATAGTTTTTTAGCTGAAACGGGAGGAGATAAGTGCAACTATTTTTTCCCAATTTAGGTCAATAGCACTTTTATGACCTCTAAAATCTTGTGGGCACACATTTAAATGTTGCAGTGTAAAAAGTGTAAACGCTATGAGAACTTGGTTTCATTTTAATTGTTAATGGCACACGATCCCTTTTGAGCAGCTGAATGATGTCATTGTTACGAAGCAACCTTTTCCGGGTCATATAAAGTGTACGATGTGTAGATATTATGAGTCATGACACACTGAAAAAAGTTCTTGTTTAAAAGCAAAACATATTTTCATGCACGTGAAGCTCTTTTCAACTTACACATGCCAGTTTGACTTGTTACGCAGCTGCACGTAATCGCTACAAATACCAGTCACAGCCAGTGGTCCCAGTGGTCGGGACTCTTCGTCTGTTCATCTGTCACTCATTAGTCTCCTCTCTACAACCCCAGGGTTGGGACTGTGATGATGTCAGAGGTTAGGGGTCAGGGGTTGTACGAGGTCAGGCCTGGTCCCCGTCACATGACTCATGACTGCGGCAGACCTCACAGTCCTCAGCGGTAATTGGGATGTGAGTCAACACAGATGCCTGGCTGGGGTTTAAACACTCTCTCTCTCTCTCTCCCTCTCTTTACTCCCTCCCCCACTATCAGTCTCTCTCTCTCTCTCTCTTTACTCCCTCCCCCACTATCAGTCTCTCTCTCTCTCTCTCTTTACTCCCTCCCCCACTATCAGTCTCTCTCTCTCTCTCTCTCTCTCTCTTTAGTCCCTCCCCCACTATCAGTCTCTCTCTCTCTCTCTCTCTCTCTCTTTACTCCCTCCCCCACTATCAGTCTCTCTCTCTCTCTCTCTCTCTCTCTCTCTTTACTCCCTCCCCACTATCAGTCTCTCTCTCTCTCTCTTTACTCCCTCCCCACTATCAGTCTCTCTCTCTCTCTCTCTCTCTCTCTTTACCCCCCCCCCTCTATCAGTCTCTCTCTCTCTCTCTCTCTCTCTCTCTCTCTTTACTCCCTCCCCACTATCAGTCTCTCTCTCTCTCTCTCTCTCTTTACTCCCTCCCCCACTATCAGTCTCTCTCTCTCTCTCTCTCTCTCTCTTTCTCTCTCTTTACTCCCTCTCACACTCTCAGTTTCTCTCTCACACTCTCATTATCCCAGAATCAGTTTTTTTTTGCAAAATCTTAGGAAAACCTGTTCCCTTCCTTAACCAACACGCTCATGTAATGCTGATGGAATGTTCCTCCTACTCCTCCTGCTCCTCCTACTCCTACTCCACCTGCTCCACCTGCACCTCCTGTTCCTCCTGCTCCTCCTCCTCTTCCTGCTCCTCCTGCTCCACCTGCTCCTCCTGTTCCACCTGCTCCTCCTGCTCCTCCTGCTCCTCCTTCACTTAGGTTTCATGTTGTACTTGTCATGTGAGCAGATATTAATGACTAATGTCTAGGTGTTTGTTCCCTAGCACATGGAGCTGTTGTCCCCTGTGTGTGGGTCCTCTCATGGAGCTGTTGTCCCCTGTGTGTGGGTCCCCTAATTGAGCTGTTGTCCCCTGTGTGTGGGTCCCCTCATGGAGCTGTTGTCCCCTGTGTGTGGGTCCCCTCATGGAGCTGTTGTCCCCTGTGTGTGGGTCCCCTTATGGAGCTGTTGTCCCCTGTGTGTGGGTCCCCTTATGGAGCTGTTGTCCCCTGTGTGTGGGTCCCCTTATGGAGCTGTTGTCCCCTGTGTGTGGGTCCCCTAATTGAGCTTTTGTCCCCTGTGTGTGGGTCCCCTCATGGAGCTGTTGTCCCCTGTGTGTGGGTCCCCTAATTGAGCTGTTGTCCCCTGTGTGTGGGTCCCCTCATTGAGCTGTTGTCCCCTGTGTGTGGGTCCCCTTATGGAGCTGTTGTCCCCTGTGTGTGGGTCCCCTCATTGAGCTGTTGTCCCCTGTGTGTGGGTCCCCTCATGGAGCTGTTGTCCCCTCACACACAGGGGTCCCCTCATTGAGCTGTTGTCCCCTGTGTGTGGGTCCCTTCATGGAGCTGTTTTTGGTAATCATTGGTAATCGTTAGTGATAAGGCATCTTGTAAGGTTTGTGATTTAATGCCTTTTCGTATTGGACACCTAGAATGTGTCATGGTAAATCTTTACCACCAGGTGTCAGTGTTACCCTGTTTGGCTTCTGTCTGATCAGGCTCCAAGTTAGGCCTCAGGCCCAAGTGAAATAAACATCTGTGGCAGACCTAAATGAAATTCCCACACATACATATTACTAATGTCAGTAGGCAAACAATACAATAGCATGTATTTATGCAATATATGCTGAGCTGACATACGCTTGCTGTCGAAAGATTCCAGATGTTCTGAAAAGATTTAGACACGGTTGATTTTCAGTTGTCAATCTAGAGTAGTATTGATTAAAGACAGACCCACCACCTATCAACTTGTCAATAACTGTCAATATTAATTTATATTGATTCGATATATTTTGAGGACCAACATCAAAAACTATAATTCCTGATTCTGTTTTTGTTTATCTCATACTAGCTGAAGTAGGGTTAACATAATGCTTCTGTTCTACCAAGGACATATTGAATATACAAATATTAGACCTGGCAAAGTTTTCCCCAGACACAGACCTACTGCCACATGCAGACACAGACCTACCGCCACATACAGACACAGACCTACCGTCACATACAGACACAGACCTACCGTTACATACAGACACAGACCTACCGTCACATTCAGACACATGCAGACACAGACCTACCGTCACATACAGACACAGACCTACCCTCACATACAGACACAGACCTACCGTCACATGCAGACACAGACCTACCGTCACATGCAGACACAGACTGCCACATGCAGACACAGACCTACCACCACATACAGACACAGAACTACCGCAACATGCAGACACAGACCTAGCGTGACATGCTGACACAGACCTACCGCCACATGCAGACACAGACCTACCATCACATTCAGACACATGCTGACACAGACCTACCATCACATGCAGACACAGACCTACCGTCACATGCAGACACAGACTTACCGTCACATACAGACACAGACCTACCGTCACATGCAGACACAGACCTACCGTCACATGCAGACACAGACCTACCGTCACATGCAGACACAGTCCTACCGTCACATTCAGACACATGCAGACACAGACCTACCGTCACATACAGACACAGACCTACCGTCACATACTGACACAGACCTACCGCCACAAGCAGACACAGACCTACCATCTCATGCAGACACAGACCTACCGTCACATACAGACACAGACCTACCGTCACATACTGACATAGACCTACCGCCACATGCAGACACAGACCTACCGTCACATGCAGACACAGACCTACCGTCACATGCAGACACAGACCTACCGTCACATACAGACACAGACCTACCGTCACATACTGACACAGACCTACCGCCACATGCAGACACAGTCCTACCGTCACATTCAGACACATGCAGACACAGACCTACCGTCACATACAGACACAGACCTACCGTCACATACTGACACAGACCTACCGCCACAAGCAGACACAGACCTACCATCTCATGCAGACACAGACCTACCGTCACATACAGACACAGACCTACCGTCACATACTGACATAGACCTACCGCCACATGCAGACACAGACCTACCGTCACATGCAGACACAGACCTACCGTCACATGCAGACACAGACCTACCGTCACATGCAGACACAGACCTACCGTCACATACAGACACAGACCTACCGTCACATACAGACACAGACCTACCGCCACATGCAGACACAGACCTACCGTCACATGCAGACACAGACCTACCGTCACATGCAGACACAGACCTACCGTCACATGCAGAAACAGTCCTACTGTCATATGCCATTTGAACCTCAGCATCAACTACGTTTAAACAGCCTCTGCATGCTCTCTGTCACGATTCGTTCTCTCACGGACTTGATGTTTACATTGATGCTTGCCCGGCTCATTTTCTCCTCTCCGCTGCCAGTTAGTCTGTAATCATTTTCAGGGGGCTTTTAAGTAAATGCCTTTAACCGCTGTCCGGGCGGTACATCTGGAAGCAATACAGCTGCACAAGGTAGGTGCCGGGTGGAGCCTCTCATAAGGCGGGGGATCTGGGCTCTCCTGGCGCGGGCTAAGGGTGGCGGAGATTGGGAGAGCTGTTGGGTTGTGGCCCCGGGTGGTATGGGCTCCGCCGGTGGGGGTTGTAGTCTGACGGGGCTTTGGTGGAGACCAGGGTGCTAGGGCCACGATAGGTGGGTGCCACACTGAAGGCTACGGCGAGAGGCTGTAGAGGAGGGGCTAGTTGCCATTTTGGCCCCAGGGGGTTCCTGCGTCCCTGACTTGAAAATAGACTTGATTGCTAGCAGCTGGCAGCTCTAACTCAGCCTGTGTCTGTCCTCTGATGTCCACCATGTCAGTATCAAGGCTGCTGTGATTCGCTGCCTGGACAGTGCCAGGACGAGAAGCAGGGTTGGTGAAAAGAGGAAAGGAAGAGAGATGGAGAGAAAAACTGGGAGAGAGAGAGAGAGAGAGAGAGGTGCAGAGGGGAAGATAGTAATATAAACAAAAAGTAATATGGCTTTAGCAATGACCCTCGCTTATTGTGCTGGTGGCTGTTGACAGACAGTTGTCATAGTTATGTGAGCTTGTTGAGACGCCAAATCTAACTCTCTCCTGGTCTCACCTCCTCCACCTCCATATAATGCTGCCTCTCCTCACCTCCTCACCTCCTCCACCTCCATATAATTCTGCCTCTCCTCACCTTCTCCACCTCCATATAATGCTGCCTCTCCTCACCTCCTCACCTTCTCCACCTCCATATAATTCTGCCTCTCCTCACCTTCTCCACCTCCATATCATCCTGCCTCTCCTCAACTCCTCATCTTCTCCACCTCCATATAATTCTGCCTCTCCTCATCTCGTCTCCTCTTCTATTTTGTCAGCATTACATTAGTGGTAAACATGATGGTGGATCATTAGCATCTTTTATTATCCAATTAAAAACTCTGCCTGCCTAATTACCTCCAATTAACAACGCTGACGGTAAGGAGATTGCCTTCCTGCTGGCTCAGGACCAATCAGAAGACAACAGCAACATCCATTCATAAACAGAGTAAGCATATCCATTAAGACGACAATCTCTTAACCTCACAAATTCTGTCAGTAAGGCCAGATATTATAAAGTTATTATATTGGCTTATCTTGACGGAGTTTGAAAACTCTCTGGATATGGCAAAAAAATAATCTAGTTGGAAACTAATTGTGGCAGACTATGCAGCCAGTAAATACATATACCGCTAAAGTATGGAAAAGTTGCCTGTTAATCCTATTTTCTGTGTTGGAATGTGGAGGCGGGGCTTGTACCAATCAAATAAATATTAATTAAGGTAAACTGCTAATTGTTCGCCAGTATGGATGATGTCATTATTCATACGAGGAAGTAACAACCATTCACTGGTCAGATTTGTGAGACACTCTTTTCTCCCGTTTATGCTTTTATCCTACAAACACAATTACGGGATGTGTAAAAAACATTAAAAGTGTGTACATAAAGAAATTACTTCAGTTTTGGAAGTGCTATTTTTACCAGTCAGTTATATCAACAAGAGCCCAACAAGTGATCATGTTAACCAGAGGCGCGGAGGCTCCAGGAACTTTCTAGTTACAGTAGTTAAAGTCCATAGAATGTCTACACGGCCCTAAAATGTCAGGTTTTTGTGATGTGAAAAAATGTGAGAAAGATAAATGATGTCAGAACTTTTTCTATCTTTAATGTGACCTACAATGTGAACAATTCAATTGAAAAACAAACTGAAATCTTTGAGGAATAAACAACAACCTTAACCATAATAACACAATTTATCTTTCTCTTCTTTTTTTACATCACAAAAAAAGTGTGTGTAGGCTTTTTATATCCACTGTATCAGTTGGCGAACAGTGGATTACAAACTGAGAGACGATGTAAAACCACACGCTCATGGCAGAATGTGGCCAGGGATTTGATTTTTAAAGTGTTTCACTGCCTGGTAGTTCTTGCAAGTGGCTTTTGTGAGGAAGGAACAGTTAAGGGAACTGAAGAAAATGTTGGGTCACTTTCCGGGGACAGCGTTAGGAAATTTATAATTTAAAAATTGCATTGTAAAGATTTACTTTTAGCATTAATTCGGCCCACTTACCAGCTTCTGTCAGTATAAGGTTACCTTTTCAACGTTGTTTATGTTTTTGAAGATGATAGAAAGAAATTCTAACAGCTGGGGAAACAATTATTCTTAATTGTGGGTTGAAGGACAGCCACTAACCAGAGAGCTGAGGCCAGAACACAGCTATACATCATTATTAAACTATTATTGATCACAGTCAACACACAAACACGCACACACACATTTTATATTACAAAGATTCACTGATGGAATAGCTCAGCTTATATGTTTATATATTTAAACATCTACCACCACAACCCTTAACCCTTAACCCTAACCTGTCCTCTACCACAACCCTTAACCCTTAACACGAACCTGTCCTCTACCACAACCCTTAACCCTTAACACTAACCTGTCCTCTACCACAACCCTTAACCCTTAACACTAACCTGTCCTCTACCACAACCCTTAACCCTTAACCCTTAACACTAACCTGTCCTCTACCACAACCCTTGAGTCGTGTGGCTGCTTTTATCAGTTCAACAGCTGCCTCTGTATTAATGTCCAAGCAGAAGCTGCTGCAACTGCCATCACACAAAGTTGCCACTTTTAGTATTGAGAAAGCACCACTTTGATTATGGTTTCACATAAAGAATAAGACTAAGAAAAATGTAGTGATACTTATTTTAATTATTTAAACCGTTTTTTTGTTCAGTTTTTGGAAAGGAGTTTGGTTAGGTCACATGCACTGTTATAAGGTCTGAACAGACTCATGTGAAATCATACAGGAGAGAAGCCAGTCAGTTGAGTTTGTGGCAAATCCTTTTACAGAGCTTGTATATTGTTCTTTCTTTTACTGCACATATGATAGTTCATACTCAGACAGTATACATTACATTGCATCTGTATTGTTTTGCATTTTGTAACTCTCAGTCGAATATAATAAAAATGTTCCAGTCGACATGGAAGATTTCTAAGCTAATTAATTAAGCTAATTGTATCGTCACACCCCTCCAAAACAGTAATAGTAACTATGGTAACAGTGTTGTTACAGAGTAATATTGCAATAGTCACTAACGGCTCATCACCATGGGATGCCTTGTAAGCCATGTGTACCAAGTTCCTGGGACATGCAAGTGAAGCCCAGCAAATGGTGTGCTGAGGCAGTATGTCAAACGTGACACGAATGAACAAGCTCCGTGCTTTGATGGGTACTGTGTTCTCCAACCCTTGTTAGATCCATGTTACAGTACACCGACATGGTATTGAGGTTTTCTTTGGTTTATTTGAACAATAAATCATTATTTACAAAAAAGCTTTGTGTGACAGTTGCTGGTTTATTTCTATCTTCTGCTTGCGTTACAGGTTTGAAAGGCAGTTCAATTTCATTTTATTATTTTCCTCTATCTGAACAGCGAAGCATCACATTCCCAAAATACAAGCATTAAAAGAAGATCTGAGCCAAACCTTTCTTTAGACTCTAGCTGGCTGGTGGGTTATTAACCAAGTATATAGACGTGTTGATTATGCAGGGCTGGTTCTGGTTTTGATTCATTAGCTGATCTGTTAATTAACTCAAGTGACATCACTAACCTTTACACTGGGGTCAGGTATGGATGTAGAAGGAACTGTGATGTCACTGGAGCACTTTCTGAAATTAAAATTTCTCAACTCGATTGGATTTAGAATCTAAACTCCCAGCGCAAAAACGCTTGTGTCACCCAAAGTCGTGGTTTATTGGTGACATTTCCTGTGCATGTATGGTTTGATTCCTTGTTTATAGCATGTATTCCGCGTGCCAGACGTTGTTGTTCAAAAGAAGTTTGACAATTTGCAGAAAACCAACAACCACTGAAATTGATGCATTTTCTCTGATGAACAAATACCAGAACGATATTGACATATTTCTGTTTAATAGTGTGATACTTCTCTCTGAGGTAGACCATTATTACAGTTCAAGAACATTATTTTCAGTTTGAAAACAGACAAAAAGCAGACGCGAAATCAAAAAACGTTCATTTACAACATCTTTCAAAATGAGGTAGAAATGGTTACAGAAAATGTACAATAACCAAATTACTGTAATGACAGATTAAAAACGGCAAACAAAAGCCCTTTTTGTTGGACAAACTGTTTTTGCATTCATTATTATTGTCATTGGCTTTATAAAACCACACTCCCTGATTAAACTACGGTGTTCTGTAGACTTGGAATAACAATGATATGAACAGGGAATACTAAAATTCCCAATGCACAGGTAAAGCATTCCCGTCATGACCAGGAATTTGACTGTAAAACTCTGTCATTCCAGATAATTCCGGACACAGGTTTCTGCATGGTGTGAGGTCTCATTATAATAGACCATTAGACGTCCATTTGAAAGAATAACTCACCCAATCCATATTTCTAATGAGCAGATCCATTCTGCTAATTGACTTCAATTGGTTCATCAAGCAGTTAAAATAAAATCAAGAGAAAAACAACCCAATGTAACCTGGCCTTTTACTAACAAAATAACCAACAAAATGTGGATGTTTTTCTTAATCTACAAACACAGTAGGAATGTTTTGGGAATCTAAGCTTGGCTGAAAGCCGATTAATGATTCCCATTTTCCGCTGATAGTGCTGACATACGCTGCTAATAAAAACAAGTTGTTTGTACAAGACCGCAGAGTGTCAGAACGATGTATCATGTCATTAGGACGTGCACTCCTGTTGGTCTGGCTGCTGTTCATATACTATCTAGTCACTTCAATACCATTCTGTCATTAGGACGTGCACTCCTGTTGGTTTGGCTGCTGTTCATATACTATCTAGTCACTTCAATACCATTCTGTCATTAGGACGTGCACTCCTGTTGGTCTGGCTGCTGTTCATATACTATCTAGTCACTTCAATACCATTCTGTCATTAGGACGTGCACTCCTGTTGGTCTGGCTGCTGTTCATATACTATCTAGTCACTTCAATACCATTCTGTCATTAGGACGTGCACTCCTGTTGGTCTGGCTGCTGTTCATATACTATCTAGTCACTTCAATACCATTCTGTCATTAGGACGTGCACTCCTGTTGGTTTGGCTGCTGTTCATATACTATCTAGTCACTTCAATACCATTCTGTCATTAGGACTGTCATTGCACTCCTGTTGGTTTGGCTGCTGTTCATATACTATCTAGTCACTTCAATACCATTCTGTCATTAGGACGTGCACTCCTGTTGGTCTGGCTGCTGTTCATATACTATCTAGTCACTTCAATACCATTCTGTCATTAGGACGTGCACTCCTGTTGGTTTGGCTGCTGTTCATATACTATCTAGTCACTTCAATACCATTCTGTCATTAGGACGTGCACTCCTGTTGGTCTGGCTGCTGTTCATATACTATCTAGTCACTTCAATACCATTCTGTCATTAGGACGTGCACTCCTGTTGGTCTGGCTGCTGTTCATATACTATCTAGTCACTTCAATACCATTCTGTCATTAGGACACTCCTGTTGGTTTGGCTGCTGCACTAGTCACCTGTTGGTTTGGCTGCTGTTCATATACTATCTAGTCACTTCAATACCATTCTGTCATTAGGACTCCTGTTGGTTTGGCTGCTGCACTCCTGTTGGTCTGGCTGCTGTTCATATACTATCTAGTCACTTCAATACCATTCTGTCATTAGGACGTGCACTCCTGTTGGTCTGGCTGCTGTTCATATACTATCTAGTCACTTCAATACCATTCTGTCATTAGGACGTGCACTCCTGTTGGTTTGGCTGCTGTTCATATACTATCTAGTCACTTCAATACCATTCTGTCATTAGGACGTGCACTCCTGTTGGTCTGGCTGCTGTTCATATACTATCTAGTCACTTCAATACCATTCTGTCATTAGGACGTGCACTCCTGTTGGTCTGGCTGCTGTTCATATACTATCTAGTCACTTCAATACCATTCTGTCATTAGGACGTGCACTCCTGTTGGTTTGGCTGCTGTTCATATACTATCTAGTCACTTCAATACCATTCTGTCATTAGGACGTGCACTCCTGTTGGTTTGGCTGCTGTTCATATACTATCTAGTCACTTCAATACCATTCTGTCATTAGGACGTGCACTCCTGTTGGTTTGGCTGCTGTTCATATACTATCTAGTCACTTCAATACCATTCTGTCATGCACTCCTGTTGGTTTGGCTGCTGTTCATATACTATCTAGTCACTTCAATACCATTCTGTCATTAGGACGTGCACTCCTGTTGGTTTGGCTGCTGTTCATATACTATCTAGTCACTTCAATACCATTCTGTCATTAGGACGTGCACTCCTGTTGGTCTGGCTGCTGTTCACTTCAATACCATTCTATTTGATAGCTCACCATAGCAGCTTTCTAATGACCCTGGTTAATAATATAAATGTCATTACACATAAATTATGACATATTTCAACCCATCTCTCAGTGCCTGCTTAAGTATCCGAGTCTTCCTGCATTTTATTTTTCCAAAACGTCCACTTTTCCCACGCAACCCGTGTACCCCGTGAAGTGAACAGGACGCGGTTTGGGACGGATCAATATGTGCCTGAGGTCTGGGGTCACTGTGTATGACCTGACCGAATGGCACGGCCAAAGTGATCAGCTGTACGGAGGAGGCCGCGGTGGCGCGAGTGCTGATATAATGTTGCTTCACATCAATCAGAGCAATGGCAGGGGTTAATAGGCAGGAGGCGATGGGGGTGGGGCCTGGGGCAATGGGGGTGGGGCTTGGGGGTAGGGCGATCGGGGTGGAGCGGTGAGGGGTGGAGTGGGGCGTTGGGGGGGGGTGGCGATGGGGTGTGGGGCTATGAGGGGTGGGGCGATGGGGTGTGGGGCGATGAGGAGTTGGGCGATGATGGGTGGGGCGTGTGGCGATGGGGGCGTTGGGGGGGTGGGGTGATGGGGCGTTGGGGGGGTGGGGCAATAAAGGGGCGGGGCAAGGGGTGATGATGGGTGGGGCAGTGGGGAGTTGCCAATACCCGCATACTGACACAAGGGGCCTAGTGAGCAAAACAGAGTGGAGAGAGAAAGAGTGGGAGTGACTAACAAGCAGACGAAGACGAAGAAGAAGAGATTAGCATCATATTATCTCCCTGTGTCTACATCTCCTGTACCTGCAACGGAGTCACCACATGTTGTCCAATGGGGTGTATTACACAGAGAGGCTGTAATGGCAGAACCCGGGTTTATGTTTACTGTATTTTAAATAGTGAAATTAGTATTGAAATGTACAACGTATATATGTGTCATTTTTACATTTCATACATATATGCATAACACTGCTTAACAATCGATTTGTATAGTTAGACAGGATTAGTTGCCAACTGTCAAATTCTGCTGATTTGTCTGTAGGTCTTTGCACGTTTTTTCTTGTCTGTTCTACTATAATTTACATTCATTACATGTTGTTCAGTGTATTTGACATGGGCGTCTACGTTTGAAATAAAACTGCATATGAATGTGCACCAGATGAGTTGTAAGAACAGCGCCTGAAAACAAACAACGAACAACGCGCACGAGAGTGGATGAGTAAACAGTTTGCCCAACAAATTTTTTTTCCCTGTGTTCTACGTAACACTTCATAAAGATCACCATCATTCCACACCAACAAAATCTACATTGAAAAATAAACGGATGAAGGATACATTTTTGTTATATATTCATATAGGATATTAAAAACATGGATTTTATGGCATCAAACATCCTTTGAAATACCTGAATTACATTCAATGTTACTCTTTGTAGCATTTTCAAGTTTCTCTCCCGAGGCATGTCCACAGGCAACTGAAGTGTGCGCACACAACATGCCCTGTTAAGTCTCTTCTTTTATCCTCCTTTTTCTCTCCTCTTCTATTCTGTCCACTAAGACCCGAAGATTACATACATTCTTTATTTTTTATTTCTGAGGTAAAGAAATTCTTCCTGAGCATTTTAAACAAGACTACATACACACACACATATATATATATATATATATCATACTAAGAAAACAAGGAGATAAGTGAAACAGACATCCAAGGAGCTGCCATCTTGTCTTATAGTAACCTAGTGTTACTGGGCCGCATGAAAGCAACGTTCCCAAAAGAGAAAGAACCACACGGATGAAGAAGGAATGTGTGATAAACCACAGTTCAAATATATGTGGGAAATTGTGTTAATTACCTTCAATTATAATCTTATAGTCATGTTCAACCACAACGCTGTCTCATTACATTACAAATTCTGTTTTTTGTGTGTATAGTACCATTCAGATTGCATTGTGGTGGCTTCGCCTTCATGTAAGCTACAAATGACTTCTAAACCGTCTGGGTGACAAAGTGCCCAACATTTGCAAATCCAGCGACAATGACGCGCAGAATTAGTCATTAAATCAGCATTATGGTGAAAGTTGTGTTTCAGCTCAATAACCCTTTATGACAGGCAAACAATTAAGTACTGATTATTATTTTTGGTATTTTAAAGTAAATTATAAAGTTGTTCAACGGTCAACTGACCCCTTCCGCAGATCAAATGATCCAATAATGATTAACAAAAAAAATCCCAGAATTTCCCAGAATTCCTTGTTTTTTTTCCGAAAAGATAGCATGGTTCTAAGGTTCCAGATTACGCATTTATTGCCTCCTTTTCCCAGGAACATTCTGACCTGGATTTCTTAACAAGACTGTGTGTAACTTTGGGAAAATTACCAAAGTTCAGCAGCGTACATGTGAACTGGTATTAAATATGGTCCTGAGATCTACCAAACCAACATTGGGTCCTGTTCATTAAGGCAGACACGTTTAAACACTATTAGGACAGATACATGGGCCCCGTTTCAATCCTTTGCAAAGAACGGCGGTAATGAGAGTCTCTTGTTATCCACGTTGTTCAGTCCTTGATTTGGGGCGTTTCTGTTTGTTTAGTACCTAATGAACAGGACCCAGATTATCCATCACCTCGGACCCACTACACCGTAACATGTTGATTTGTGTCCTGGATGACAAATTTTGCAAATCTTTGGGTGAAATCGGAATTAACTAGAGATTGACATTGTGCTTGACTCTGCTTTAGCATAAGTAACGTGATGTCAAGACGCAAGAAGAACCGAGCGATCAAATTATGCCATATATGCACACCAAACCTGCAACTGAGTCTTAAACTCCCATTGGTCAACTACTGAAATACACTGCACAATCCCAAAAGTCTATTCACCATTCTTTGGGAAAAATAAAGTATATGTATATTTGATAGGAAGAACAGCACACCGTGCCATGCTAAACCAGTACACGAAAACATTGATCAACTTCTCGTCTCTCCCAAACCTTTGATCCCATTGACCATCTTAAACCTAACTCTTTTGGCTGCATGATAATGAGCAAAAACAAAAAGAAAACAATCCCAAGGCCTGTCATCGTGTTGAAAGTGAAGACAGGTTTTAGATCCGCGGTCTCCTTGGTTACGATACATTATACAGTGGCTGTTTCTCTCCGCTTTCCGCTCATCTCAGTGGCTGTACATCTTGCTCCACTCCACACAGGTGTCCAGTTCTTTCTGGACGGCGTGCGACTGCGGACGCACTTTGCAGAAGGCGTTCTCGAAGTCCTTGAGGCCGGGGGCACATGTAGCGGGTCCCGAGAGGATGTGAACGGGGCCCTGTGAACCCGAGGGCGACGCCAACGACAGGGCCTGTTGGCAGAGCTGCAGCAGCTCCCGCACAGTGAAGCCCTCGGAGCGCTGAAGGATGGCTCCTAGCTCCCGGTCGCTGAGAGGGCACCCCTGAGGTGCCAGCGCCTGCAGCAGCACCTGTCTCCGCATCCCGGCGTCCGGCAGGCCCACGTGGTAGCGCTTGGCGAAGCTCCGGTGCACAGCGTCCTGGAGCAGGTCTGGCCGGCCTGTGGCGCACACCACAATCACCAGGCCTGGGGGCCCCCCGTGTGATGCGAGCCCCGCCTGGGCCTTCTCCAGGGTGGACAGCAATACCCGCCTCAGCCCGTCCTCCTCCTCCATAGCCTCTGCCTCGCTGAGTAGTATCACGGAAGGTTGCCTCGACGCCGCCGCAGCCGCCGCCTGCAGCGTGGCTCCCAGGATCCCCTCTGCCTTCACACTGCCTTTGGAGGCCAACATGGCACCGCTGAGCCGGAAGAATGAGGCTCCCAGCTGGGAGGCCATTGAGCGGGCCAGGGTGGTCTTGCCACCACCTCGGGGGCCGAACAGCAGGACGGTGGCCGGGGGTCGGGCGCCAGGGCCGGGCCTGAGGCAGGGCCACAGCAGCTCCTCTTCCAGGGCAGCCTTGACGTGACTCAGCCCAGCCAATTCCCCCCAAAGCAGGGCCGGGCTGCAGTCCAGCACCTCCCCGTTAACCAGATCCAAGAGCCCGGGGTCAGGACTCTTCTGGTTGCCCGGCTCAATCGGTAAGCGTTTGTTGTTCGGGGCTTGCCGATGCTGCTGAGATTGTGTGAAGCTCTGGTTCTCCGGTCCGCCCCCAACGTTGTCTCCGGTCATCCCTGTCGGGGGGCTATAGTCTCCAGCATATGATGGGGAGATGAGGGGCTGGGAGGATGGCTTACTGGGCTTGAAGGCCTGGGGATTTGTGCTGTCCGTGGTGAAGCCGTTGTTCCCTTTATCTCTCAGGCCGTATGGAGAGAGTGAGTCTCCCCCCACACCAGGCTTTGTTGGCTCGTAACCCGAATACTTCCTGTATCTAGAACCGTCCCCCTCTTCCTCATCCAGTGACATGTCAAACGCCTTCCTCTTCAACGCGCTTCCGGACTCCTGGTAGCTGTAACTTCCACCGACCGCTGTGGGCCGAGAGGGCAAGGGTAGGTACCCAGCCGAGGAGTGGCTGTAGGCGGGGGCCAGCCCGGGCTGATGAGGGTAGCTGCCGGGGTGGTAGTTATAAACAGTGGTGGAGGGGGAGTAGCTGGGCACCAAGGTGGGAGTTGGCTGGAGGGGGTGGTGGAGCGAGGCAGGTGGAAGTGCTGATGGGGGCTGTGGGCAGTAGCCGGATGAGAGATAGGTGCCGTTGTAGCTGGGAGGGTTGTAGTCTCCGGAGTGAGAGCCAGAGCAGGAACTGCTGCCACTATAACCAGAGTCAGAGAGGTTACTATTAGTAACTGAAACACTGCTGGCCCCAGGGGGCCCTGCTGATGAGGCCCCTGCCTTGGTGGGGCCTGACAGGACATCCAGGGACCCGGGGTAGCCCCCCTCAGCACCGTGGCTCAGCGGCCAGGGCTCCAGCTCGGTCTTGAGGCTGTTGTGGCCCCCAAAGGGCCCCGGCTCCGGGTAGGCGCCAACAGCGGGCCCCGACTGGCGCTCGTAGGCTCCAGAGTCCAGAACGCCAGAGTACTTCTCTGCATAGCGCTTCAGCAAGTTAGAGGCGGTGAGGGCTGAAATGTCGTCGTTGGCCCAGGCGTAGCCCCCGCGGCCATGTGCTCGGCCAGTGGCGTACAGCTCCGACTTGTGGGCCGGCGAGGAGGTGGTGGAGGACACGTCAAGGTGCTGCTCAGGCCACTGGCTGAGGGACTGGGCATGCTCGGGATTCCAGTGCATCTTATACAGGCCTGGAGGAAAGACCAAGAGAAGAAGAGTCAGATTGTTTACAGAAAAGCTAAATGTCCATTGTGTCCTATTTTACGGACAGTTCTTTTTGTAATTCTCCTCCAGGAGATCAGATACATCCTGCCCTCTGTATAGCCCTTTGCTTGTTCTCCTCTCCGCTGCTCACAGAAAAAAAAAAACAGGATCTGAACCCCAGAGACTGAGAGGCTGTTAGTGAGAGAACCGCTTTCTCCTGTTTCCCCTGCTGGTACTGGATTGTGTTTTAGTGTTGCCGTCATGCATGGAAGCACGAGAAGCTCATATTACCAAGAGAAAGAGAGAGAGAGAGAGAGAGAGAGAGAGAGAAGTACACAGAGAAAGAGAGAGAACAGAGAAAGAGGGAAAGGAAATGAGAATTTAAACAGCGCTTGCACTGAGATAGTAGAGGAAAGAATCACCAAGTAGCTCTGGAGAACAAATACAAGATAAATGTCGACTCGGGGGAAGGGGGAGCAACTGTGTGTCCGACTAGTTTGTCGGGGGTGTGCCTGGACAACGCTGCCCCCTGTGCTGACATCTGCATCCTTCCCAGAGGACGTATTGTTAACTGCCTGCTGCACGTCCACCAGAAGTCCTGGAGCACAACCCCCGCCCAACAACACAGCCAACACACACACACACACACACACATACACACACACACACACACACACACACAGACACACACACACACACACACACACACACACACATACACACACATACACACACACACACACACACACACACACACACACACACACACACACACACACACACACACACACACACACAGACACACACACACACACACACACATACACACACACACACACACACACACACAGACACAGACACACACACACACACACACACACACATACACACACACACACACACACACACACACACACACAGACACACACACACACACACACACACACACACATACGCACACACACACACACACACACACACACACACACACACACACACACACACACACACACACACACACACACACACACACACACACACACACACACACACACACACACACACACACACACACACACACACACACACACACACACACACACACACACACACACACACTCACATCATCGCTCTCAACCACACTGGTGGACACACGCACAGATCCAGGGGAGGAGACTGTTGTACGGGGGGTGGGGGGTACTGGACTGTTCATGGGGGGGGTTGGGTGGGTGTGGAATCACAGAATAGTGTGCTATTCATCCTGCAGGCTCCCATGAATGGAACATCGGGATGTGGAATGTCAGTTCCTCTGTGTTACATGGGCCTGACTGTAGTTAGTGCGGTTCCTCTGTGTTCTACAAGCCTGACTGTAGTTATTGCGGTTCCTCTGTGTTCCACGGGCCTGACTGTAGTTAGTGCGGTTCCTCTGTGTGTGTGTGTGTGTCTGTTCCTCTGTGTGTGTGTGTGTGTGTGTGTCTGTTCCTCTGTGTGTGTTTGTGTCTGTTCCTCTCTGTGTGTGTGTGTGTCTGTTCCTCTGTGTGTGTGTGTGTGTGTGTGTGTGTCTGTTCCTCTGTGTGTGTGAGTGTGTGTCTGCTCCTCTGTTCCACGAGCCTGACTGTAGTTAGTGCGGTTCCTTGCTGTGTGTGTGTGGCTGTGACTCTGGTTGATCACTTGTGCTCAACACCTGACAGACAGACGTCGAAGCGTACAGATGGATGGTAGAGCAGAAGACCAACCGTTCAGGGGGAGCCGACGGAAGAATGCAGAGGACAAAAAAACAAACCGCCGACGCTGGTAGAATCAGCCGCTTCATGAGGACCCGCACACTCAGACTCCCACTTTCTGAGGCCTTAGCTTGACATTCCAGACATAGTTGTGCATTATTGAACACGAATTGGCTTGTAGTGAGGGGGAGTGGCCATGCAGCTGGAGCCCAGAAGAATAGACATAGGAGAACCGGGCTTAAAGTTGAGTCAAATACGAACAAATTGTCGTTATTTCTGGCCTGCACCTGTCTGAGTTTTGAAGACCCGGTCCTTTTGCTCAGATCTGGACCGATACATGTAAGTGCATTGGGCTAACAGGTTTGTCTGACTATCCAGTTCCTCTCAGTCGATCTATGTCGTTTTTGTCTGCCTCCATGCAGCCTCTCTCCAACCCCGTCAACCTCTCCAGCCTCCATGCAACCTCTCTCTAACACTGCCAGCCACTCCAGCCTCCCTCCAGCCTCCCTTTAACCCTGTCAGCCTCTAAAGTCTCCCTCTCTCTAACCATGTCAGCCTCTAAAGCCTCCCTCTCTCTAACCCTGTCAGCCTCTCCAGCCTCCATGCAACCTCTCTCTAACACTGTCAGCCTCTCCAGTTTCCCTCCAGCCTCCCTTTAACCCTGTCAGCCTCTAAAGTCTCCCTCTCTCTAACCATGTCAGCCTCTCCAGCCTCCCTCTAACCCTGTCAGCCTCTCAAACCTCCCTCCAACCTCTCTCTAACACTGTCAGCCTCTCCAGTTTCCTCCAGCCTCCCTTTAACCCTGTCAGCCTCTAAAGTCTCCCTCTCTCTAACCATGTCAGCCTCTCCAGCCTCCCTCTAACCCTGTCAGCCTCTCAAACCTCCCTCCAACCTCTCTCTAACCCTGTCAGCCTCTCCAGCCTCTCTCAACCTCTCATTAACCCTGTCAGCCTCTCCAGCCTCCCTCCAACCTCTCTTTAACCCAGTCAGCCTCTCCAGCCTCTCCCAACCTCCCTTTACCCTGTCAGCCTCTCCAGCCTCCCTCCAACCTCTCTTTAACACAGTCAGCCTCTCCAGCCTCCCTCCAACCTCTCTTTAACCCAGTCAGCCTCTCCAGCCTCTCCCAACCTCCCTTTACCCTGTCAGCCTCTCCAGCCTCCCTCCAACCTCTCTTTAACCCAGTCAGCCTCTCCAGCCTCCCTCCAACCTCTCTTTAACCCAATCAGCCTCTCCAGCCTCACTCCAGCCTCTCTCTAACCCCGTCAGCCTCTCCAGCCTCCCTCCAACCTATGTCTGACCTCTTCCAGTCTTTCCAGCCTGTGTGTTTCCAGATTACAGCCTCCCTATTTATTCAGTCACAGCAAAGCAGAGCAGATGGACGTTGAGCAGAGGATTATCAAGTCCTTCATATTCAAATCCACTGACTGCCTTTAGTTCCCAACGTCCAAACCAGTTAAAGTAATCAGTCACTGGCGTGAGCCGCCCACACACTGCGCTAATTCCAGAAACATTAACGACATTTACTACGATACCACAGTGTTCTGTCAGAACATGCAGAGACCAGTTGGGAATTCTCCTCTATAACGCTAGGTCACATGACCACAGATTAATGTGGGCACACTCAGAGGTCAGGGGTCAGGAGGGTGGAGGGTGAGAGGTGAGGTGGGGAGACACGAGGAGGAAGAGATGGGCAGGAAGAGATGACGAGGAAAGAGATGCAGAGCAAATTAAGCTAGAGGCAGCAGGACAGGAGCAGGCAGCAAGACAGGAGCAGGCAGCAAGACAGGAGCAGGCAGCAAAACAGGAGCAGGCAGCAAAACAGGAGCAGGCAGCAGGACAGGAGCAGGCAGCAAGACAGGAGCAGGCAGCAAGACAGGAGCAGGCAGCAGGACATGAGCAGGCAGCAGGACATGAGCAGGCAGCAAGACATGAGCAGGCAGCAAGACAGGATCAGGCAGCAAAACAGGAGCATGCAGCAGAATATGAGCAGGCAGCAGGACAGGAGCAGGCAGCAGGACATGAGCAGGCAGCAGGACATGAGAAGGCAGCAGAAGGCCGTTTGTAAGCATCATAAGGCCCAATAATGGAGTCAGTGTGTGACAAAGATGGATGAAATCCCAGGGGAACTCATAAAACTGGCGCTGGACGGAGGATGGCAGGGAAGGTGGGGGCAGAAGGGGGGGGGGGGCAGAACGGGGGACAGAAGGCGACTCGTCCTCCATGGGTGTAGAGACGAGGGAGGGCGGAGAGGAGGACAGACGTTAGAACATCAGGACATTAGAGGATTCATTAAGCCATCCAGGGGGCTAACTGCTGACCACTCCATCATCAGAACAGAAGCATCATCAGAACAGAAACAGTGACCCTCTATAGGCTGCCGCAGGAACAGGCTCTGGCCCCGCCTCCAGTCAGTTAGTGACCCTCTATAGGCTGTTGCAGGAACAGGCTCTGGCCCCGCCTCCAGTCAGTTAGTGACCCTCTATAGGCTGCCGCAGGAACAGGCTCTGGCCCCGCCTCCAGTCAGTTAGTGACCCTCTATAGGCTGCCACAGGAACAGGCTCTGGCCCCGCCTCCAGTCAGTTAGAGACCCTCTATAGGCTGCCACAGGAACAGGCTCTGGCCCCGCCTCCAGTCAGTTAGTGACCCTCTATAGGCTGCCGCAGGAACAGGCTCTGGCCCCGCCTCCAGTCAGTTAGTGACCCTCTATAGGCTGCCACAGGAACAGGCTCTGGCCCCGCCTCCAGTCAGTTAGTGACCCTCTATAGGCTGCCACAGGAACAGGCTCTGGCCCCGCCTCCAGTCAGTTAGTGACCCTCTATAGGCTGCCACAGGAACAGGCTCTGGCCCCGCCTCCAGTCAGTTAGTGACCCTCTATAGGCTGCCACAGGAACAGGCTCTGGCCCCGCCTCCAGTCAGTTAGTGACCCTCTATAGGCTGCCACAGGAACAGGCTCTGGCCCCGCCTCCAGTCAGTTAGTGACCCTCTATAGGCTGCCACAGGAACAGGCTCTGGCCTCGCCTCCAGTCAGTTAGTGACCCTCTATAGGCTGCCATGGGAACGGCCTTGGAACCAATGAGTGAATGTGCATGAGAACGACTTGCCCGTGGTTGACTGAAAACAAATGCTTAATTAAAGATTCTCATCCATAGTTATGTTGGCCAATTAAAGGCTGGGGCAATGACTGAAGGTTAAACATATTTGGTCCAATCTAAAAGAAAACAAAACAAAATATCCTGTTAATGTCTGTCTTAATACGGCTAAAGGGATTCTGCTGGTTGGCAGCGGGAAGCCTTAACCCTCCAGGCTGTTGCCATAGCAAAATCATCCTTAAAAACCACATTCATAAATTCACAGAATGTGACACATGGAAACACATCTCTATATGAGTCCACGTAAACATCTCACACATATCCTGATATATGAATACATGTACTGTTTCTCTGGGTCTGGGTCCTGTACTCTTTCTCTGGGTCCTGTACTCTTTCTATGGGTTCTGTACTCTTTCTCTGGGTCTGGGTCCTGTACTCTTTCTATGGGTTCTGTACTCCTTCTCTCGGGCTGGGTTCTGTACTCTTTCTCTGGGTCTGGGTTCAGTACTCTTTCTCTAGGTGTGGGTCCTGTACTCTTTCTCTGGGTCCTGTACTCTTTCTCTGGGTCCTGTACTCTTTCTCTGGGTCCTGTACTCTTTCTCTGAGTCTGTGTCCTCTACTCTTTCTCTGGGTCCTGTACTCTTTCTCTGGGTCCTGTACTCTTTCTCTGGGTCCTGTACTCTTGCTCTGGGTCCTGTACTCTTTCTCTGGGTCCTGTACTCTTTCTCTGGGTCCTGTACTCTTTCTCTGGGTCCTGTACTCTTTCTCTGGGTCCTGTACTCTTTCTCTGGGTCTGGGTTCTGTACTCTTTTGGTCAGTTGTCTCCAAGCAGCAGCGCAAATAGACGACGTTCACCACAGACATCAGTCGGTATTCTTCATCTTAAACACGCTCACCTGTACAATCTTTTCCTCTCTCTTTCTCTTTATCTCACATGCTTTTCTCCCGCTCTCTTTCTCACCCTTTATTTTACTCACATCCTCCCTATCATAATTTCTCCTCATCTCATCCCTCCCCCTCCCTCTCTTCTCTTCCATCTCTCCTCCTCTCTCTCTCTCTCTCTCTGCCCTTCCCTCTCTTTTCTTCCATCTCTCCTCTTCTCTCTCTCACTCTCTTCTCTTCCATCTCTCCTCCTCTCTCTCTCTCTCTCCCCCTCCCTCTCTTCTCTTCCATCTCTCCTCTTCTCTCTCTCACTCTCTTCTCTTCCATCTCTCCTCCTCTCTCTCCCCCTCCCTCTCTTCTCTTCCATCTCTCCTCCTCTCTCTCTCACTCTCTCCTCTTCCCTCTCTCCCCCTCACTCTCTCTCCCCACCCCACTCTCCCCCACCACCTTGGTATTAGTTTGTCCCTATAATAGGATCTAGTTCTGTGGTTTGTGAAGCACTATGGTCTCTCTCCTCAATAATCTGAACTTTAATCTCCTGTCTGCTAGTCTGTCCCACATTAATCCACAGAGGGCCCAGGGATGGAGGATGCTAAGATTAGCAAGAAGAAACCAGGACAATGTGGTTGGACCATTGGGCTTTGGCGTAGTATTTCAGGCACAGTGTCCTCTAAGTAAACTGTTCAAAATCGCACAGGATTATGGGTAAAAGAACACATTTAGAAAGGTTCACGCGCAGCAACAGCAGGGGTGGATTGGGACCAGAAACATGCTTTGGCATAACTGGCAGACTGGAGGACCCCATTAGGTAAACAATCGATTATTGTTCTGGACCAGCGGGTCGAAACGAGTCCGGATCATCAGGCATCTGACCAAAATGGAAGGGATGGTAGCGAGAGAGAGAGAGAGAGAGAGAGAGAGAGAGAGAGAGAGAGAGAGAAGGAAACAGTGAGAGAGAGAGAGAGAGAGAGAGAGAGAGAGAGAGAGAGAGAGAGAGAGAGAGAGAGAGGAACAGTGAGAGAGAGAGAGAGAGAGAGAGAGAGAGAGAGAGAGAAGGAAACGGGGAAGACAGATGTTCTCAACAGAATGCTTCAGTTCTACTGTCTCTGAGCGTTTCAGCCATTGTGAGAACTTCTCACCCACCAGACGTCCTCTCTGGCCCTTGGCCCTTCCGTCCTACTTCTGTGTGTGTGTGTATACGTGTGTGTGTGTGTGTGTGTGTGTGTGTGTGGGTGTGTGTGTGCGCGCGCCATCCACTCGGACCATCCAGTTGGCTCAGAGACAAAGCTCAGAGGATCCTATTGTCAGCACACTGCCTGCGGTCTAATTATGGAAATCGTATTAATCTATTCAGCAGGAACCACCCTTCTGACAGCCTTTGTCCCTGCCGCAGATTTATTCAAGGACCCGTGAGTGTGTGTGTGTGTGCGCGCGCGTTTGTGTGTGTAAGACGCAACCTTTTTTGTGATGAAGACTGCGTGCGGCAGGAGCCTCCTCAAATAAAAATAGCTTTATTTGTAGATGAAGAGGAGAGGGTCTTTAATATGGGACGAGTGTTAGCCGGGGGGAGTGGGGCTCGTATTCAGAAAACAGACCACACTCTCAACCTGCAATTAGCCAATAATAAAAGCACTTCTGGTCACATGGTTACATGGTGCAATAATCACAGGTCGTTCACTGGTCAGGTGATGCTCAGTTTCCTGGGGGTTGACCACTTTTCAGGTTGCCCCGATGGAAACGTGGAGCTTCTGAGCCGTGCTGCTCTTCTCTGTGGTTGAAATGTGAGATTGGCCCTGCGCTGGTGGGGGCGCCGCCCCGGTGCTATTTTACTGCTCCCCATGGGTGTCTCCTGACCCCACCCCACCCCGCCCCCCTCGGTACACTTTGGCCTATCGCTGATCGTCTTTCCGGGCCACGTTGTTGTTTTGCTGCCCCGAGGAACTGAACTTACGTGGAAGCGACAAGCCTGTCGGGATGAACACAGGCGAGAGAAGAAATACCTCACTGAAGCATACCTCAGAAGCATCTAGAACAGATACCACTCTCATTTCATATCTGCATGCAGCGAGAAGCTTTTCTTCTCTACCAGCACCTCTGTGAGCTGAAGAGCTGCGTATTTAATGGACATCATATTTCTTTGAACTCAGGCTAATTCCAACGGATTCCTAAGTTGTTGAGTTAAGTGGATTCCTGAACACGTGGTAACACACTAAACGTTTACCGAATACGCCGCTGGGACGTTAATTTGAAAACTGTAAACGATGTGCTTCCTGAACTGTTGGACTGCTCTAAGCCGCTGGTTACACCAAGACTGTGGGTTGATCGTCTCTGAGGCCTGAACCGATACTCTTAACAGATAGAGAATATGCAGAAGTGAAGCACAGCCTGTGGCTCTGCTCTATCAGTGATCTTAAAAAGCCAACCTGTCTGTCTGTGTGGCAAAAGATGACAGACATTGTCTGAGAGAGTTGACAGCTCAAACAGGTTCTGGGAGTGTCTGATTGATCCTAAGAGCTTTAAGCTCCGTGGGCCGTCCCAAACAGCCCCGAACAAAAAAACAAACAGGAGAGTTCAGACCAGTCTATGTTTCAGACAGATTGAAACTTGTGACACATTTCTGGACTTTCAGAAACGTCCACGGTGAAAAACATTTGAAGCCCGACGAGCTGAAAGTGACGTCTGGAAATATAAATCACTTGGACAGCTAAGAGATAAGGGAGAGAGGGAAGGAGAGAGGAAAAGAATGACAGTGAGAGAGAGCGAGAGTGTGTGACTGAAGCTATATTTGTAGAGATAAATCACAAACGTGGGATTGAGATAAAGCTCGCTGACCGGTCGGTCTTTGGCTCAACCTAACCCCTTCAGTCAACAGCAAGTAATGTTTGGCAGAATACAGCCCCAGATTCTATAGATTTAGCTAATTGCTCAGAACGAGCTAATCTGCCGGTCCGTCTCTCTAATGGAATGTTAAACAATGTTCCTGTAATTTTTACCGTTCTGGTTCACCTGCATTCTGAAGTAGAACGCTAATACCTGCACAAAGAACCATCATGATCTGGGAGAATTGAGAACCTGAGTGAACCAGAACGGGTGGTTTTGTCGTTCCAGCTTAAACCAAAAGTGCTTTTAACTCCCAGACAATGCTCAATCTGTGTCTAAGAAACTATCCATAGAAATAGGTTGATTACTAATGTGTTTAATTAATTTATATCAGACAGGATGTCTTCATAACCTGGTTCAGGTTGTTACTACCGAACAAACCATAACCATGTTTCACCACAAAACATCAAACCATAACCATGTTTCACCACCAAAACATCAAACCATAACCATGTTTCACCATCAAACCATAACCATGTTTCACCACCAAAACATCAAACCATGACCATGTTTCACCTACAGAACCATGACCATGTTTCACCACAAAACATCATACAGAACCATGACCATGTTTCACCACCAAAACATCAAACCATAACCATGTTTCACCACCAAAACATCAAACCACAGCCCTGTTTCACCATAATAACATCCAAATCAGCCACTTTTCACTCAAAAAAACTATAAAGTATCTACCAACAAAACCAAAACAAAGGTTCACCATAAAAGCACCAATCTACCAACTTCACAAAAAAACTATAAAGTATCTACCAACAAAACCAAAACAAAGGTTCACCATAAAAGCACCAATCTACCAACTTCACAACAACATGGTTTACTGGAGAGTCTCAAACAGGGGAAGTCAGACTGCAAAAAATCTCTGATCCCATCGCAAACCAATTACCTACTTCAACCCGTTGATGTTTTTTCAAAGCTCCTCTTTCTCTGCACTGGATAAGACAGTGATTAGAAGCCTTGAACTCATTAGTAAAACCAGTCATGTGCCAGAGCTGCCAATCAACTGGCTGTGCTCTGAGTTCTGGGAGGGAAATAGTATCAGTTTGTAGAGAAACAGGGTCTGTATCACAGCCCCAGAGAGACATTTGAGACCTGGTTAGGGAACCTCTGAGGTCACAACCACTCTTCTTAACCCTTCCCAAACATTCTTCACCTCTCCTACTCTCACTCTCTTTCTCGCCATCTCTACGTTCTCCTCTCTTTTGAGGTCTCTGTCTCTCTATACCCATATCCCTGGTTCCTTCCACAAACATCCACACTCTTTTGTTACAAGGACGCTATCAATCAGAAACCGAATGTCTTTCGCTGTCTCTCTCTTTGGCCCTCATCTGCTGCTCTCTTTCACGGCTCTGGAAAGATGCAATCACACCTGCTGCCCAGTGCCAGTGAGTCCTCTCTCTCTCTCTCTCTCTCTCTCTCTCTCTCTCTCTCTTAACCCCAGTGAGTCCTCTCTCTCTCTTAACCCCAGTGAGTCCTCTCTCTCTCTTAATCCCAGTGAGTCATCTCTCTCTCTCTTAACCCCAGTGAGTTCTCTCTCTCTCTCTTAACCCCAGTGAGTCCTCTCTCTCTCTCTCTTAACCCCAGTGAGTCCTCTCTCTCTCTCTTAACCCCAGTGAGTCCTCTCTCTCTCTTAACCCCAGTGAGTCCTCTCTCTCTCTCTTAACCCCAGTGAGTCCTCTCTCTCTCTCTTAACCCCAGTGAGTTCTCTCTCTCTCTCTTAACCCCAGTGAGTCCTCTCTCTCTCTCTTAACCCCAGTGAGTCCTCTCTCTCTCTCTCTTAACCCCAGTGAGTCTTCTCTCTCTCTCTTAATCCCAGTGAGTCCTCTCTCTCTCTCTTA
>CM055728.1:28405263-28492763 GCA_029465975.1 Dallia pectoralis | reverse complement strand
TATTCATATTGAAAAAGGGCAGATGTTTTTTAGACCTCATAAATTCAAAGAAGTTAGAATGCAAATTGACAATTTCACATAAATCTTACTTTCGGATACTTTGTATAGGATATATTCTCATCGCCAAACACCCAGAAATAGCAGAAGAAACACTACACCTCCTTAAACATAGTCCGCAGAAGCAGAAAGGGATTTATTCCAAAGCCATTATAAAGTAATACTTTTTAAATTGGCCATTCTGTTAGATTTCCCCTCTTTTCTTGTAACTGTCATGCCAATAAAGCTCCTTTGAGGGGAGTTAAAGAGGTTGGAGCAAAGGACCCCTTGTGACGCAGACAGAGGCAGCAGCCCCATGGTGGCTGCAAACAAAGCTGTTTTAGAGAGGAAAAAAGGAGAGGGAGGGGAGAGGAGAGAGATGGAGGGGAGAGGAGGAGGAGAGGGAGGGGAGGGGAGAGGAGAGAGGGAGGGGAGAGGGAGAGGAGTGGAGGAGAGAGGGAGGGGAGGAGAGAGGGAGGGGAGGAGAGGAGAGGGAGGGGAGGGGAGAGGAGAGAGGGAGGGAGGGGAGAGGAGAGAGGGAGGGGAGAGGAGTGGAGGAGAGAGGGAGGGGAGGAGAGAGGGAGAGGAGAGAGGGAGGAGAGGAGAGAGAGGGAGGGGAGAGAGGGAGGGGAGAGGAGAGAGGGAGGGGAGAGAGACAAAACAGAAACAATAGAGAGGAGAGAAAGGAGATATGATAACTGAGAGAAGTGAGAGAACTGAGAGAAGTGTACAACTATATAAGACTACAATACCACACTATAATACACTAAAACAATAAGCTACGTTTCTACATTGCAAAGCACAGTTGTACTCCACTCTATCCTACTACATTACACTTCCCTGCACTTCACTGCATATTGATTTTCTGGGAAGAGAATTCAAAGTCCATTCTGCTCAGGTGGTGTGACTCTGAAGACCAAGGCCCACTGAGTCTGTGTCTGTAACTCAGTTTGTGTCTGTAACTCTGTCTCTGTAACTCAGTCTGTGTCTGTAACTCAGTTTGTGTCTGTAACTCTGTCTCTGTAACTCAGTTTGTGTCTGTAACTCAGTTTGTGTCTGTAACTCAGTTTGTGTCTGTAACTCTGTCTCTGTAACTCAGTTTGTGTCTGTAACTCAGTTTGTGTCTGTAACTCAGTTTGTGTCTGTAACTCTGTCTCTGTAACTCAGTTTGTGTCTGTAAATTAGTTTGTGTCTGTACCTCCTTTGGTTTGTGCTCATTAAGGCCGTGTCTGTAACTTTGTGTTCTAGCCTCCACATGATACAGCACAACAGAATCCACATCCTGATCTCTTTCAGTTTCAGCGATGTGTGTGTGTGTGCGTGTGTGTGCTTGTGTGTGTGCGTGCGTGTGTACGTGTGTGTGTGTGCGTGTGTGCGTGTGCGTGCGTGTGTGTGTGTGTGCGTGCGTGTGTGCGTGTGTGTGTTTGCGTGCGTGTGTGCGTGCGTGTGTGCGTGTGTGCGTGTGCGTGCGTGTGTGTGTACGTGTGTGTGTGCGTGTGTGTGCGTGCGTGTGCGTGCGTGTGTGTGTGTGTGGGCGCGTGTGTGTGTGTGCGCGTGCGTGCGTGTGTGGGTGTGCGTGCGCGTGCGTGTGTGTGTAGTGAAATAGGGGATGTGTGAGAATAGGGTACACTTACTATAGGGAACAATGGGACTCAGCATTCTGTGGAGCTGGTCTCAGTGGTGAGGACAGTGGTTCTGGGAGGAGAGAGGCGGAGCCAAATGCACGTTAGCGTGTGACCGCCAGTAGTCCATGGCTGTTACGGACAGTAGGTACTAATAAACTACAACACCCAGCCCTGGGGAAGGAGAAGAGTTACAGACTGTTACAGACAGTAGCTACTAATAAACTACAACACCCAGCTCTGGGGAAGGAGAAGAATTACAGACTGTTACAGACAGTAGGTGCTAATAAACTACAACACCCAGCCCTGGGGAAGGCGAAGAGTTACAGACTGTTACAGACAGTAGGTACTAATAAACTACAACACCCAGCCCTGGGGAAGGAGAAGAGTTACAGACTGTTACAGATGCACAATGCCCTCTGGATGAAGATCACACACACACACACACACACACACACGTGCGGTCCAAGACATTAGCACCCTTGGATAATATCCGGTAAAAAGAAAAACAAAATTGTCAAATGTCAAAAACATTTCCTGTGGCGGGGTATGGCGCAAACATTGATTTTGACGACTGATACGAGTAAATGCATTAGAATATAACAGTGTGAATTCAAGTCATATATGTTTCTGTTTGGTTCATAATCTTTTTACAGAAGAAATCAGTAATCATTGCTGAAAGGTTAAATTGAAGAGGATATTCTTAGAAAAACAGATGCGCGTTAAATTAAATCAAATTGAATAAAATATGAGGCTCTGCACAGAACTCTGTGTGTTAGGAGAGAACAGAACTTTGTGTGTTTGGAGAGACCAGAACTCTGTGTGTTAGTAAGAACCAGGGCCCATATTCATAAAGAATCTAAGAATCCTCTCAGAAAACTCTTATCTTAGCTTCAAAACTTTTACTTAGGAGTCTTAGCTTAAGAGCGATTCGGGACCGATCTGAGAGCAACTCTGAGTAAGGAAAAGACAAAACCTTTAATCTTAGTGAGGAGGCGGGGCTGACCCCGTTGCTATGTATGACACAATCTTTGAAGACTGTGATTGGTTGGTTGTCCAAGAAGGACACAAAAAGCGTGATTTTTAATATGGGTACTATTCTACGGCTTCACTTTGAAATTACATCCGTAATTTTTCTTATTTGACCCTTCTAATAGACACACACATTATATATGTGTATATAAATCCTTTTATATTTACAATGCTGTTAATTTCCTATAAGGTATTTGATTGGCTTAGAATGATACAAATTGTTCTACTCTTTCCAACTTGAACGTTTATGCTGTGGTACCTATTTCTATTAACATAAACATCCTCATCTTCCGACGGTGCAATAATTCGGATGTGGGTTCCATCAATTACTCCAACAACACCAGGGAAGCCTGCTATATTCATAAATGCAGTTTTATTGATTAATCCAAATATATATATTAATATATTTATATTTGGCTGAATGCCACGTAATAATTGTGATGAGGTGGCTATTAGTGTTGTTTTCTAATAACTGTGCGCACCTTTAAATGGTTTTTGGGGTTTGATATTCGCGGGAATAATTAGAAGGTTCTTTTGTGTTAGTTGGCGTTAGACATGGAGCCATACAGTTTATAGACATCTAACTATCTCTTTTTTGTTTACTATTAAGTCGTATTTTCACTTTAATGTTGTTCAGTATTTTGATACGTTGATACTTTGTGCCAATTATTATTTGTTACGAAGTAAAATTAAAAACGAAAAAAACTTGATCGAATTGTCCTGTGGATTTATTAAGGGAATAGTTGAGCGTCAAACTAAGGCTAAACTAAACTCTACATAGTGATTACTTTCATTTCTGGCGCTATGGCATTTCTGCGCTGTGTCTGAGATGTTAGCACGTCTCTAATAAGATCAATCACAAACATGATCCATGCACGATCTAATATATAGCGTCTTATTTACTCAATGTCATGCATTGTCTGCAACACATTTCTTCTCCCTCTTCGTCTTTCGGCAATTTTCTCCTCTGCTAAAGAAACTCTTAAGCCTCTTAAAAGTCCTCGTCCGTGCTCCTAACAATTTTGAACTTAAGACCTCTTTTAAGGGTTGTTAGAACTCTGTGGGTTAGGAGAGACCAGTACTCTGTGTGTTAGGAGAGACCAGTACTCTGTATGTAACTTAGGAGAGACCAGTACTCTGTGTGTTAGGAGAGACCTGTACTCTGTGTGTAAGGAGAGACCAGTACTCTGTGTGTTAGGAGAGACCAGTACTCTGTGGGTCAGGAGAGACCAGTACTCTGTGTGTAAGGAGAGACCAGTACTCTGTGTGTTAGGAGAGACCAGTACTCTGTGTGTAAGGAGAGACCAGTACTCTGTGTGTTAGGAGAGACCAGTACTCTGTGTGTTAGGAGAGACCAGTACTCTGTGTGTAAGGAGAGACCAGTACTCTGTGTGTTAGGAGAGACCAGTACTATGTGTGTTAGGAGAGACCAGTACTCTGTGTGTTAGGAGAGACCAGTACTCTGTGTGTAAGGAGAGACCAGTACTCTGTGTGTTAGGAGAGACCAGTACTCTGTGTGTAAGGAGAGACCAGTACTCTGTGGGTTAGGCTGGAACACTGAAGGGTGTATTGTCATGGATCTGAAAACAGGCAATCATGGGGTGAAGCAAGGTTTCTTACAACCCAAAAGAACCCAAAGAATTTTGAACCCAAAGAATTTTGTTTTGAGTTTAACTGGTCATTAATATTATTTATATGTATTCATAGAGATGCCATATATACTGATTCAAAAAGACAACACGAAAAAACAGGGGCAAAATATAAATACTCTTGTCAAGGTTATTTTTTGTGAAAAAAATCCAGAATGACAGATTTTCTTCAAATGATTCCAATCACAACATATAGTGTCTCTGAGGTTGTACATATTCAGACACCATGATTGTCATCTCTACTCCATAACGTGTCTCCGCAGCTTTAAGAACATTTGGCTATTGGGAAAGGCCTTCAGAACAACAAGAAATTACACAGAACTGAAACAAGTAAATATATAAAAATAACAAAAATATCTCAATCCTGTAAAAAAGCATATTTCTGCACGTCACTTAAATAAATAAATACAATAATCAGAATATAGCTCAAATTGTACTGTACCTTGTACAGTTATATTAAATATATTATATAATAATATTATATAGACGTGGATATTATGCAATATCCTCCACGCAGCACAGATCTCTAAACAACAGGCTGCACAAGCCTTCTGTCTAAAGTTAAAGCAACTCCCCGTCCAGTCACGCAGGACACCACACTAACATTCAACTAATGTTGGCTCTAAAAACATACTATGTCTTCGTGGGTCACTGTAAATAGTCCAATTACTTTGCTCTTGTGAATTCTATAATAAACAGCGCAAACACTAAGAAATAATTCTGAAAAGAGTGAGTGACAGAGAGCAGAGAGTAAAGACCCAACCAGATAGACGTAGGAACAGGAGGCGTTGGGGAATGTGTGGTGGGGGAATGGCCAGCCCCTGACCAGTCAAATCTGCCTTCACTTGGCTCCTTCCCAACTCCAGAGACAGAGTGTGCGCTCCGGTCAAACAGACAGCCGTCACCTACCCACCTCTACATGAACCACCACCACACAGACGCACCCACACAGATAGAGAGAAGAGACTGAAGCAGTTCTCACCCAGTCATGCCTGCACGTCCTGTTTCAGTGTGAGATCTCACTTCTCAGCAGTAGATAGGTATTCCTGTGGAGAGCAGAGAGCTGAGAGCAGAGAGCTGAGCCGAACGGGTGTTCACTGCCAGGCTTTTTTTCCACATATGGGACACAACTCAACTCTGCCTCTCTCCTCCCTCCCTCCCTCCCTCCCTCTCTCCTCCCTCCCTCTCTCTCTCTCTCTCTGTAGCTCTGCCTGCCAGTGACAACAGAGTGCACACACACAATTCCCCTCCCCCACGGTGCCCATCCCCCTCCCCCTCCTTTATGTTAAAAGTATTTAAGCAGGCAGGGAAAGAATGAGGGGGGGGGGCAAGGGGAGCAGAGAGCTGACCAATCATGTTTTTAGAGAGAGAAAGAGAGAGAGAGGAAGAGAGAGGGGAGAGAGAGGGTTGGAAAGAGAGAGAGGGAAAGAGAGTGTGGGGGGGTGGAGGGAATGAGAGAGAGAGAGAGAGAGAGAGAGAGAGAGAGAGAGAGAGAGAGAGAGAGAGAGAGAGAGAGAGAGAGAGAAAGACTAAAAGTGAGGGAGAGAGAGAGAAAGGGAAAGAGAGGGAGGGTTTGCATCCTAGAATCTAGAGAATGAGAGAGGAAAAAGGGTCGTAAGGAAATTTGTTTGGACCCCAGGAGTAGAATTAGAAGTAGGAAAAGGGTATGTAAAAGGGACAATGGGAATGTAGATGGGTAATGGGGTATGTAGAATGGTGATGGGGTATGTAGAACGGTAAAGCGGTATGTAGAAATGTACTGGGGTATGTAGAAGGGGTACTGGGGTATGTAGAAGGGTACTGGGGTATGTAGAAGGGTGATGGGGTATGTAGAAGGGTACTGGGGTATGTAGAAGGGTACTGGGGTATGTAGAAGGGTACTGGGGTATGTAGAAGGGTACTGGGTATGTAGAAGGGTGATGGGTTATGTAGAAGGGTGATGGGGTATGTAGAAGGGTGATGGGGTATGTAGAAGGGTACTGGGGTATGTAGAAGGGTACTGGGGTATGTAGAAGGGTGATGGGGTATGTAGAAGGGTGATGGGGTATGTAGAAGGGTGATGGGGTATGTAGAAGGGTACTGGGGTATGTAGAAGGGTACTGGGGTATGTAGAAGGGTGATGGGGTATGTAGAAGGGTGATGGGGTATGTAGAAGGGTGATGGGGTATGTAGAAGGGTACTGGGGTATGTAGAAGGGTGATGGGGTATGTAGAAGGGTGATGATTAATGTCAGAATTCTGAGAAAAAAGTCTGAATTCTGAGAATAAAGTCAGAACTCAAATATTTCTTTCACCAATGACCCTAATCCTTCTCCGTACAGAACAAGGTGCATACATTGGGTTTGAGTTAAATAACCACAATGTTAAATAGCTTAATCCGTTTGCCTTAAGCATTCCATCTGTTACATAATATATGTTAGTTATATGGAAATCACATCCTGGGAAGGTAGACTCTTACCCTCCAGTATTATTTCTATATGTGCTTAATTGATTTAAATAATGTCAATACGGCATTACAATCTCTGGCGTGCTGAGAGAGGATGTACATTCATAGGATTTGTCTTGCTTAGTAGACCGGCAAAAATTGGCTGCAATTGCTTTATCTATTAGCTGAATTGATTCAAATACCCTTTCCGTACCGATTCGGATGTTTTCATTGGAATGCGTACCATAATTACAGGAACCAGATCTCAGACTGAGAAAGAATCTTGATACAGTATATTTGAGTCAATGAAATCAGTTAAATCGCAATCAAACGGTGTGTGAGTCAACGTCCGTTAGAAGTCCTGCCCACAAACTCAACAGTGTCCTAGATCTGAACGTTCCCTTCTGCAGCCAGATCCTCTACCCTCACTATCTTCCTTCAAATTCTTTCTCATATTTCTCTAGTTCTCCTTTTTCTGTAGTTTCACTCGCCTGCCCCTCTTCTCTCTCTCCTCCTTCGCTCTGTCCTCCCTATCCGCTTTCTTTCTTCTGTGGTCTCCATGAGCAGCACAGCTATTTTTCTGTTTTTAGAGCCACACTGAGGGATACATGGGCAGTCGGTCTTCTCAGCTTACACAGAGACACTCAACCCCTCTCTCCTCTCTCACATCCATCTCTTATCTGTTACCACGGAGACTCTCAACCCCTCTCCTCTCTCTCACATCCATCTCCTCTCTGTTACCACAGAGACACTCAACCCCTTTCCTCTCTCTCGTGACACACCCAGGGACATCTCTAAACACGTGACACACCCAGGGACATCTCTAAACACGTGACACACCCAGGGACATCTCTAAACACGTCACACACCCAGGTACATCTCTGAACACGTCACACACCCAGGGACATCTCTAAACACGTCACACACCCAGGGACATCTCTAAACACGTGACACACCCAGGGACATCTCTAAACACGTCACACACCCAGGGACATCTCTAAACACGTCACACACCCAGGGACATCTCTAAACACATCACACACCCAGGGACATCTCTAAACACGTGACACACCCAGGGACATCTCTAAACACGTCACACACCCAGGGACATCTCTAAACACGTCACACACCCAGGTACATCTCTAAACACGTCACACACCCAGGGACATCTCTAAACACGTCACACACCCAGGGACATCTCTAAACACGTCACACACCCAGGGACATCTCTAAACACGTCACACACCCAGGGACATCTCTAAACACGTCACACACCCAGGGACATCTCTAAACACGTGACACACCCAGGGACATCTCTAAACACGTCACACACCCAGGGACATCTCTGAACACGTCACACACCCAGGGACATCTCTAAACACGTCACACACCCAGGGACATCTCTAAACACGTCACACACCCAGGGACATCTCTAAACACGCCACACACCCAGGGACATCTCTGAACACGTCACACACCCAGGGACATCTCTGAACACGTCACACACCCAGGGACATCTCTAAACACGTCACACACCCAGGGACATCTCTAAACACGTCACACACTCAGGGACATCTCTAAACACGTCACACACCCAGGGACATCTCTAAACACGTCACACACCCAGGGACATCTCTAAACACGTCACACACCCAGGGACATCTCTAAACACGTCACACACCCAGGGACATCTCTAAACACATCACACACCCAGGTATTACAGTTAAACGTTCTAATTCTGGTGAATGTGATATTTCATTTGGCTTCTACATTTGACCTTAAATGACACAGAGTAACAGCCCTTTCTGCCAGCTCAGAGATCGGCTCTGGGCTGTTTGGCTTAGTGGAGTTTAACGAATGATAGACACTCCAAACGAAAGCGGCGTGTCAGACGGCAGGTCAACATGCTTGCGTACCGAACTCCTTCCGCGGGGCATGTCAACTCAACATCACAGCAGGCTGGGTTCTCTCTGAACCGGATAAGAGGGTCAGTGTGTATTGTATGTGTGTGTGTGTGTGTGTGTGTGCTGTGCTGTGCTGTGAGTGTGTGTGTGTGTGTGTGTGTGTGTGTGTGTGTGTGTATGCTGTGAGTGCAGTGTGTTTGAGTGAACCATGCGAGCAGGTCAGCTGGCTTAATCACCTGTGATGTGATGAATCAGGGTAATATGTAACAATGCGTAATCTCAATATTGAATGGGAAAACCTGCCAGACCAGCATTCCAGACAGTTTGGAAGACAAAAGGCTGATTCGCTAAGCAAAACTGGTTGAAATTGGTGGACAAAGCTGGTTAAATATGTGGTTTGCCGTTTGAGGTCTGTACTATATATCAGGAAATACTTGTGTAGATGGTTGAGAATGTAGGTCTAGCTTTAAAAAGGACTTCTGGTCTTCATGTGGATGGTTGAGAATGTAGGTCTGGCTTTAAAAATGACTTCTGGCCTTCATGTGGATGGTTGAGAATGTAGGTCTGGCTTTAAAAATGACTTCTGGTCTTCATGTGGATGGTTGAGAATGTAGGTCTGGTTTTAAAAATGACTTCTGGTCTTCATGTGGATGGTTGAGAATGTAGGTCTGGTTTTAAAAATGACTTCTGGTCTTCATGTGGATGGTTGAGAATGTAGGTCTGGTTTAAAAATGACTTCTGGTCTTTAGACAACAGCTGACCACCAGAGCGACGGAATCATTTCCTGCATTTTTCCAGGAAGTCTCAAAATAACAAGCACCAATTATTAGTGTACTCCTCTAGATATACCAGAGAATGACACCTCAGAAATGGCACCACCAAGGTAACGGCACACTACCTACCGGCTGTTGCTAAGTGAGTGTGGAAATGTTGCTAGGGAACACCCCGTTGACCGATTCCCACCCTGGAGTGCCTAAAACCTATCCAACTCCGGTGTGTTTATTTACATGAACACGCCTTGAACACATGCAAACTGTGAAACCCCAGAGTCAGTAAATTGCACGTAGCCTAAAGAAAACATTGCATGTGTGTGCGTGTGTGTGTGTCTGTGTGCTGCTTGAATGAATGAATTCTTGTGTTTGTGTGTGTGTGTGTGTGTGTGTGTGTGTGAGAGCTGTGTGTGTGTGTGTGTGTGTGTGTGAGCCTGTGTGTGTGTGTGTGGAGTGATAATCAGTTCCAGGCTCCTGTGGTTGACTGATATGATTTCATTAGAGCTGTAGGCGAGTGCGGAGGCTTTTCCAGAGATTAGGGCGGTGAGGGGGGCTAGAAACCCAACCCCAGCCCCAGTTGCCCTGCCCAGGGGTGGGAAGATCGTGGTGGTGGGGGGGTGTGGACAGGGGACACACACACACACACAGGAGGGGGGATTATTGCTGGAAGGTTCAGCTGTTTATTATTCCAATTCTAGCTCCAACAGCTGAAAATGGGAGAGTGAGCGCGATGCACTGGGATCAATGTAGAGAGGTTAAACCCTGTGGCAGGGCTGAACAGAGCTCAGAGAGACGACCTCAGATACTGACGCAGCAGTATGCATTGTGTGTGTTTGTGAGCGTGTGTGTGTGTGTGTTTGTGAGCGTGTGTGTGTGTGTGTGTGTGTGTGTGTGTGTGTGTGCGTGTGTGTGTGAGCGTGTGTGCATACCCCGACACACACTGGCGATCACAAAACGGAACAGATTTACCGCAGCTGAAACTGTGAGGGACGGATGCCTGTAGATCTGCTTCACACTGTGAATAGATGACAAACATGTAAATGAGCTTATTGGCTTATTTGGCAGTGATATTTCACTGTTGTTGTTGTTGTTGTCAATGTTAAACAAACTTTATGGACAAGAAACAAATCTGTTTCGGTGGTAAATGTTTTTCTCGTCTATTTTATAGCTGGTCAACGTGATGACAGCAATGACAAGAATGAATCAATGAATTACGAAGGAATCAGCAGATGATAAATGTATCTGAAAAAATTCAGATTTATTAGGTCTTGGCTCTGCTTCCTCCGGGTAGTTCGCTCTAAAATTACAGTAATATAGTCAAACATCACAGGCAATGAGAGGGAAGGCTGTACAAATCTGTTTCCTCCACTCATCAAACATCATATATCTAGATAGCCTGCTTGTTATTGAACTTATCTGATCAAAGTGCCAAGATTTCATTTTGAGATGTCCTGTTGTCTAGTCCAGGCCTAGTTGTTAAGACGTCCTGTTGTCTAGTCCAGGCCTAGTTGTTAAGACGTCCTGTTGTCTAGTCCAGGCCTAGTTGTTAAGACGTCCTGTTGTCTAGTCCAGGCCTAGTTGTTAAGACGTCCTGTTGTCTAGTCCAGGCCTAGTTGTTAAGACGTCCTGTTGTCTAGTCCAGGCCTAGTTGTTAAGACGTCCTTTTGTCTAGTTTTTAAGGGTTAAGACGTCCTGGAACGCCACACAGAGGACGGGAACGGGAATGTGTCATTTAGCTCTGTGTCCCTGTGTGTGTATGCGTGTGTATGTGTGTGTATGTTTGTGTGTGTGTGTGAATAAGATTATGTATTATATACTGTATGTGTGAGTAAGATTATATATTATATACCGTGTGTGTAAGATTATATATTATATAATGTATGGGTGAGGAAGATTATATATTATATACTGTGTGTGTAAGATTATATATTATATACTGTATGTGTGAGTAACATTATATATACTATGCTTTACTCCTAGTCATTCAATACCGGGAAAAGTAAACTTTCCTTGACAAGCTGCAGGTCCTCAAACATTCCCTTTTTGCTAGTTACCACCAGTCTAACTACACCTAACAGCCATCACTTCAAGCTCAATTCACTGGTGTGGGTCCATTAATCAGATATTACAAATATAAGAGACCATGCCGTATTGGCATATGTGATGGGTAAATATAGAATGTGTTATATGTATCTGAATAGTGCAAAATAAGATTTCCCACAGACATCTTTCTATGGATTCTCTCTCATGACTCAAAGGCCAAACAATGATTGAGTCCCAAATGTCCACTGAGGCTCTGGTCATGAGCACTAAAGGGAATAGTCGTCATTTTGGGAAGAACACAATTAGTTCCTCAGTTTAGCTAACTCTCCGGTCTAATTTCAGCCGATTTAGCCTATTTAACTGGAGCTACTGTCGATCCAACAGCCCTCTTTCTGACAGCTTAATATACTTTGTGTGAACGATTTTCTCCTGACTGTTTCTGGTGGATCTCTAATACGATCTACATTAAGGTCACAGATGTTTTGGTGTGTCAGAGACATAGTGAGTGAACCGGATGGAGTTCAATGGTGTGTCAGAGACATAGTGAGTGAACCGGATGGAGTTCAATGGTGTGTCAGAGACATAGTGAGTGAACCGGATGGAGTTCAATGGTGTGTCAGAGACATAGTGAGTGAACCGGATGGAGTTCAATGGTGTGTCAGAGACATAGTGAGTGAACCGGATGGAGTTCAATGGTGTGTCAGAGACATAGTGAGTGAACCGGATGGAGTTCAATGGTGTGTCAGAGACATAGTGAGTGAACCGGATGGAGTTCAATGGTGTGTCAGAGACATAGTGAGTGAACCGGATGGAGTTGTGGTCAGAGAGCATCCAGCATCAATCTGTTCCTCTAACTACACCACATGTGTCTGTAGACAGGTCGAGGTGGCCAGTTGGTTGCTAATGGCTGAGGGAGTCAGATATGGGGCTTGGCATGCTATGTTTGTGGGGGTTTATTTCCACGTGAGACTCAAAATTACACTAAAAGGAAGAACATTTAAAAAAAATATTGGCAATGTCAGTTACAGGAACCAGAATATATCATATAAACTAGGTTCAATTAAATCAAATCAACGCATCAACATGCCTGCCCTCAACGCAATATGTGCCCACTGCTAGACTGTGGAAATGGGTTCTAACTAGTCCCTGGATAGAACACTATTTATGTATTCTATTCACAGCCTGTTTACATGTAGCTCACAATACAGGAAATAGGGTAGCATTTGGTACACAGTGTGTCATGATAGCAGCTACGATCAACAGCACAACCGTGATTAATGTCTCTAGGACAGAGTGGACATCTGGGAAATTGATCAGAAATTGATTTAATTCTGAAAAAGACAATTCATATCTATGCAATCCAACAGATGAATGGATCTGTGTTCTCCGTATGGGAAATCAATGGTGGTCAAGAGATGGAAGGCAGGCAAGCAGTGAGGAGGAATCACCATCACACACACACCTATACACACACACACACACACACACACACATACAGTACCGAGATAGAACCCTGTGACACCGAATGACTCCAAGCAATATGAGTTTTCTTATAAACGAGAAAGCAATAATTGTGTCTGGTCCTCGGACTGAGAGAGAGATGAAAAGGGAGGTTGGTATGGAGCGAGAGAGGGTTGGATAATATGGTGTAAGGCGCCTGCAGTGATAATAAAAGAGGAGACTCCAGTCAGACCACTCTGAGCCTGGTGAAGCAATGAGAGGACAGACATCACGGCGTCAGATGTGAAGAGAGAGAGAGAGAGATAGAGAGAGGAGGAGATAGAGAGAGGGAGAGATGGAGATAGAGAGAGAAGGAGGGGAGAGAGGGAGAGAGATAGAGAGAGGGAGAGATGGAGATAGAGAGAGAAGGGGGGGAGAGGGGGAGATAGAAAGAGAGAGAGGGATAGAGAGGAGGAGATAGAGAGAGAGAAGGGAGGGGAGAGGGAGAGAGATAGAGAGAGGGTGAGATGGAGATAGAGAGAGAGGGTAAGAGAGCAGGAGAGAGGGGGGAGAGATATATAACTGTGTGAGATAACGGGGGTAGGATGAACCAGGATAGGGGAGGAGTATTGATGCTCCTGGTGTTCAAACACCAGCTATTAGTTGAAGCCATTTAAGATCATTAAGTCATCCAGCAGAATGTTCTGTATGTCAGTGTGATTTGGATGGACAAAGGAATTCTAGAACCCCTATAGAGGATAGAACCCCTGGTTACATACAGAACACAGTTACAGAACCCAGGAGTTACTTAACTCAAGTGCAACTCTATACGGCATGGACATATTTAGATCTATTGAACAGATCTAAAACTATTGAACAGATCCAGAAGCCCTGGACAGCTCTATAACTCCTGGACAGATCCAGAATCATTGGACAGCTCTATATCTCCTGGACAGATCCAGAAGCCGAGGACAGCTGTATAAGCCCTGGAAAGATCCAGAATCCTTGGACAGCTCTATAACTCCTGGACAGATCCAGAAGCCTTGGACAGCTCTATAACTCCTGGACAGATCCAGATGCCCTGGACAGCTCTATAACTCCTGGACAGATCCAGAAGCCCTGGACAGCTCTATAACTCCTGGACAGATCCAGAAGCCTCGGCTGGACAAAGTAGAAACCCACTGAAAGCTGCCGCTTGTTCAACTAATCCGAGCTCTGTCTCCAATGACAATGCAAGCACAGACAAAGGGCTCTTTCAGGAGTTCTCACCAAACCACCAACAAACTTGAGGCCTATTGCCATGTGAATGAAGTCGGACACTGAGTCTGACACAAAAAAATGTCTGTATGTTAGGAAAGACAAATGACTCCGTTTGGCAAGAATAAAGACATGTGAAAATTCTAAGGTGGTAGATGAACGTCTTTATTTGTTCATGCAGCTTCTATAATCCACTTTTATTATGCACAACCACAACCATTATGTCTCTGTTTAATCACGGTACATACTGCAGACCGGGATGAGCAGCTGCATTTAACCCAGGAAATCACAGATATACCAGAGGAAGAAGGAACACATGCACGTAAAGATAGTGTGGAAGTACACCTGAGACTGCACACACGCACGCGGGCACACACACGCACTCACACACGCACACACGCGCACACACGCACACACACGCACTCACACAAGCACACACGTGCACACGCACACACAACGCTGAAAGCAGGGGTCTTATATAAAGGGCAAAACTAATACTGTGTCGGTTAAGATCCACACAAGTTCTGGAGAGAAAGAAAGAGAGAGGGAAGGTTTGAAGGAAGAGAGATGGAGACGAGCAGGAGGGAGAGATAGAGGAGAACATGAGGGGGAGACAGAGGAGAGCAGAAGGGGGAGATAGAGGAGAACAGGAGGGAGAGATAGAGGAGAACAGGAGGGGGACACAGAGGAGAACAGGAGGGAGAGATAGAGGAGAACAGGAGGGAGAGATAGAGGAGAACAGGAGGGGGAGACAGAGGAGAACAGGAGGGAGAGATAGAGGAGAACAGGAGGGAGAGATAGATGAGAGCAGGAGGGAGAGATAGAGGAGAACAGGAGGGAGAGATAGAGGAGAACAGGAGGGAGAGATAGATGAGAGCAGGAGGGGGAGACAGAGGAGAACAGGAGGGAGAGATAGAGGAGAACAGGAGGGAGAGATAGAGGAGAGCAGGAGGGGGAGACAGAGGAGAGCAGGAGGGGGAGATAGAGGAGAGCAGGAGGGGGAGACAGAGGAGAACAGGAGGGAGAGATAGAGGAGAACAGGAGGGAGAGATAGAGGAGAGCAGGAGGGGGAGATAGAGGAGAGCAGGAGGGGGAGACAGAGGAGAACAGGAGGGAGAGATAGAGGAGAACAGGAGGGAGAGATAGAGGAGAGCAGGAGGGGGAGACAGAGGAGAGCAGGAGGGGGAGATAGAGGAGAACAGGAGGGAGAGATAGGGGAGAACAGGAGGGAGAGATAGAGGAGAGCAGGAGGGGGAGACAGAGGAGAACAGGAGGGAGAGGTAGAGGAGAACAGGAGGGAGAGATAGAGGAGAGCAGGAGGGGGAGACAGAGGAGAGCAGGAGGGAGAGATAGAGGAGAACAGGAGGGGGAGATAGAGGAGAACAGGAGGGAGAGATAGAGGAGAACAGGAGGGGGAGATAGAGGAGAGCAGGAGGGGGAGATAGAGGAGAGCAGGAGGGAGAGATAGAGGAGAACAGGAGGGAGAGATAGAGGAGAACAGGAGGGAGAGATAGAGGGGAGCAGGAGGGGGAGACAGAGGAGAGCAGGAGGGGGAGACAGAGGAGAGCAGGAGGGAGAGATAGAGGAGAACAGGAGGGGGAGATAGAGGAGAACAGGAGGGAGAGATAGAGGAGAACAGGAGGGGGAGATAGAGGAGAGCAGGAGGGGGAGATAGAGGAGAGCAGGAGGGAGAGATAGAGGAGAACAGGAGGGAGAGATAGAGGAGAACAGGAGGGAGAGATAGAGGGGAGCAGGAGGGGGAGACAGAGGAGAGCAGGAGGGGGAGATAGAGGAGAGCAGGAGGGGGAGATAGAGGAGAACAGGAGGGAGAGATAGAGGAGAACAGGAGGGAGAGATAGAGGAGAACAGGAGGGGGAGATAGAGGAGAGCAGGAGGGAGAGATAGAGGAGAGCAGGAGGGAGAGACAGAGGAGAGCAGGAGGGAGAGATAGATGGAGGAGAGAGTGAGGCAAACATAAGCTGATAGTCACAGAGACTTCTCTCTAAAGGACACTTAACACTCTCAAATTCAATCTCTCCAGTGTCCCAGACAGAAAGAGCGAGAAAGAGAGATAGAGATAGAGAGAGAGAGAGAGAGAGAGAGAGAGAGAGGGGAAAGAGAGAATGGGGGCGAGAGTGAGTGTGAGACATGCTACTTCAGTGCCAATCCCAGTAATCAGTATGTAATTGAGTTCCCAATCAGCCATCCATCAATAGTTAATGTAGCCCATCAGATCAGAGAAACTGACTACAGCCAAATTACTGACACATATCAAACCAGAAGACATGACCTGTCCTGGGCACATATCAAACCAGTAGACATGACCTGCCCTGGGCACATATCAAACCAGAAGACATGACCTGTCCTGGGCACATATCAAACCAGGTGACATGACCTGTCCTGGGCACATATCAAACCAGTAGACATGACCTGTCCTGGGCACATATCAAACCAGAAGACATGACCTGTCCTGGGCACATCAAACCAGGTCAAACCAGGTGACATGACCTGTCCTGGGCACATATCAAACCAGGTGACATGACCTGTCCTGGGCACATATCAAACCAGGTGACATGACCAGGTGACATCCTGGGCACATATCATGAAACCAGGCACATATCAAACCAGGTGACATGACCTGTCCTGGGCACATATCAAACCAGGTGACATGACCTGTCCTGGGCACATATCAAACCAGGTGACATGACCTGTCCTGGGCACATATCAAACCAGAAGACATGACCTGTCCTGGGCACATATCAAACCAGGTGACATGACCTGTCCTGGGCACATATCAAACCAGAAGACATGACCTGTCCTGGGCACATATCAAACCAGAAGACATGACCTGTCCTGGGCACATATCAAACCAGGTGACATGACCTGTCCTGGGCACATATCAAACCAGAAGACATGACCTGTCCTGGGCACATATCAAACCAGGTGACATGACCTGTCCTGGGCACATATCAAACCAGAAGACATGACCTGTCCTCCTCAAACCAGGGACACATATCAAACCAGGTGACATGACCTGTCCTGGGCACATATCAAACCAGGTGACATGACCTGTCCTGGGCACATATCAAACCAGGTGACATGAGCACATATCAAACCAGGTGACATGACCTGTCCTGGGCACATATCAAACCAGGTGACATGACCTGTCCTGACATGACCTGTCAAACCTGGGCACATATCAAACCAGGTGACATGACCTGTCCTGGGCACATATCAAACCAGGTGACATGACCTGTCCTGGGCACATATCAAACCAGGTGACATGACCTGTCCTGGGCACATATCAAACCAGAAGACATGACCTGTCCTGGGCACATATCAAACCAGGTGACATGACCTGTCCTGGGCACATATCAAACCAGGTGACATGACCTGTCCTGGGCACATATCAAACCAGGTGACATGACCTGTCCTGGGCACATATCAAACCAGGTGACATGACCTGTCCTGGGCACATATCAAACCAGGTGACATGACCTGTCCTGGGCACATATCAAACCAGAAGACATGACCTGTCCTGGGCACATATCAAACCAGGTGACACCTGTCCTGGGCACATATCAAACCAGGTGACCTGTCCTGGGCACATATCAAACCAGGTGACATGACCTGTCCTGGGCACATATCAAACCAGAAGACATGACCTGTCCTGGGCACATATCAAACCAGGTGACATGACCTGTCCTGGGCACATATCAAACCAGGTGACATGACCTGTCCTGGGCACATATCAAACCAGAAGACATGACCTGTCCTGGGCACATATCAAACCAGGTGACATGACCTGTCCTGGGCACATATCAAACCAGGTGACATGACCTGTCCTGGGCACATATCAAACCAGAAGACATGACCTGTCCTGGGCACATATGAAACAGGAAAATAGCAAAAAGAGTTTTTGAGCAAGCTCCATGTCTCTCTGGAGGTGCCCTAATTGTATCTGTGGTCTACTATCTTTGACCATAGGAAAACAATGCTTAAGTTTCTGAAGGAAGTGTGGTCCAAATCCCAAGTGAGGAACTGTGAGGACGCCACTAGACTATATATGCAGTATTAGTAGTGCCTAAGAACAGTTGTTAGTTGTGGTATAAGCGACACACACAAACGGATACATGTATAATTACTTTACTACAAACTGGGCACTCTGGGTCTTGGAGGCTGTTTGGCTTAAAGCCACAACTGAACGCTGAGTCAGCATTCAGCTAATTAGTATTCAGAGTTTAAACGTTGTTTACCAAACACTATTTTACAGGTGTGTTTTCTATATTTGGGTTTAGGGTTAAGCCTAAAAATAACCCGAACCCTACATATAACCCTACATATAGCCCTAACCCTAAAGATAACCTAACCCTAAAGATAACCCTAACCCTAAAGATAACCCTAACCCTAAAGATAACCCTAACCCTACATATAGCCCTAAAGATAACCCTAACCCTAAAGATAATCCTAACCCTAAAGATAACCCTAACCTTAAAGATAACCCTAACCCTAAAGATAACCCTAACCCTACATATAGCCCTAAAGATAACCCTAACCCTAAAGATAACCCTAACTCTAAAGATAACCCTAACCTTAAAGATAACCCGAACCCCAAAGATAAACCTAACCCTAAAGATAACCCTAACCCTACATATAGCCCTAACCCTAAAGATAACCCTAACCCCAAAGATAACCCTAACCCTAAAGATAACCCTAACCCTACATATAGCCCTAACCCTAAAGATAACCCTAACCCCAAAGATAACCCTAACCCTAAAGATAACCCTAACCCCAAAGATAACCCTAACCCTACATATAGCCCTAACCCTAAAGATAACCCTAACCCTAAAGATAACCCTAACCTTAAAGATAACCCTACATATAGCCCTAACCCTAAAGATAACCCTAACCGTAAAGAAAACCCTAAAACAACCTTGCAAATTGTCCCTACTTCTATGTGCGTACATTTGCAAACCCACCTCCTTGAGACTACTACCCATGCAGACCTTTCCCTTTTCAATAACCACTGCATGCCAAGCCATCAGTTAGCAGTTGGGCCATGATCCTCCAAGGTTAAACTGTACAGCTGTCTCAATGATTTTCAATTATACAGCCAGGAAGCAGCTCAACCCTGACCCCCCTTACACACAAAACACACACACACACACACAAACACACACACACACACACACACACACACACACACACACACACACACACACACACACACACACACACACACACACACAGACACACACACACACATACACACAAACACAGACACACACAGACACACAACCACACAAACACACACAACCACACAAACACACACACACACACACACACACACACACACACAACCACACAAACACACACACACACACACACACACACACATACAGACACACAAACACACACGCCGGTCGGCCATACAGGGTCATCTCAAACACCTCCGGGGATAATTGTATTTCACAACCTTCCTCTCTTACCCACTCGCTTTCGTTTTTTGCTTTACAGCTTCACTCTTGCTTTTACCAACTCCTGTTATCTCCCGTTTCAATCTCGGATCAAACTCAACTGCATCTAAGGAGTGAATCTCCCTCTTATTCTCGGCTCAACTTCAGGAAGACTTTGACATATTTGCTAAATGAATACAGTGTTTGTTCCGCTGCTTTTGAAAACCCTCGTTATTCACAGAGACGGATCCTTACGCTGTAGTGTTTAAAGCCAGGCAGAGCGACTTGTCACGTTCGATTTGACGTTTAATACTCTTACTCTACAATTAAAACAACCAATTGGCATGAACGTAAACCAAACATACACTGTACAAACTTAAATTGCGCTAAAGGGCGACTTACTAAATCATGTTCAATACAGTAACGACTAAAAGACGCAACAAAACACACTCAACTACTTAGGACGTAACGTGAATCAATCACAAGCAACCGTGAACCTAACAAGAGACCTTAAATAGCCCATTGATTAACTAACCTACGCCCGGTGCTTAGCAAAACCCAAAGCAGCTGTGCTCCTAATCAACATGATACACAGAAGTGCTCTCCCCTAAACACCCTGTGACAACACAGCTCACCCATTTGTGACATTCACACACATAAGTACGTAATGCTGGTAATAGTGTAAGCAGCAAACATAAAGCATTTTATTATTGTTTTTAAGGCTAAAAACATTATGCAAAAAATAATAGTGGTGTCAGATTTGGCAAAATCCACGAGACATCACAGAAAGTGAGTAAAATTAGTAAGTAGGAACAAAAATAGACACATGTTTCCTCCGTCTTAAAGGGAGTGGTGGTCTGGGGTAAAAGTAGGAGGGTAAAACTGTCTTCTCTGTCTTAAAGGGAGTGGTGGTCTGAGGTAAAAGTATTTTGTGAAGTGAAGTGAAGTGTTCACCCCGGTTTTAGGAATGAAAGGGACAGATCAGTTTATCTTAATCTGTATTTGGTGTCCTTATAAATTGTAGTGGGAGAGATAAATTATATTATGGGATTAGACTGAAATCTCCCCCTGAATGACTGTAAGAGCATTCCGAATGCCTGGTGTGGCCTCCCAAATCACTGGAGTGGTATAGTTATCACATTCACTATATCAATGTCCCTTTACCCTTGGGCTAGCCTGAATGGATGGTTCATTTAAGTCACCCTAACATTACATTACTGCCAAACACTCACACACACACACACACACGCGAGAGACACTCAAAAAAACACACACACACACACACACACACACACACACACACACACACACACACACAGACACACACACACACACACACGAGAGACACTCAAACACACACACACACACACACACACACACACACACACACACACACACACACACACACACACACACACACACACACACACACACACACACACACACACACACACACACACACACACACACACACACACACACACACACACACACACACACACACACACACACACACACACACACGAGAGACACTCAAACAAACACACACACACACACACACAGACACACACACACACACACACACACACACGAGAGACACTCAAACACACGCACACGCACACATGGCACACACAGACAGACACTAACCACACACCCAGACCCACACACACATACTCACACACACAGACACATACACCCCACTCTACCCAGATAATAAATTACATCGTAAAAATATAAATCTACCCAATAAGCGACTTGGTGTTCAATATAAGTGGATTTGACACTGGTTTATCCTTGCTCAGATGGGCAATAGCAGACATAATTGCTCCATTTACTTGGGCATATATTATTCCTAATGTTAAGGTGCTGTGTCCATAATGGCAACATACTCCCTTTGTAATACACTACCAAGGATTTGAACATAGAAGGATGCCAGTGACAAGCAGTGCACTGTTTAGGGTGTAGGGTGCCATTTGATGTTCAGTTATAAAGACACAGGATCTGAGGAACACCTGTACATACGTCTCCATTTTCCCACATTACTGACCGTATAAGACTTCCCTCACTGAGAGACATAGTGGATGTTTCCCAAGTCCTTAACAAACGTTGGCATGTGACAGGACAACCAGCCTTAAAGGGCAGTACTGCTGTTACAGCGAGGACGTCTTGTGGTGTGGAGATCATTTTAACATGATGCTCAAAAGACGATATCTTTCTCCACATGTGGCACAAGATCATTTGAGTTATACAGTAAGTTTCCCAACATTGAAATTACCTATATGTGACTTTTTTAGCTCTACAATAACTTGAAGACGAGTCAAACAGTGAAAAGTTAGTGCGAGGACTCGGACTGGACATGCGATACCAATGCTAGAACATTGGCAAACACGGTCAGGATAATAGAAGCCTGTTCTGCTGTCACACCTTAACAGAGTGAGAACAAGGCAAGGAATCTATGTGCTCTGATTCAACGTTAACTGTAGACGTCTGGGTGTCTGTAGCTCTGATTCAGCGTAACTATAGGCGTCTGGGTGTCTGTAGCTCTGATTCAGCGTAACTATAGACGTCTGGGTGTCTGTAGCTCTGATTCAACGTAACTATAGAAGTCTGGGTGTCTGTAGCTCTGATTCAACGTAACTATAGAAGTCTGGGTGTCTGTAGCTCTGATTCAACGTAACTATAGAAGTCTGGGTGTCTGTAGCTCTGATTCAGCGTTAACTGTAGACGTCTGGGTGTCTGTAGCTCTGATTCAGCGTAACTATAGACGTCTGGGTGTCTGAGGGAAAGATATATCGTATATTGATGAGCCACTAAAAGAATGTCCAGCACTGGACAGACCGGTTTCCGGCCAACACTAGGGGTAACGTGGCAACACCAGGAGTAACCTGGCAACTAAGTTTAGCTACTAACACAGTTTCAGAGCGTTAAGCTACAGGTGACACGTCTAATTTACAGGAGGAATTTTCAGGAGTTTCCACAACAGGCTTGTCTTCCGTTTTGGAACGAGGCCACATGCAGGAACTCCTCACTGGCATCGGGGCCCAGATTGGACTGTGGCCCTGGAGCAGAGATTAACCAACCAGTTTGGACGCAGGCCTGTTGGCTCCACCCACAACCTCCACCACATGCTATAACCTATAAACGCCTTAACCAGACAGGGGCAGTTGACAAGCAGCTGAGCAGTGACGTGGTTCCAGGCTTTAGTCTTTGCCCCTCCTCTCAACTGCCCAAACACCACGTGAACACCTTGAGTCCACTGTCCCAGACATGGGGGCTGAAACACATACCAATACCACCTATATAAGATACAAGGATGTCAAACATGTTGGTCAGCACATTCCGGGCAGGAATGTCCATGTACATACGAGCTCAGATTTCATATGGGAATGTCCATGTACATACGAGCTCAGATTTCATATGGGAATGCGGCCTGCAACAGGAATGACCCTACATGGTCATCGGTATTCATTTTAGACTGAGGCAATAAAACAGGAACTCCTATATGGGCGCAGACACACATTGGAATGCAGCCTTCAGCCAGGAACTCTTATGATCCAGACCAGCGGCATCCAATCGGTCACATGCACGTTCACTCACCTGAATTAAATCGCTCGTTCTCTGTGTATAAAAACAGCATCCATCTTTACACCTTATAATAGTGCCTCATGCCCAGTACAACCTCTCACTGCAGTGTGTTATTCCAGCTCCATATTCCAGCTCCATATTTCAGCTCCATATTCCAGCTCCATATTCCAGCTCCATATTCCAGCTCCATATTTCAGCTCCATATTCCAGCTCCATATTCCAGCTCCATATTCCAGCTCCATATTCCAGCTCCATATTCCAGCTCACATATTTCAGCTCCATATTCCAGCTCCATATTCCAGCTCCATATTCCAGCTCCATATTCCAGATCCATATTCCAGCTCCATATTCCAGATCCATATTCCAGCTCCATATTTCCGCTCAATATTCCAGCTCCATATTTCAGCTCCATATTCCAGCTCCATATTCCAGCTCCATATTTTAGCTCCATATTTCTGCTCCATATTTCTGCTCCATATTCCAGCTCCATATTCCAGCTCCATATTTCAGCTCCATATTCCAGCTCCATATTCCAGCTCCATATTCCAGCTCCATATTCCAGCTCACATATTTCAGCTCCATATTCCAGCTCCATATTCCAGCTCCATATTCCAGCTCCATATTCCAGCTCCATATTCCAGCTCCATATTCCAGCTCCATATTCCAGCTCCATATTTCCGCTCAATATTCCAGCTCCATATTTCAGCTCCATATTCCAGCTCCATATTCCAGCTCCATATTTTAGCTCCATATTTCTGCTCCATATTTCTGCTCCATATTCCAGCTCCATATTTGAGCTCCATATTCCAGCTCCATATTTCAGCTCCATATTCCAGCTCCATATTCCAGCTCCATATTCCAGCTCCATATTTCAGCTCCATATTACAGCTCCATATTCCAGCTCCATATTCCAGCTCCATATTCCAGCTCTATATTCCCGCTCCATATTCCAGCTCCATATTCCAGCTCCATATTCCAGCTCCATATTCCAGCTCCATATTCCAGCTCCATATTTTAGCTCCATATTTCTGCTCCATATTCCAGCTCCATATTCCAGCTCCATATTCCAGCTCACATATTTCAGCTCCATATTTCAGCTCCATATTCCAGCTCCATATTCCAGCTCCATATTCCAGCTCCATATTTCAGCTCCATATTACAGCTCCATATTCCAGCTCCATATTCCAGCTCCATATTCCAGCTCTATATTCCCGCTCCATATTCCCGCTCCATATTCCAGCTCCATATTCCAGCTCCATATTCCAGCTCTATATTCCCGCTCCATATTCCAGCTCCATATTCCAGTCATTTAGCAGACATACGCTCTTATCCAGAGACACTGACATGTACAATTAGGGTTAAGGGTCTCAAGGTCACTGTGACAGGATTCACCTTGTCAGATTGAGAATTCAGCCCATCTAGCACTTGTTTTCTGGCCCACGCCCTAACCAGTACCAGCTGTCATACCCTGGGCATCCTGCTCTGAGAGCGGTGCCAGGCCCGGTTCAGCCCGTCTAGAACTTGTTTTCTGGCCTATGCCCTAACCAGTACCAGCTGTCATACCCTGGGCATCCTACACTGAGAGCGGTGCCAGGCCCGGTTCAGTATTACATTAGTGACCGATTGCGTTTAGGACGCGTGGTTCAATATATGCTGTAAATATGTATACTTCAGTTGACTCAGTCACTAAACTGTGGTTGATTTGGTATCTGTCTTTTCGCATCGCAAACAATTAACTCTGCTGTAGTTTTGAATGGGTTCGCGATGACATCACTGGACACTTCTTGTCCCACAGCAGAGTAAAGAAGGCCTGCATCTACAGTACTAGTTAATGTGTGTTTAGTGTGTGGACATGTGGTCTAACAAATCCCTCAAGTATTAACTCGAGCGACTGGGTTAAAGACATACTAAGTGTTTACTATGTCACAGTCATTTACCCATCACTGCTCTTCTTTAGGGGACTTTGAAAAATCCCTGGTATTTTTTCGTTAACAATGGCAAAATATAATTTTCTAATTTCAATTTTACAATATTCCGTGTACATCAATCACCCAAGACAAAAATGTGAAACATTTATGGAATAAAATTAAACAAAAGTGCCAGAGGGTAGAGTACGTATTCAGTCGACTGTAAGCCCTGGTAAATCCTGTAAATGTGTCAACTTCAAACGTTTCTGCCTTTGATCTGTTCCTAAGGATTGAGTGAATGATGTTCTGTCTGTGACAAGGTCTAACAAGTCAGCATAAGTAATGATTCGTGAGGAGACGTGTGTGTGTGCGTGTTTTTAACTCAGTCACATGCTGGGTAAAGCCTGTGTCTCGTACAACAGGGTGGCGTGAGGGACTGGTGCTAATTCTACTCTGTTTACTATCCTTTTAAAGGGGTATTTCTTTGGCATGGAGTCAACACAGCCAGTGGATCTATTTACAGCCACGGGTATTTCTCACGATGGACAGCAGGCAGGAAGTCTCGCACACGCACCGGCACACACACACACGCACATATACACACACTCAAATAAAGATGCTTAGCACACATACAGAAAACACATAGGGAACAGACAAACATACACATATCCTGTTTTGTGACTTTTTCCCATATTATTTCACACACCACTCACAATGCCTGGCTCTGAAAACTCAGAAAACAAGTACAGACACACACACACACTGAAAACTTCAGCAAGCTGACAGTAAGTCATATTTGATGAGACAGCTTCTTGGACTGTCAATATGGTGCTACATTAGAAAATATTTTGCAATGTCGAATAAGAAAGAGTATGAAACTGTACAAGGGTTTTGTAAAAAAACGGTGTGTTAAGGAGAACATCTGTGTGAGTGTATTTATGTGTCTGTATGTGTGCATTTTTGTGTGTGTACCTGTCTGTATGTGTGTAATCATGTGTGCATCTGTGTATGTATTTATGTTTGTGTATGTGTGTATATGTGGGTATGTTTAGGTATGTGTCTGTATGTGTGTCCTGAAGTCCTCAGTGTATGCAGTGTGTGTGTGTGTGTGTGTGTGTGTGTTCTGAGGTCCTCAGCATATGTAGTGTGTACTGTGTGTGTATGTGTGTATGTGTGTCCTTTGTGTCATATTGATCAGGATCATGCTTGGTCTTGTGACTAAAGCCAAAATAAAATCCCAATATTGACCAGATACTTATCAATAAAGGTGTGTGTGTGTGTGCATACGTACTTTCTTATCAATAGGGCGGTGTATAAAATAGTTTAGGCTTCGATCATTTTTTTTATTTTTCAATAAATATATAACATTCTCAGTTCAATGTTGTACATCTAAATACAACTTCTCAGTTCAGCCCAACACTGTACATCTAAAACCCAGCAGGCGGAACTAGTTACCATTACGTCATGTCATTCTGTCAGGTTGCATGACTAAAAATTGGACATTCCAAATTCCACGAGGAAACTGCATAACACCTTTGTTATTTTGGACAATATTGCAAAAGGTTGAGAGGAGGCCCAGCCAGTGAATTTGTCTCCGTAGTAACAATATCTCAGGTGACTCATAAAATCTAATCAAGTGTCTTCAGATTCCTGATCCCATTCCTTTACCATTTATTGGATGGATTGCAACCCAGTGAAGAGGTTGACTCATAAAGCAGACGCAGGCCTGGTTACACACACACACAAACACACACACACATGCAGACATGCATACACACCTACACACAGCGGGGTTTAATAGTGCCATTTCATTATGACATGGTTTATTGCTCTCGGTGGTCCACACTAAGATCAATTCATTTAAACTCCAATAAGATCACACACACACATGCATGCACACACTTGAACATAGACTTGCATGAAACATTGTCTTAACATTCAGCTAATTTAACAAAAGCGAAAAACTGAAACCCATGGAACACTTGGAACCCATTAAACACTTGGAACACATGGAACACTTGGAACCCATGGAACACTTGGAACACATGGAACACCATGACCGGACAACAGATAAAAGGTCAAACAGACAGTTAGACGGTCTACTCCACTACAACATGATCAATTGACATTATCTGAACCATAGAACTGCAACACAGAGTCTACTCCACTACAACATGATCGATTTACATTATTCATCGGAACCATAGAACCACAATACAAACCTCTGAACATGTCTCAGGTGGGATTTAAATAAAACATATTTTTCTGTAGCAAATATTTCATGCAATCAATACGTACTGTGTATGTCTGTAGGCATTCATGAATGTATTTTTTTTATTACACAAATAGTGTTCTGGTTTCAGCTAGGGTGAGAAAGGCAGCATCATAAAGTCTGGTAAATGTTTTTTTCCATTTATGGTCAGAGAGGGGCAGTCAAATCAGAGCAGAGCAAAGCAGTATAACGGGGCCTTCTTCTCCCAGCCTCCAGCCACATCTCCACCAATCCTGTTACCGAGGGGATTTGTTCAGCTAGCCCTATAAAAGATTAGTCCTCCAGGAGAGAGAATGGACTTGATTAGCTAGACAGCAATTTAATGGGATTGTCAGAGCAGGCAACAATAAATCAGCTTTTGTGATTAAATGGGATCTCCAGTAAAAGTTGTACGTCCGTCTTCGAATCAATAACTATTGAATGTTTCGCCCTTTGTTCCTCTGTGATGGGGAAAAGAGAGAGAAAAAGAAACAAAACCAAAATTTCCGGCAAGCTAATGATCTCCGCCAGGCGCCGGTGTCGAGAAACGACTTACATCTTTCACAGGGAGGGAGGGACAACGAGGGCAGTGGAGACAAACGGGAAAGGGAATTGGGAGAGAAGGCACATCAGAAACAGAGAGAGAATTAAAGAGAGAGAATTAAAAAGAAAAAGAGATAGCAAAAGAACAAGGAGCAAATAATCAGGGAACAACTGAAAGCTAGTGTCCTGCTGGCTGGTCGGTGTGTAGCTAGTTGGTCGGATATAGTCTCCTACTGGCTGGTCGGTGTGTAGCTAGTTGGTCGGATAGAGTCTCCTGCTGGCTGGTCGGTGTGTAGCTAGTTGGTCGGATAGAGTCTCCTACTGGCTGGTCGGTGTGTAGCTAGTTGGTCGGATATAGTCTCCTGCTGGCTGGTTGATGTGTAGCTAGTTGGTCGGATAGAGTCTCCTACTGGCTGGTCGGTGTGTAGCTAGTTGGTCGGATATAGTCTCCTGCTGGCTGGTTGATGTGTAGCTAGTTGGTCGGATAGAGTCTCCTACTGGCTGGTCGGTGTGTAACTAGTTGGTTGGATATAATCCCCTGCTGGCTGGTTGATGTGTAGCTAGTTGGTCGGATATAGTCTCCTGCTGGCTGGTCGGTGTGTAGCTAGTTGGTCGGATATAATCCCCTGCTGGCTGGTTGATGTGTAGCTAGTTGGTCGGATATAGTCTCCTGCTGCTACAGTATATTGGAAAGCCACAGCTCTTTATGATGGCATGGAAACCTTTCCGGCGGTGTGAGGAGCAGCAGAGAACTATTAGATTATGAAATATCTTATTGTGATTGAACCATTTCAGCACTGGACCAGGTGCTTGGTATTAGTTGAGTCTATTACAGGGAAATGATACTGGACAGTGGAGGCAGGAGAGACCATATGGTCAGCTAGGCTACAGACCATGACCCCATGACCCCGTGCAGTGATGGAGTGCTGCATTGGTCAATGAACGAGTGCTGCTCTCCGATTGGCCCAGAGATAGTAAACATAATATATATTCAGACTGGAGAGAGACAGAGGAGGGTAGGGACTACTGCCCCTTAGACAACAACAGGAAATCAAGGAAAATGCTATTGGGATGTTTCCTTAGAAAACTTCAACACAACTGGATGTTTCTCAATACATGTACTGAACAGAAATATAAATACCAACATGCAACAACTAAATCCATAGATTTGAAATGAGTGAAGCTTTAATTTGTTTATAAGAAAAGTCTGGATTATTTCCGCTTGTTTAATATTGGAGACACACAAGACATTAGCAGCAGATCCCTGAAGGTGTCCTGTGGTATCTGGCACCAAGACATTAGCAGCAGATCCCTGAAGGTGTCCTGTGGTCTCTGTCTCTATAAGACATTAGCAGCAGATCCCTGAAGGTGTCCTGTGGTACCTGGCACCCAGACAATAGCAACAGATCTTTCCAGTAAGTTGTGAAGTGGATGCGCCTTGGAACGGACTTGTTGGTCCAGCATATATCATAGATGCTCAATCGAATTGACATCTGAAGATATGGGAGGGCAGGGCAACATCTCTACGTCATGTTCCTCAAGCCATTCTAGGACAACGTGTGCAGTGTGGCAGGGCGGATTATCCTACTGAAAGAGGCCACTGACATCAGGGAACATTATTGCCATGAAGGGGTGAACCTAGTCTGCATCGATGTTTAGGTAGGTGGCATGTGTCAAATTGACATCCACATGAATGCCCGGGAAGAGGCTTTTCCAGCAGCACAATGCCCAAAGACAGGGAGAGACAAACAGGGTAAAGGAGACCCACAGGGAGAGACAGACACAGGGAGAGACAAACAGGGTAAAGGAGACCGACAGGGAGAGACAGAGACAGGGAGAGACAAACAGGGGAAAGGAGACCGACAGAGAGAGACAGAGACAGGGAGAGAGAATGACCGGGAGAGACAGGAAAAGAAAGAGAAAAATACCAACAGGTTCTGAGTTCCAGGTCCCACCAACATTCCTGTTTCTTTGATTATGGGGGGTTTCCATGTCTGTCCATCATCATCTGGCCTCCACACCAACATGCACACACACACAAATGTTTACCCTCCTCTTGTCCTCCCCCAGTTGGGAGGAATTCTGCATCTCTGGACAGTGTTCCATTTCTCACAGACCACATCCTTGATAGCTTAATGGACCGTGTCTGAGCAGACGTGGAGTGGGAGAGGCAGTTCTATGACCGAGACAGCAGCCTACATCTGATGAGGTTCCACAGGGTTCTCAGTTCTTCAGTTGTGCAGTAGGCGGGGTTAGATAGGGTGGCATTTGGGAGGGACACAGAAAACCAAGGGAGGTACAACATTCAATGTCCAGGTCACAGGGATTCACAGGGGAATCACAGAGGAATCACGGGGGAATCACGGGGGAATCACAGAGGAATCACAGAGGAATCACGGGGGAATCACGGGGGAATCACGGGGGAATCACAGAGGAATCACGGGGGAATCACAGAGGAATCACGGGGGAATCACGGGGGAATCACAGAGAATAACTGGAAATCACGTTATTCAGCACAATAATCAGTGCCCAACTGTGGTTTGATCAAGGAGGACCTAAGTATGTTTCAATTCAATCCAATATCATTCCAATATCATACCATTGAATAACAGAGAACTAGATATGTTCAGGCCGTGGCAATTTGATCTAAATGAATTCAGCCACAGCTGTTCTGAACCTATTAGATGCACTTTCCCTCATACAGTTTATTACAGGCTGTATGTCCAGTCAGAGGACTGCTGTATCAAAGAGCAGGCTGTTACAGAGAGCATGCTGTTACAGGCTGTATCTGAGAGCCGGCTGTATCGGAGAGCAGGCTGTTACAGGCTGTATCTGAGAGCAGGCTGTATCGGAGAGCAGGCTGTTACAGGCTGTATCAGAGAGCAGGCTGTTACAGGCTGTATCAGAGAACAGACTGTATCAGAGAGCGGTATCTGCTGTTCTGAGACCTGGCCATAAGTCTTTGAAGTCTCACAGACTGATGTGCTGCGCTCCATTTGTTGCATTAACTTCAACCATACCTTAGCTCATTGATAACCTACAGACTTATGAGCTAACAGATGCGCTCCCAGGGAGGGCAAAGTCTGGATATTCCCTTTGATCTCCACTGATTGGAGTAAATCTGATTCTAGGTTTTAGAGCCCTCTCCTTGTGGAACAGTCTCCCAAACGCTCTAAAAAGTAACAAATTAGTGCAGTTCACACCGTCATATTTTTTATGACCTGGTACATTGTGGTTATTTCAACCTGCTAATTCAATATTGATGCAATGGATGTGCTTTTACAGACCTCATTTCTAAACAAAACCTATTGCAAAAAAGTGTGTTGCAATAGATGAAACAGTATTTGTCTGTTGGGTCGAGGTCAGAAGATGATGCTGAGTTCAGAGACGTAGGACGTCTTCACACTCAGATGAGGTTGCTGAGTTCAGAGACGTAGGACGTCTTCACACTCAGATGAGGTTGCTGAGTTCAGAGACGTAGGACGTCTTCACACTCAGATGAGGATGCTGAGTTCAGAGACGTAGGACGTCTTCACTCGGATGCTGAGATTAGAGATGTAGGACGTCTTCACACTCAGTTCTAATTCTTTTACCTGCAGTACAAACATTTCTCTCCACTAGGTAATATAAGACTCATCCGGCTACAGAAGTGGGCTTTCAGATGCTAATAAATATATAATTAATATAATAAATACGATTGACAGGTTGTCGATGAGCAGAGGGACGCCGGACAAACACACAAACACAACCTTGAATCACGTTCTCGGCTTTGTACCACCGCAGAAGAACCCAAAGCCAATTATGACCCTAAGCCAAATCAATCTCTGTCTTCTCTCTTCATATGTTTTCTGTCTCGCCTACGCACGAAAAGACACAGGAGATGATGCGATGGAGAGAATAGAAGAGGTGTGCAGAGAATGAACGTGGGATGAAAAGAAAGACAGAAGACGTAATGTTCCATTGCTGTCACTCTTGCCTACCTTTTTATCTGTGTCACAGGGGGTCAAAGGCCAACTCTGTTCACACGCGAAAGCAACCACGAACACACACACACACACACCAAGGTAACTGAGCGCGGCCAGCTCTGCTCTTTGTCAGCGCTATACTCTCCGCCTGTCTGTCTGACGTGCGAAGGACTCTTCTGTCTGCAGCTTGAAGACTCTGCTTACTTTCTGTGGTGAAGGTAAAGAACTGATGGTCAGCCAAATATGTGTGTGTGTGTGTGTGTGTGTGTGTGTGTGTGTGTGTGTGTGTGTGTGTGTGTGTGTGTGTGTGTGTGTGTGTGTGTGTGTGTGTGTGTGTGTGTGTGAAGGTATAGCACTGACGGTCAGCCAAATGTGTGTGTGTAAATGTATTGCACGTATTACAATATTCCTCGGGTCATCTGAGAGACAAAACACATTGGGACTTAAGAAAACACTACCTTTGAAAGCATTTGTTTGATATGAGTCATGAGTTATATCCTACTGTCACAACAACAGAGGAACATGTCCACTCCTACTGTCACAACATCAGAGGAACATGTCCACTCCTACTGTCACAACATCAGAGGAACATGTCCACTCCTACTGTCACAACATCAGAGGAACATGTCCACTCCTACTGTCACAACATCAGAGAAACATGTCCACTCCTACTGTCACAACATCAGAGGAACATGTCCACTCCTACTGTCACAACAATAGAGGAACATGTCCACTCCTACTGTCACAACATCAGAGGAACATGTCCACTCCTACTGTCACAACAACAGAGGAACATGTCCACTCCTTCTGTCACAACCTCAGAAGAACATGTCCTGAGAGTTTACATCTGGACGGGTGGAACGACATAAAACAGGGTCAGCTATTTCCAGCACCAGCTGCCAAAGTCAAACGATACACTCTACAAATACGTTTTCAAAAGATCAAATTTATTTAATGTATCAATGTGTTTGAAAAAAACTAAATAAATTGTCCTGGATGCAGTGATTTTCGATGCAGCTGAGAGCCAGCAGGTGAAGGCAAAAGCACAGCTAGACCTTCTACCCCTCTGTTGCACACACACACACACAAACACACACACACACATGACAGAGGAGCACTGCGTCGTCTGACCTTCAGAGCTGGAGGATCATGGGAAAATATTACAGCCTCCACTACTGCTGCTCCCTTCTGCAAGGGCGGTGTGTGTTTGTGAGCGGGTGTGCGTGCACGGATGAGTGTGTATATATACACACGGTGTGTGTGTGTGTGTGTGTGTGTGTGTGGCGACACGGCTCAGGGCTATACGACCGAGCTCAGCTGTGGGTGTGTTAATGGCACTCATGCCTCTGATTGGGAACCCGTAGAACATCACCGCAGACCTTCAACATCCCAGTATCTGATGACCCTGAACCCACAACCCTGTGCCATTGGCCTGCCTGTCTGCAGACGCTGTGGGGGTGGAGGGAGAGAGAAGACCGCAATGAGACAAGAGCCAGGGAAGGGAGAGATGATGGAGAGAATTGTGACGGATAAGGGGGAGTGAGAGAGGGGGAAGGAGAGAGAGAATGGAGAGTGAGGAGTGGGAGAATAGAAAGGGAGAATGGGAGGGGGAGAAGGAAGGAGGAAAAGGAGGGGAGAATGGAGAGAAAGAATGGAAAGGGAGAAGGAGAAGGAGGGCAGAAAAGAGAAAGAGTAGAGAGGGTTTAGGGAAGGGGAGACAGAATGTACGCTGCTATTTTGGCCAGATTCACTGCTTGTCTTAATGACACCAGCCTGGAAGAAAGGTTATACAAGAAGAACATGAATACAAAAAATAAGAACACCTAATTAATGGGTAATGAGGTGGGACATTGAGTAAACTGTGTCAGGCAATGTTTCTGTGTGTGTGTACATACGTGTTCGTGTGTATGTGTTTAATTCAGAGTGTGGGGAGAAGGCAGGATTAGAGTAGATGATTGGTTTCAGGTTTATCACCGGTGGACCATCAAGGAAGAACCTGTCCTGTTTTCACACTGCCAGGAGGTGTCAGGGCTGACGATATGGTGGTTTCATATTAGAATCTGGTCTTGATACCCATCAGTAGAATCGGGTCTTGATTCACATCAGTAGAATCAGGTCTAGATTCACATCAGTAGAATCAGGTCTAGATTCACATCAGTAGAATCAGGTCTAGATTCACATCGGTAGAATCGGGTCTAGATTCACATCAGTAGAATCAGGTCTAGATTCACATCAGTAGCATTTCAATTCCCTAATCTGGATTGTTGACTTGACTCTTAATACAAGATTAACATGTTTATCGGACAGGGAACCCAGCTCTCAAAAAACACACAAATGCAAACTCACTCTGGTTCTTCCACTCTCTCTTTCTTTCTCTGGTTCTTCCACTCTCTCTCTTTCTTTCTCTGGTTCTTCCACTCACTCTTTCTTTCTTTCTCTGGTTCTTCCACTCTCTCTTTCTCAGTCTTTGTCTCTCCCACTCAGACACACACCACATGTTGGGCTGGTTCTGTCATCGCGTGAGTGGTCTTTCCCAGAGCAGAGCTAACTGACAGCTGTAATCAACCCCCCTGTTTCTCCCGCTCCTTCCATCATCTACCTCTCCCCTCAGTAGGATTGGCAGAAACACGTTCTTCACATGTTTCTGCTGACAGGGAGAAGACAAGAATATTATCTCTCGATAACGACAAGAAACACTTCCACAATATATCTACACCAGGTACTCACATTTACATTAGACACGTACACATTAGACACATACACACAGACTAGGGGTGCACGATATATCGACTTAATACCGCGATATCACGTTGTGCAATATCAATATCGAAAATGTCGCAAGAAACGCGATATTTATTTATACATTTATTTTGTGTAGAGACGCGTCGGTTGGCTTTATGACTTAGTTGTGTTCGACTTAAGAGCCCGCTTGAAAACTATATATAATGATCATGTTTGATTGGTCAGTTGCCCTGTCACATGCAAGTGTGAGCGAACGGGTCCACTAAACGAACAGACCCACATTACACGTGACGTATGTGTTAATTCCGACAACGTGAGTGAAGAGAAATAAAGACAGTCGGACAAAGAGAGAAAAAGCAAGTTAGAGAAGCTAAAGAATAGTTAAAGCCAACTAATGTCGCTCAAGCTGTTGTGCAAAATGTGCAGTATGGTGATACACCGGGCAAGAGGAATTACAACCAACCTATTTTCCATCTTAAAAAACCACCACAAGCCCTTACTATACGATGAGTGCAAACAATCGTGTAGCAGGTAAACCATTAGGGCTGGCCATACAAACATCGCTAGCGAGTGCTTTTGCTAGTGGTACCAAGTATGATAAGATCTCGAAGAGACATAAAGAAATCACTAATGCTATCACATACTGTTTGGCCAAAGATATGATGCCCATTTACCCAGTGGATAAAAGGGCTTTGGGAAGCTTCTGAATGAACTGAACAAACAATATCAAATCCCAACCAGCACCTTATTATAGGAGCTCACCGCTTAAACAGTGCAACCCTAACACACACACACACACACACACACACACACACACACACACACACACACACACACATACACACACATACACACACACACACACACATACACATACACATACACACATACACACACACATACACAGACACACAGACACATACACACACACACACACACACACACACACACACACACACACATACACACACACACACACACATACACATACACACATACACACATACACACATACACACACACATACACAGACACACAGACACATACACACACACACACACACACACACACACATACACACATACACATACACACATACACACATACACACACACATACACAGACACACAGACACATACACACACACACACACACACACACACATACACACATACACACATACACACAGACACATACACACAGACACACACACACACACACACACACACACACACACACACACACACACACACACACACACACACACACACACACACACACACACACACACACACACACACACACACACACACACACACACACACACACACACACACACACACACACACACACACACACACACATACACACATACACATACACACATACACACATACACACACACATACACAGACACACAGACACATACACACACACATACACACACACATACACACATACACACATACACACAGACACATACACACACACACATACACACACATACACACACACACACAGACACATACACACAGACACATACACATACACACACAGACACATACACATACACACACACACACACACACAGACACATACACATACACACACACACATACACACAGACACATACACACAGACACATACACACAGACACATACACACAGACACACACACACAGACACATACACACATACACACAGACACATACACACAGACACATACACACAGACACACAGACACATACACACAGACACATACACATACACACATACACACAGACACATACACACAGACACATACACACAGACACATACACACAGACACATACACACAGACACATACAGACATATACACACAGACCCATACACATACACACATACACACAGACACATACACACAGACACATACACACAGACACATACACACAGACACATACACATACACACATACACACAGACACATACACACAGACACATACACACAGACACATACACACAGACACATACACACAGACACATACACACAGACACACAGACACATACACACAGACACATACAGACAGACACATACACACAGACACATACACACAGACACATACAGACACATACAGACAGACACATACACACATACACATGCACACATACAGACAGACACATACAGACAGACACATACAGACAGACACATACACACAGACACATACACACAGACACATACACACAGACACATACACACATACACACAGACACATACACACAGACACATACACACATACACATGCACACAGACACATGCACACAGACACATACACACAGACACATGCACACAGACACATACACACAGACATACATACACATACAGACAGACACATACAGACAGACACATACACACAGACACATACACATACACACATACACACAGACACATACACACAGACACATACACACAGACACATACACACAGACATACATACACATACAGACAGACACATACAGACAGACACATACACACAGACACATACACACAGACACATACACACAGACACATACACACAGACACATACACACAGACACACACACACAGACACATACACACAGACACATACACACAGACACATGCACACAGACACATGCACACAGACACATGCACACAGACGCACCAGGTCAAGATGTTCCTCATCTTCTCCTCTCCTCACCTTCTCATCTCCTTCTATCCTCTCCTACAACTCCCCTCACCTTCTCATCTCCTTCTCTTCTCTTATCCTCTCCTCACCTGCTCGTCTTCCGCACCTTTCACTGGCAGATAACGAAATAAAAGTGGTTATGAGATGCAAGATTCCTTAACAACTTTCTGGGCATAAAACGATGTGAAGTATTACAGATGTATCTTTTGCATTTGTTTACAGGCGTGTTACAGGCAAAGCTTTGTTAGCAAAGAACACAAATATACTTTTCAAATGAATGATCTTTAGGATAACTTTCGGTGTAAACTAAGGTCTTCAGGAGGTGTGAGCACAGCTAGCTCCGATCTGCTAGCAAACTGACGTTTATATACAGGGGTCTGCAAACTGCTAGCTTGTGGGTAATGGCCTTTCCCCATTATGCTAGTGGTGTTGAGATATTATAACACTGGCCTTTAATCAGGGTATCACTACATGTACATTGCTGTGGCGGCTCTTCTGTAACAATCTAGACGCGGCTCACATCCAAAACAAGTCCTGATCTGGGATCTGTCCATATAGTATGTTGCATCTCAAAAGGCAAAACAGAGCCCGTCTACTTTTCACTCACATCCCTGGCCGGAGACTTTTTGTACATACCAGTCATTCATTACATAGGGAAATCTGCTTTTTTTAAAAGGTCACTAATTTGGCTGATTGTTAATGGGTCGATTTGTGTCACGAACTAGGGGTTTAGTGTAGTTTGCAAGCCAGATGCAGAGCCAGGTTATCCGTTATCGACAGTTTTATTAAATACAAGAATGTAAAACCAATTGAAAACGTTGAAAAGACTATACTGTTGAAATAAAACCAAGAATGCGCATGTCGCGACTTATACCAACACGTTCAATAACAACAGCAAGATAAACCCACATTCACCTCTATAACTATACGTGACTTGGAATAATGCTAAGCTAAGTGGATGACTACAAAACAAACCTTTATAGCCCCTCTAATGAATTAACGCAGAACAGCTGTGACAGAACGTAAACAAGGGCTGTGCACCACCCAAAATGGTACCGTGTAGAAACAAAACCTCACCACTCCTGATAATTTCCCACAACATCTAAAGGCCGCTTTGTGGCCAGAAATACAGTCAGACCCTGTAAAATCTCCTGCAGTAGGTGCTTTTGCTATTACATTCCACCAATTAACAGGGAATGCATTGAAAATTCCCTTTATTTTGCAGTCCTAACTGCCCCGGACAAATCCAGTCTCAAGCACGAGAACCTGCAGATGAGATTACACGGCGGATGGAGACGTTCCCCCATGCAAGGTCTTGTTGACAGCAATAACAAATTGCAATCTGACTCCCAATCAATCGTGGACTAGCTTGAACCCCTTAAAGCCTGTTTTATGCTTCTGCGTCGAATCGACGGCGTACCCTCGCAGACCCCTCTGCGTAGACGCGAACCCCTCGCAGACCCCTACGCCGTAGCTCGACGTGCACCTCCAAAAAATTGTAACTACACGTCGAGGCGACGCAGACCACAAGGGCTGTGATTGGTCAGATTATACATCTGGCGGTAAAAAAAAGACGCACGCAACCGCGCGTATGCAAACATACACACACACAACTACATGTGCCTACAATCACATGCACAGTATGCTTGCAGGCAAACACACACACACACCACTCATTTCCAGCAGACAATGGTTCGGACCCTATCTCTTGTTATGTTCGGGGAAGTCATGTATCAGCTGCAAACACACACACACACACACACACACACACAAATCAAGGGGAAGTGATTTGTGTCACACCAACGGGTACGTGGTGTAAACACAGCTGACTTCCTGCCAGGCATGGGCGGTTGGTCGGGCTGGCACACAATGAAACTGATTGGAGGGGGGAATGTCTTCCTGATGCTTGAAGCTAAAAGTGCACGTGTGTGTGGTGGGGGGGGAGGGTGAAACCCAATGTGTGAAATTAGAGATGTGGGAAAGTGCTGAGCAAGTCAACTGGAGAGTGGCTCCGTATGATTGTTGTAGTCCGGGGAGTCTATGAGCACACACACACACACACACACTTACACAAACACACACACAAACACACACACACACACCTAATCCATATCGCAACCTCTAAAAATAGCCTTCTTCCATAATTTCCAAAAATATCCATGCAAGGTTGATTTACAATCTTTACAGGGTTTTTGGTTCTCAAAAGCATAATTAAACCTGCTCTTAAACCCAGCTTCTTAATAGGAAGTAAACACACTGAAAAACCTTAACAGAAACACTCACAAACACACACACGCGCACAAGCACGCAGCGGCACAGTTGGAGACAGAGAGAGCGCCGGAGCCAGAAGTCAAACGGAGAATCAGAGATCAGGACGGGAGGAGGCGCTGAGAGGAGGTGCTGAATAGCAGCGGTTTCAACTCTTGTTTTGTTTTCCGGCGGGGAGGCCGAAAGAAAAAGGGATGGCAGAAAATGAGCTGGCTTGAGGGGCTAAAGCGTTGGCAAAGCACGGAAGGGGGGATCGAGGGAGGGAGGACAAAGGGGCCATTGTAAAGGGGGGCAGAAAGTGTCCCCCGAAAGGAGGGAGAGGAAAAATAAAGAAAGACACTAGTGGCTGGTCCCCTGGCCTTATTGTGAGGGGAGAGCAGCCAGGCATGGCAGATGTCCCTGGTAATTGTTCCAGCCATCAGATAGATCTCCCTCACAGGGTCCAATCGGTCTCAGCCTGGGTCTGGATGGAGCTCCGACCGAGAACCTTCCCTCCTTGTGTGGCTCCGGGAGAGACGCTCCCTCCACCCTCCTGCTGTGTTAGGAGGCATGTGGAGTCAGGACAGTTCGGATCCTTGCGAGGCTACTGTGTGTGTGTATGTGTGTGTGTGTGTGTGCGTGTGTGTGTGTGTGTGTGTGTGTGTGCATGCATGTGTGTGTGCTCGCTTGGCCCTAGGTCGCCGGGCGTGTGCTGGCACTGAGTGGAGCGTTTGTGAAATCCACCACCAAATTTGCTGATGTTTTCCTCACCAATCCGTCGGTCAAATGATTGGACACCTACACACACACACACACACACACACACTGTGTTGCGCTTGTAATTATACCCAACAAATCCCAAATGCAACACTGCGAACGGGCTGACAAAGCGTTGAATTCCAAGCAGATTCCGTGGCAACAACGCAAAGTGCTGTTTCATGCTTTTGGCCATGTTGTATTTTGTGTTGCAGAGTGTTTGAGTGTGTAAGTGTGTGAGAGTGTGAATGTGAGAGTGTGAGAGAGTGTGTGGGGGTGAGAGTGTGGGTGTGTGAGTGTGTGTTAGTGTGCGAGTGAGTGTGCGAGTGTGCGAGTGAGTGTGAGAGAGTGAGTGAGAGTGTGAGGGTGTGAGAGTGTGTGAGTGAGTGTGCAAGTGTGTGAGTGAGTGTGAGAGAGTGTGTGGGGGTGAGAGTGTAAGAGTGAGGGAGTGCGAGTGTTTGGGTATGCGTGTGAGTGTGAGAGAGTGAGAGTGTGAGGGTGTGTGTGAGTGGAGCCCAGAGACCACAGAGCCAGCTTGTCAGCCTGTCACTCACGAAGTCGCCGGGGTAGAAATAACAATGGAGCAGTCTGGTTAATGGCTGAGAGAAAATGGCACACAATCAGCCAACTCCACACACTGTCTAATGCTCGCCGCTGTTCTTCCAGACAAAAGACACACACACTCATAGTTACCCTGAGCTGCACCACCCCCAAACTTGTTTAACATTAATTGAAATACAAAAGACACATTTTAAATATGACTAAACCCTAACCGTAACCCCTAGGGTTTTTCAACTTTGACAATACAAACTCTGGGTCCTGTTGGTTTTCTGTTCTACTTTATCATTAATGTCACCCACTTGTTATCCCAGGTTAGTTCCTCATTAGAGGCTGGTTAGACTTTGCAATAAATAAACTAGCTGGATCTGGCCTCGTGGTCCAGATTTGAGTTTTAGGGCCCCAGACCATACCCTATTACTCATTTGAAGCAGTAGTCCAATTTCAAACTTAACCCCACAACTAATTTTTCAATTCACAAGCTGAATGACCAGAGTATTTTTTTTATTTAACCTAAATTTAACCAGGCAGGCCGATGGAGAACAAATTACCATTTGCAGCGGCGACCTGGTCAAGATAAAGCAAAACAGTGCGAGAGAGTGGAGTGTAACGTAGCAATAATATAGCCTCGTTCATGGCAACATCCTCATAATTTTTCTCTATTCTCCAATCCGAGGCTTTAAGGCGCAGTCTAATATTTCTGAAACTAGGGGAGGCCAACCCATTCGGAGTGGCTATCAGAAGGGTGTCATGTTACATTGGAGCTAACATCCAACTGCCACTCAATGAGCTTGTATAAAACCAAGACCTTCACTGTTTTTCTTTTTATTGTTACGGTTTAGGGACAAAAAAATGTGAAACATGTACAATGCTTCTGGCATATATACAAACACAAATGACTAAAAAAAAATCCCAGTAAATGTTTAATGCTATTGTTTCTAATTTATTTCTACAGATTTGGTTAGATTGCCTCAGATATTCCCCACTTTAATGTTCTCATGGCTACTTCAGTTTGCATTGACTTGGAATCTCCTGATTCTCCACTCAGGACTAGCTAATACTATTAATACTTATAATTCTATAAGTTTAGGAGAGGACAAGTCTTGTAATTCTTTAGATGTTATCTCCTAAATGTTAGTTAGTGCCCCTTTGACTTCCGTTTAACATTATTAACACCAGGAACTCTCAGAATCAGTCAACAGGAACAGGCGTTCAATTAGACGGGGGTATTTTTTCTACACAGAAGATTATTCACACTTATCTAAAGATGTGTATTGATGTTTCCATGACATCCCATTTACTTTTGCTGCATCACAACCATAATTCAAATATCTTAGCGATCGTCATTGATTGAATTGACTTTTATTTTTTGGCAGAGTTCCAATAATCTCATAATAGTCCTGGAATACGATCCTTGTCGCCAGTACCTCTAAAAACGCTCCGAGTGATCAAAAGATGTCAAATATTGTCTGTCCCCTTCCATACACCACAAACCAACAGCAATTACACCAAGGACCTGAGCTCTCCGGATGACTGGTTCATCTACTTGGGAGAATTTCAATCTAATCTGCCATTTCTTGTCACACAAATCAAATCGCACTGGGAATGGATGTCGCAAATAGGGCTTATGCAGAACGACTGTGAACGCAGACAAGAGGAGGAAGGCATTCTGGGAATAGAGGAAAAACGTTAAGGAGGCGTTTCCCCTGTTCAGATCCTGTGCGTGGACACCATGTTTCACTCTGCTGTGCTCCATGGACATCAGGGTGTCTTCATGGAGATAAACCTCCGGTGGAGTAGCCTCCTCCATCTCTCTTCTCCACCTACTCCATTTCTCCCTTCCTCCATCTCTCCCTTCCCTCCATCTTTCCTCTTCCTCCATCTCTCCCCTCTGCCTCCTCCATCTCTCTCCGCCAACTTGTCATGACTCCTACGGGAGAAGCGGCAGCTCCACCTGCGGGCGGTATTCGGCGGTCGTCCTCCCCGGCCTATTAGTCGTCACCGAAGCTCCTCCTCCCTGCACACCTTGTTCAGTCTCGTCATCACTCACCTGGTGTCCATTACCTCATTAGAGGTCTATATAAACTCCCTTTGTATTGGTTGTCTTTGTGTGGAATTGTTACATGTTACGTGTGATATTGTGCAGCCCGAGTCTTGTTGTGAGCTCGGGCTCTTTGTTTATTATACCTCCGTGTGAGGAGTGGTTCGTTTATGCGCTGTGTCGCATCCTCTACTTTGCCTGTGTGGCGTGGAGTAATACGACGGGTTTCTTCCGTCCGGTATTAAAAGACTCGAGAGTATATCCGTGGGTTGTCTGGCTCCATCCTTCCGCCACCTACATCAACACTGACAGAATTCCACACCCGCACACGGAGCCATGGAACCAGACGTCCAGGGGACCCTGGGACAGCACTCGGCCACGCTGACTGCCATGGGGGAAGCCATCACCGCGCTCACGGCGACAATGAACCGGTTGGCCCACCGACTTCCCGAGCCTGTGGACCCCGCGGAGATCCCGTTGCCGAGTTCCCCGCCCTCGGGAGTGGGGGTGCTGAAATTACAGCGACCCGCGGCATATGACGGAGCGGCAGACCGCTGCCAGGGGTTCCTCCTCCAGCTTGAGCTGTATTTGGAGGACCTGAACCCAGCGCCCTCCGAGCGACAGAAGGTTGCCGCCCTCATCACCTGCCTCTCGGGGAAGGCCCTCGCTTGGGCCAACGCCATCTGGTCGGAGAGGGGGCCTATCCTGCGGGACTACGGGGCGTTCGCTACGTACTTCCGGTCAGTGTTCGATCAGCCGCCCGAGGGAATGGCGGCTGGCGAGCGTCTTGCTCTCCTGAGGCAGGGGAGGAGGAGCGTGCAGGAGTTCGCGCTGGAGTTCAGGACTCTGGCCGCGGGAGCTGGGTGGAACGAACGGGCCTATATTGACATCTTTCGGGTACGGTTGAACCCGGACGTCCGTAGGGAGATGGCCTGTAAAGACGCTGGCCTCTCCTTCGAGGAGGTCGTCGAACTAGCCATCCAGATGGATAATCTCCTCACTACGCGCGGACGGTCCGGGCCCGTCCCCTTCGTTCCGTTTAGCTCAGCTGTCGCTCCCGAGCCTATGGAGGTGGGAGGCGCCGCGTCCAGGGGGACCGCGCGGCCTCGGGAGTGCACCTTTTGTGGCAGGAAAGGGCACTCTGCCTCCCATTGCTACCAGCGGGTCTCAACACCCGGAGAAAGGGGTCTGACACTCCTGTGGCAAGGAAGGTAAGAACACCCCACACTCCGTCCGGGTCCTCTGACACCCACACAACCATCACCGTATGTTTCCCCACTTTCCCTCTGTCTCCCCAGTGTAAGGCGCTCGTAGATTCAGGCGCAGCTGGGGATTTCATTGACAAGACCTATGCCAGTCAGTTACAGATTCCGGTGGTGCCGTTGGCCTGTGCCCGAACCATCACAGGTCTGGACAGTCGACCGCTGGGTTCGGGGATGGTGACGCAGGTGACGGTACCAGTAAGAATGATCACACAACACACACACTCTGAAATGATCTCTTTGCAAGTTATTGATTCACCTTCCTTCCCGTAGTGTTGGGCATGCCTTGGCTGTCTCGACACAACCCACAGTTTTCATGGCCTCAGAGGACCTTGACGGGATGGGCACGGGAGTGTCAGGGAAGGTGTATGGGTGTTTCCGTCGGTGCGACGACGGTGGAGAGTCCAGACAGTGTCTCCTCTGTGCGTATTCCCCAGAGTATTCTGATCTGGCACACACATTTTCAAAGAAATTGGCCACTAAATTACCTCCTCATCGTCCGGGGGATTGCGCGATCGACCTGCAGGTAGGCTCTGTACCGCCACATAGTCACGTGAATCCCCTGTCTCAGGCAGAGACACAGGCGATGGAGACGTATGTGTCCGAAGCATTGAGACAGGGGATAATCCGCCATTCCACTTCCTCAGCCTCCTCGAGTTTTTTCTTTGTGAAAAAGAAGGATGGTGGTTTGCGACCGTGCATTGATTATCGGGCGCTGAACAGCATCACAGTTCGTTATCGGTACCCTCTCCCACTGATTTCATCTGTGATCGAGTCAATGCACGGGGCCCGCTTTTTCACTAAGTTAGATCTCAGGAGCGCATACAATTTGGTGCGTATCCGAGAGGGAGATGAGTGGAAAACAGCATTCAGCACCACTTCAGGTCATTACGAATACCTGGTGATGCCATACGGGCTGATGAATGCTCCGTCGGTTTTCCAGTCCTTTGTGAACAACATCTTTCGTGACATGATCGGTCGCGGGGTGTTCGTGTACATCGATGACATCCTGGTGTACTCGGACGACCGGGCTGACCATGTTTCCCTGGTTCGCAGAGTACTGGAGCGACTGAGGGCGCATGACCTGTATGCCAAATTGGAAAAATGTCTGTTTTTTCAGCGAGCAGTCTCCTTTCTTGGGTTCCACATAACCACGGGGGGGGTGGAGATGGAGGTTGATCGCGTGGCGGCCGTGCGTAATTGGCCCGTTCCAACCACGGTTAAGGCGGTACAGAGGTTCATGGGATTCGCCAACTTCTATCGCCGGTTCATCAAGAATTTTGGCAGGGTAGCAGCTCCCATTACATCATTGTTGAAGGGGGCCGTCTCGTATTCGTTGGACGAACGAGACGGACTGCGCATTCAGTACGTTGAAAACGCTGTTCACATCTGCGCAGGTTTTGGCTCACCCTGATCCATCACATCCGTTTATAGTGGAGGTGGATGCATCGGAAGTTGGGATAGGTGCGGTACTGTCTCAGCGTTCGGGCACACCATCCAAAGTACGTCCCTGTGCGTTCTACTCGCGGAAGCTCAGTGCGGCGGAAACAAAACTATGACGTAGGTGATAGGGAGCTGTTAGCGGTAGTCAGAGCTCTGACAGAGTGGAGACACTGGCTCGAGGGAGCGAAACACCCGTTTGTAGTCTGGACTGACCACCGTAACCTGGAGTACATACGGGCTGCGAGGAGGCTTAACCCTCGTCAGGCCAGGTGGGCGCTTTTTTTTACCCGGTTCGATTTCACCCTATCGTACATCCCGGGTACAAAAACGTCAAGGCAGATGCGCTGTCCAGACTGTATGACACACATGAGAGGCAGGTGGATAACTCACCTATTCTTCCTGCTTCTTGTATAGTGGCGCCGGTGATGTGGGAGGTAGATGCGGACATCCAGCGTGCGTTGCGTGTGGAACCATCGCCTCCTCAGTGTCCGGAGGGGCGCGTTTACGTACCGCTGGATGTTCGCGACCGTCTCATCTGCTGGGCCCACACATCGGTGTCATCGGGCCACCCAGGTATTGGTCGGACGGTGCGTTGCCTTACCAATAAGTATTGGTGGCCTGGTTTGGCTAAGGATGTGAGGTTGTACGTGTCTTCGTGTTCCGTGTGTGCCCAGTGTAAGGCACCTAGACACCTTCCGGCAGGTAAGCTTCATCCTTTGCCCATTCCGGCGACCATGGTCTCATTTGAGTATTGATTTTGTGACTGACCTCCCTCTCTCTCAAGGTTATACTACGGTCCTGGTCGTCGTGGACCGGTTTTCAAAGGCCTGCCGCTTCCTGCCTCTGGGAGGTCTCCCTACGGCCCTGCAGACCGCCGAGGCCCTATTTACACACGTCTTCCGGCACTACGGGGTTCCGGAGGACATTGTGTCAGATCGAGGCCCCAGTTCACTTCCAGTGTATGGAGGGCGTTCATGAAGCGCTTGGGGGTCTCGGTCAGTTTGACCTCCGGGTACCACCCCGAAGCTAATGGGCAGGTGGAAAGGGTTAACCAGGATCTGGGGAGGTTCCTAAGGTCTTATTGTCAGGACCGGCCGGGGGAGTGGGCGGAGTTTCTGCCGTGGGCAGAGTATGCCCAGAACTCACTCCGTCACTCCTCTACTCAGCTAACACCGTTTCAGTGTGTTCTAGGTTACCAGCCGGTCCTGGCACCGTGGCAGCAGAGCCAGCCTGACACCGGGGTACCGGCAGTGGATGACTGGTTCAGGCGGGCTGAGGTGACGTGGGACGCCACACACGTTCACCTTCAGCACGCTGGACAGCGCCAAAAGGCAGCCGCTGACCGGAGGCGCAGTGACGCGCCCGTTTACACCCCGGGGGATCGGGTCTGGCTCTCGACCCGGAACCTTCCCGTCCGCCTGCCCTGCCGGAAGTTGGGTCCGCGGTTTGTGGGGCCATTTAAAGTCCTGGGGAGAATCAACGAGGTGACTTATCGATTGCAGCTGCCACCTGACTATCGCATTAATCCCTCGTTTCATGTTTCTCTCCTCAGGCCGGTGGTGGCTGGTCCCCTCCAGCGATCTAGGGTGCTGGAGACCCCCCGCCCCCTGGACATCGAGGGGGCCCGGCGTACAGGGTGAACAACGTCATCGACTCCAGACGTCGGGGGGGTCGTCCAGTACCTGGTGGAGTGGGAGGGGTATGGCCCGGAGGAGCGATGTTGGGTGCCGGCGAGGGATATTCTGGACCCAGAACTACGACGGGAGTTCCATCGTCGGCGCCCTGATCGTCCAGCTCCTCGTCCTCCGGGTCGGCCCCGAGGTCGGGGTCGACGCGCTGCCGGAGCCGCGCGTCAGGTGGGGGATACTGTCATGACTCCTACGGGAGAAGCGGCAGCTCCACCTGCGGGCGGTATTCGGCGGTCGTCCTCCCCGGCCTATTAGTCGTCACCGAAGCTCCTCCTCCCTGCACACCTTGTTCAGTCTCGTCATCACTCACCTGGTGTCCATTACCTCATTAGAGGTCTATATAAACTCCCTTTGTATTGGTTGTCTTTGTGTGGAATTGTTACATGTTACGTGTGATATTGTGCAGCCCGAGTCTTGTTGTGAGCTCGGGCTCTTTGTTTATTATACCTCCGTGTGAGGAGTGGTTCGTTTATGCGCTGTGTCGCATCCTCTACTTTGCCTGTGTGGCGTGGAGTAATACGACGGGTTTCTTCCGTCCGGTATTAAAAGACTCGAGAGTATATCCGTGGGTTGTCTGGCTCCATCCTTCCGCCACCTACATCAACACTGACACAACTCCATCTCTCCCTTCCCTCCATCACTCCTCTCTCCATCACTCCCCTCCCTCCTCTCTCCACCCGCTCCTTCCTTCTTTCTACCCCCCCCATACCGGACCCCAGTTTCTCAGGCCTCCTGTTGTCTCAGGCTTCTAAAAAAGACCCAACAAACTGTTGAGCAGGTCTCCTGACCAGTACCGGACCCCTGTTTCTCCCAACACCAGTCAGGTCTGGGCCTCTCACTGAACACAGTGGGACAGCTTTGTTGAACTTTTATGACGTTATTACAAGTGTGGCAGCCATTGTCATCTATACGCCTGTGTACTGGAACATAAGATATTCCCCACATCCCAAACCCCAATAAATCGGTCTTCCTAAACCCAACCACTTGGCCCCCTCCATTTCATTTACACTACCTGACCAGTCTCCAATGTTTACCCAAAAGACAGAGACAGGGGATGACAAAAAGATATCGACAAATCATGAACGACCGAACGTCCAGTCACACGATCCCATTCTCCATTCCAATTGGTTAATTATCCAACTTGCCCAGCTCGCTGTATGGCCATACCCAAATCACACCTCAAACAGCAATCTCTCTCATCCAGAACATTGTTCAGCACCGGCAATACAACAGAAAACTGCCGTTGATCCAAACACAGGCACATCTGGGGGTAAAAACATCCCAGCCTTACCATGTTTGACAGCAACGAACCGGAAAAGATTAGGAGCCATATAAAGAGCGCTGAAATCTGTTGCGTGTGTTGGTACACTTTGTGCCCTAGCATCACCCTTAGCTATTCCTCTGAACCATTCTCACTCCCCCGGCCCTCCCAGTAACACGACATGCCTGCCCGGGCCGGCAGGGTGGCTGGGCCATGCCCAGGAAGAATGGGCTCCATTCAAACATCCTGGCTCCAGATGCTGGCCTCAACAGTCCTCCGGGCTACGGCAGCCAGAGAGTCAGGAAAAGGAGATAGGAATCTGATAGCCCGTCATTAACAGGATAAATAAATTGAGAAGATGACGCGCCGAGCTGTTGACCTGGCTGAGTAGCAGCGCCGAGGTTTACACCAATGTCTGTTATTGTTTCGATTCCAACGCAATTTCAAACTGCTTATTTAAGGAGCCATGTTTATGAAGTGTGTGTGTGTGTGTGTGTGTGTGTGTGTGTGTGTGTGTGTGTGTGTGTGTGTGTGTGTGTGTGTGTGTGTGTGTGTGTGTGTGTGTGTGTGTGTGTGTGTGTGTGTGTGTGTGTGTGTGTGTGTGTGTGTGTGTGTGTGTGCGTGTGTGCGTGTGCGTGTGTGTGTGTGTTGGGGGGGCGGAGTATAGTCTACTATTTGGCTGAAAATCTGCATTTTGGGATTAGGGGTTAAGATTAGGGCTAGGTTTCATTTCTGGTTAGGGCAAGGTTAAGTGTTCAGTTGAAACATTTTTTTTTATAATAATACATTTTTGCACCTCTCATGTATAGTGATATCATTACATGTGTGTGTGAGTGCATAATATTTCCCCCAAAAACCTCCAGCTGAACTGGATATATTTGGTGTTTCATGTAAATCATCTCATGCAGAAACACAATGGGCCAGTTCTCCAACCATACAGAAAATAAAAATATCATTATGAACAAGATGCTATGAATCCTGTATACTGCTGTTTGCCTGAATGATGACATGGGCATGTATTGACATGGTGTTGACATTCATACTGACATCTACTCTGCTTTTTACAGTTTAAAAAAACTAATTTTTTGTAACATCTATGGGGGTTAACGATAAAATTCAGATCACGATAATGATGCTAAATTATTCTTCTGCTCTCATTTAATTCCCCATTACCTTTACAGAGACGAGGAACAATTAACATTTTAAATTAAATTCAGATATTATGGGTTCACAAAGTTCATACATTTGATTTAATGTCCAACATGTTCATGACTTCTTCTTGTAATTTTGTTGTATATATATGATCAGTATCAGTTATGTCCTGTTTTTTATCTCATAAATTATATAGAAACGAGTTCATTGTTTTATAATAATCCCATTAACATGGTAGGTGCTGAAAAACATACTTGAAAAATAATACAAAACTGTAATAAGCCAGTTAAAACCGAATGCTACCTTGTTTTTGCATTTGTAAGATCTGTGATATGAAAGCTATGTGTTTCCAGAACACTATTAATGATTCAGTCACATTTGGTTCATGCTGCAAGTCTGTCCACCTCTAGAAACGACCCTGGAATAGTGTGTGCGGACATACTGAACTGAGCGCAGTCTGGCGGTGACCCATCTAGATATGGACAGTCTAACGCCTCCCTCTAGTGGCAATTCTGTGTACTCACATCTAAATGTGAACAAACATTAAAAAGGATAACTCAGAAGCGCGACATTGCGAGACTTCCGGAAACCCTCGCAAAAAACAACCAGGTAGAGATTTCGCCAATTTCAGAGAGCTGCATTTCACAATACCACAATATTTTGTCTATACAACCCTCGTTTTTTTCCACATGTCATAATTGTGCAGATTATGCTGCTACGATCAGAGGAAATGTATTCCTTTTCCATACTGGAAAATGGCATCTTAGGGAAATGAAAAGGCCTATTCTGAAAAATGTTTATAGAAGAGCCCACGTGGTGATTTTTATTTTGGCTTGCAAACTCGCCAAATGGTTGACCTAATGACAATGTTTGAATTTACGATATTAGGAACATAAAAAGGGTGAGTTCAAGGTGAGTTCAGGTGACATCACGTTTTGTTGGACGAAGTAAAAATCTGTTTGTAATTACAGTTACAATTGGTGTGAAATATGATGCTATTGCCTGCTTCCTAAGGTTGGAAGTTGGGGAATCTTTTGGACGTAAATTATTTTAATATGATGCACATTGAATAACACGTTTGACTCATATACAGAACCATGGATCAATTTGTTTATAGATACGTCTTTAATTTTTCATTAATTTCTCGCTTCCTAAATAAAATAGCCGACATTTAGACCACAACAAGATATATACACAGAGCCAAAACATTAGGACCACCTGCCTATTCTGCTGTTGGTTCTCCATGTGCCGCCAAAACCACGCCGACCGACCGAGACATATGGACTCTACAAGAACCTTGAAGGTGTCCAGTTGTATCTGACATCAATACATTAGCAGCAGATCCTGCAAGTTCTGTCAGATAAGGGGAGCGGCCGTGGATCGGACTTGGACTTTTTGAGAAAGTTTGGAAATTCGGAGGGCAATGCAACTCATTGAGCTCTTAATCATGCTCCACAAACCCTTCTCAGAACAATCTATGCAGTGTTGCACAGCACATTCTAGGTGACACGTGCATGTCTGGTTTCACATGACATTTCTCCACATGCATGTCTGGTTTCCCTGCAAGACATTGCACAACACACTCCCTCCACATGCTTGATGTCTTCCTCCTGGTGCCGTTCAATAAGAATCATTGGCAATGGCTTTGACCATGATACCAATCTACCAATCACGATGCCTCATAAAAGCCAGAAACAACTGCTCCCATCTGGTCGACGTTACCGCAGCATTGGTACACACACTTCTAGATTGAAGAACAGCTTCTATCCTCAGACCATTAGGCTCCTCAACCAGTCACACTGATCCTACCTCCATGTATCTACCACTGGCACCAGCTCACTTTCATTGCTGTATTTTAGTATCTAAGGTTTGCATACTGGCCATATTCACGTCATTATGTATATCCTGTAACTAGTATTCCGTATATTCTATCTATTATACTGGTACCCATTACTGGCACTAGATCACTTTTATTTAAGTATTTAAGGTCTGCATACTGTCCATATGCACTTCATTATGTATATTTTGTAAGTGGTATATTCTGTATATTCAATACTGGTACCCACTACTGGCACTAGATCACTTTAATTACAGTATTTTTTTGTATCTACGGTATGCATAATGTCCATATTCTCACTCATTATGCATATTTTATAGCGATGTATATTCTGTATATTGTTGTAATTCTGTTTTTATTTTTATTCTTCTAACTACGTAGTTGTTGCTTGCCATGTCATTAGAATTTAATTGTGCAGGTTGATGCAAGTCACTCTGTACACATGACAATAAAACTTTGAATCTTAATAGGCCGTCTGTGGGCAGGGATCGCCTACGTAGGGCCTTCTGCGCCCAACTCCCTGTCACCGCTTTGTGGTTTGTCCTTGGGGCTCCTTGTTCTCTAACCATCTTATTTACCATGACCTTGACATGGCTCATCAGTGTAAGTCTATATGTTTAAAGTAAATGTGTAAGCACAACATTTCAGTGCAACCTAAACATAATTATAACACTCTTCATTCAGGGATTAACCTACATTTACACATTTTGACTTATTGTACTTAATTTAGTAGTCCTAGTGTTGGACAAATCATAAGGACGGCACTCACAAAATATATTCAACGTAGACATGAGCATGAAATACGATTAGTAGCCTACACGTTAATTTACAGTTATGTAAACTATTTGACATTTCCATTTATCCCCATAAAATAGACACGAATACGATTTACAATTCGTTTTGGGTGGGGGATGGTGTTTGTTGCACAATTTTGGTTGAAGGAACCGAACCTACTGGAAGGTTAAGAGACAGGTAAAGTTAGTTTTATAATGGACATTCAGTGGATAGTCGTTTTCTCTGGTCAATTGCTCCTACATATTGTGTGCCATGACTATGAAAGTGCATATTCTGAATTAGGGGACAATGGACTACAATCCACACCTGGACTACATCAATGGCTTCTTGTTTTTAAAAATTCTATACAAAAAATAGAAAGTTCAATAGAGCCTACAGATATGCAATTACTGTGAAAAGTGCATATTCTCAATTGGGGGACAGTTGACTACAATCCACAGCTTTTGTATATAATTTTGAAAATACATTTTGAAAATGAAAAACTAGAAACCGTGGATGTAGTTCACCCTCGCCTGATTCAGAATATGAACATTTCATAGTCATGGCACACTATCTGAAGGCCCTATTGAAAGTTGTATTTCTTAACAAATTTTGAAATTATTCTTTTTTTAATGAAATATCATGGATTGTTGGCCACCCTCCCTCATTTCAGAATATGCACTTTTCATAGTCATGCATATGACTCATGCATCCATTTAAAAGGCGCTATATTCATTACTATTATATTTCTTTCAAATTATGAAATGTTGAATTCAGAATGTGTGTTTTATAATATTCTAACACTTTCTGTGGGAACTATTGACGATTTAAATCGGATTTGTTTTTTATTGGAAAAGGCGCTATTGATCAGAAAAAACGAATATCCACTGAATGTCCATTATGAAACTAACTTTACCTCTCTAAGTTAAAGTAGATGCAAAGAGAATAGAAAAACGAAGTTATAAATGCCATAGACCATTATTAGTCGTGTTTGCGTGGAAATGTGGATTTCTAATATGCAGGACACCATAGGCTACTATCAATAAGTCACTGCGGAACGGTGAAAACGATTACCAATCACAGGAAATGTTATTTTTTCATTTCTTGGTTCACTGCGGTAATGCGTTTATTGGTTTAGGAAGTTGTCTTACAGTTCTTACATTCACTTTATGCCGCATTTCGACTTCCTTAGCCGCATTGGTTCAAAGGCACGTATACTACACAGATTATCACTAGAACTGTTGGCCTATATGGCATACAACAAACATAGTTGTCTCTACAGATGCGACAGAAGTTCATATTGAGGCTAGAACTGTGGCGAGAGGACGCAAGATAAACCCGAACGAATAGGAAGGATTATGTCCAAACTCTGTTGAAATGTATAAAGCAAACGTATGCTGAAGTGGCGGACAGTAAGTTGTGCTACACTTATTTATTACAAAATTATGGATAATTATCTGTTTGTCTGGGAGAGTAATCAGCTGAATCAGACTTTCACTTTAGTGGCGCTTTTATCGTTTAATGGGAGCGGTTGGTGCGCAAACGAAAGTCACGTCAACTTTACCCAGTTCGTCTACAATACATTGGTGAAAATGCTCTATTTTTAGCGTGAATACAACAGCCAATATAATTATACATATATACGTGTATATATATATATACGTAGTTAGACCGACACTATTTGAGCCAGGTTATCGCAATAAATTCAAAGTGTGAGTTCTGGTTTGTTGTGAAGGCCAGGACTTCCTTACTGTGTGTCTTGTTTACATAGGATATTATATGTCGACGATACATTTATTTATTAAAGCCGACAGAAAGTTTCAAAAATAATTATCACGATATGAAGTTGTTATCCTGGAAACAGTCATGGTTAGTACAGTATATTAATAGTGTATTAAGAAGAAGTTATTGTTACGCTATCTGCCAGCTATGGTTACAATGTCAATGTGCCAATACTAATATCTGTATCTGTATCTTCTTACTATTTACTATGTTTAAAAAATCCACCGGGATGAATCCATGGGTGTTGTTCGTACACACGTGTAACAGATGATATTATATTATTCATTTATTTACGACCACGTGTATCCACCTGTATTCTCTTAATAATGTTTCTATATGCATCATCTAGATCTGCGGTCTAATTATATGTCATACCTCATTTTTATCTGACTAACACAATATATGACGTTAAGCCACCCCAGGGATGGAAGTGGTTGATCGAATAGTAAATGTTCAATGACAAGCAGGCATATGTCTATGTGTCCACGTTTCTAACTGTACAAATCCACGTCTCAGTTAGTTTCGTAATCACTTCCCCTTCCTCCAGCTCGCCAGTTCGCAGATGTGTACCGACTCCCCAAGCGTCTGCGAGAAGCCCGCATTTGCTGACTGACAGCTCTGTTAAGTGTGTAGGGCAGGTAAAGTCTCACCCCGCATAGTGCTGGTTCTCTGTTGTTAAGTGTGTAGGGCAGGTAAAGTCTCACCCCGCATAGTGCTGGTTCTCTGTTGTTAAGTGTGTAGGGCCGGTAAAGTCTCACCCCCATAGTGCTGGTTCTCTGTTGTTAAGTGTGTAGGGCAGGTAAAGTCTCACCCCGCATAGTGCTGGTTCTCTGTTGTTAAGTGTGTAGGGCCGGTAAAGTCTCACCCCCATAGTGCTGGTTCTCTGTTGTTAAGTGTGTAGGGCAGGTAAAGTCTCACCCCGCATAGTGCTGGTTCTCTGTTGTTAAGTGTGTAGTGCTGGTTCTCTGTTGTTAAGTGTGTAGGGCCGGTAAAGTCTCACCCCCATAGTGCTGGTTCTCTGTTGTTAAGTGTGTAGGGCCGGTAAAGTCTCACCCCCCATAGTGCTGGTTCTCTGTTGTTAAGTGTGTAGGGCAGGTAAAGTCTCACCCTGCATAGTGCTGGTTCTCTGTTGTTAAGTGTGTAGGGCCGGTAAAGTCTCACTCGAGGAGGAACTGCTTCTCTGTGGATTAACTTCACCGTTCGTCTGTGCCAAGTTTAAACAAGTCCCTGTTAAGGGAGTTGAAATGAAAAAAAATATTTTGTTGAAGGGTTAGGGTTCAAGTTCCAGAGTTGAGTTCGAGGAACCAATGTTCTGGGTTTAGTTCGTATGGGTCCGAAAAAACACATGTGAAAATATATCCACTCGCAGTACTACAACTCGCTTGGCATACAATCGCCTATTAAGGGCCATCTATTAACTTGTCGTATGAACCTCGATTGCTGATTGGATAAAAGCTGTTTTTATTAGACCTGCAGGGGAATTATTATTCTGCAGGGGAATTATTCACCAAAAATATACTCAATATGTCTGTAACTGGTTTATAATGGCAGCAGCGCACCTCAGAGGTTAGTGTTCGTCGGCCAGTGAGCTGTGTTTATGGGCTGTGATCAGGCACTCAGGATTAAACAATAGGACTGGGATTGGCAATATACCACACTGGCTGCTGCTTTGCTGCTAATGTATACATTGAGTTCAAAGGAGTCCAACCATCGTTGGAAATACGCAATGTTAAAACCACGCATGGTTGTTCTGAGTGACTCACGAGTTACAGGCTCACTGCAATGCATAAACAGAGTGATCATTCGGGAAAAATGTGTCTACATTGCAGGGACAGGTTCTGACGCAGCTAAACTTGTTTTCTCTGAAACGGTAACAGTTAAGCATCCATTCCAGTGTAGATAATGTCTGCAAGTGTGTGTGTGTGCTAGATTCTCTTCCCACTGTCCTGCACAGTCTGTGTGTCAAGGACAATAGGCCTTTTATTCCTTAGTGTCCTGGTGTGTCAATTACCCGGAAGTGTTTGAAGACTTTTCGAATACTGTGATTAGCTAATAATAATGAAATATTTCAAATGGTTGTACATGTAGTGTGTGTGTACATGTATGGTCTATTTATGGGGTATGGTGGCAAGTCAGATGTTTTTTCGTCCGAAGAAAAACATCCAAGCCTGGCTGAAGTTTGCAAAAAAAGCGTCACACTTTGGGGCTGTGTTTCTTCAGCTGGAACCGGGGCCTTAGTCAGGGAGGAGAGAATTTAGAACAGTTCCAAAAACTTGCCAAATTTGCCACAAATCCTTCAGGCTTACGTTTGAAAGCTGAAAATGTATAGGACGACAATGACCCAAAGCGCATATCCAAGACCACAAAAGCTCTGCTTCACCAGAAGAAGATTAACGTTTTGAAATGGCCCAGCCAGAGCCTAGACCTGAATCCAATTGAACATATGTGGCTGATCTGAAGAGGGCTGTGCACAGGATATGTCGCAATCTGACAGATTTGGAGCACTTTTTGCAAAGAAGAGTTGGCAGATATTGCCAAGTCATGATGTGCCATGCGAATAGGCTTCTACCTAAAAATACTGGGTGCTGTAATAAAATGTAAAAGTGCTTCAACAAAGTATTCGTTTAAGGGTGTGCACACTTATGCAACCAGGCTATTTTAAGGTTTTTATTTTCCCCTGGAAAAAGTTCTGACATGATTTATCTGTATCAAATTTTTCACATCACAAATTTTTTAGCAGTGGTGTGTAGACTTTTCATGTAAGTTGATATGATGTATTGTTGTTCACCTGTTCAATTTGTGCATATAAATCAGTTATCAAAAGCTTCTAATCAAATCTTCTAATAAGGTCTGGTTTCCCAGAGGCAGATAAACTGTTCTTTGGCTCTTCATCCAGGTAACACCTTGGTGAGTGCCATAATGTGGCCTATTGTTTAGTATTTTATATAAGTGACAACACATCTAACCTGTAATCCCCAGGTGTGAAGAACAGGAGGTTCCCACCAACCCAGGAGAGGATGAGTGTGTCAGTATAGTGCTGGTCGTGATATCCTCCTGCTGTCTATCCACGAACCCATCCGGGTTAGCTGCCTCATCTCAGACGTTGGTCAGTGTTTGACAGGTGTTCAGTGTAAAGGTACGTTTAGATTTGCTCAACGGGATAATTGAAACGTTTTTCAAGGTACACACGCATAATGGCTATATGCAGCTCACCTTGCTGTTTCACATGGGTATAATTGTCACGAGTGGTGAGTAAGTGTACTGCACTGTCTGGTTTCGGGTGCACCCTTTCCTGGTTTGTGTTGGTTACAGCTGTTGGGGATTTGCAATCACTGGGCTATAAAGGGGATTGCTAGATGTCACTCGTTGCGCTTCATTGTTCTATGTCACACGTTGTTGGTAGGTGAGTGTTTGTTTATGTGGATTCGTCGCTGTGTTGGGTTTTGTAGTTGTCGCTTTATGTAAGCGCACTTTTGTTTCTCACAGTGTCTATTTAGTTCCACCGTTTGTTGTCGTGCTTGTTTTATTTAATAAACTACACGAATTGGAATTATCAAGCTCTGCAATTGGCTTCAACCGCACTACACCACCCTGGTTCGTGACAGAATGAAGCGCCAACCAAGCCAGCAGAGTCGGACGGTGAGTGGATTCTGCGGGGGGGCAAGCTATAGCGCCCCGTCGGATGAAGCTCACCGTCACCCCACGGAGCGGTGGGAGTGGAATCGGCCGGAGACACCACAGGAGCGGTGGCTACGTCTCCGGCCGTATGCTGTATATGAACCATCTTTGCAGCATTCAGGGTCAGTGACAATGGGTCCGCGGGCCTTCTATGAAGGCAAGAGGACATCCCGGAGGCGCCCCAAAGTAATTTTTGGGGGGGAGCTAACGGGGTGTTCAAGGAGGTCCGCGGAGAGAACACCCACGACCCTGGTGCTGCTACAGCAACCACCCACTGCTCCGGGGCTGCAGCCAGAGCCAGAAAGAACTCTGGAGCTACAGCCAAAACCCCAGCTCCAACAGGGCTATGACCCTTTCCGGCCACCAACCTCCAGGGCCCAGAGACCACCTAAGGGCCTGGAGTGCCAGCCGCCCGAGGTGATTAGGAGATGGTGGGGGGTGTGGTTCACCCTACAGGACCAGCCTCTCCCACTCCAGCGTGAGTGCCTAGATGAGCCCCTCCCACCATTGCTTAAGTGCCCTGAGCGGCTCCTCCCTCCTCAACGTGAGTGCCCGGACGAGTGGCCCCTCCCCCCTCAGCATGAGGCCTTGGAGTCGTCCCTCCCCCCTCAGCATGAGCGTGTCGACGAGTGGCCCCTCCCCCTCAGCATGAGCGTGTCGACGAGTGGCCCCTCCCCCTCAGCATGAGGCCTTGGAGTCGTCCCCCCCTCCCCCTCAGCATGAGCGTGTCGACGAGTGGCCCCTCCCCCTCAGCATGAGGCCTTGGAGTCGTCCCTCCCCCTCAGCATGAGCGTGTCGACGAGTGGCCCCTCCCCCTCCAGCATGAGCGTGTCGACGAGTGGCCCCTCCCCCTCAGCATGAGGCCTTGGAGAGTCGTCCCTCCCCCTCAGCATGAGTGTGTCGACGAGTGGCTCCTCCCTCCTCCGCCAGAGTTTCAGGATTGGCCGCTCCCACCTCCGCCTGAGCTCCCGAAGTGTCATCTCCCTCCTCTGCCAGAGCTCCCAGAGCGTCCTCGCCTGCCAGAGCTCCCAGAGCGTCCTCGCCTGCTCCCAGAGCTCCCAGAGCGTCCTCGCCTGCCAGAGCTCCCAGAGCGTCCTCGCCTGCCAGAGCTCCCAGAGCGTCCTCGCCTGCCAGAGCTCCCAGAGCGTCCTCGCCTGCCAGAGCTCCCAGAGCGTCTCGCCTGCCAGAGCTCCCAGAGCGTCTCCGCCTGCCAGAGCTCCCAGAGCGTCCTCGCCTGCCAGAGCTCCCAGAGCGTCCTCGCCTGCCAGAGCTCCCAGAGCGTCCTCGCCTGCCAGAGCTCCCAGAGCGTCCTCGCCTGCCAGAGCTCCCAGAGCGTCCTCGCCTGCCAGAGCTCCCAGAGCGTCCTCGCCTGCCAGAGCTCCCAGAGCGTCCTCGCCTGCCAGAGCTCCCAGAGCGTCACCGCCTGCCAGAGCTCCCAGAGCGTCACCGCCTGCCAGAGCTCCCAGAGCCTCACCGCCTGCCAGAGCTCCCAGAGCCTCACCGCCTGCCAGAGCTCCCAGAGCGTCCTCGCCTGCCAGAGCTCCCAGAGCGTCCTCGCCTGCCAGAGCTCCCAGAGCGTCCTCGCCTGCCAGAGCTCCCAGAGCGTCCCCGCCTGCCAGAGCTCCCAGAGCGTCACCGCCTGCCAGAGCTCCCAGAGCGTCACCGCCTGCCAGAGCTCCCAGAGCCTCACCGCCTGCCAGAGCTCCCAGAGCGTCACCGCCTGCCAGAGCTCCCAGAGCGTCACCGCCTGCCAGAGCTCCCAGAGCGTCACCGCATGATATGGCGGAGACTACGCCGCCTGAAATGGCGGAGACTACGCCGCCTGAAATGGCCGCCGCCACGCCGCCTGAAATGGCCGCCGCCACGCCTGAAATGGCCGCCGCCCGCCACGTCGATGGCCGCCGCCACGCCCACGTCGATGGCCGCCGCCACGCCCACGTCGATGGCCGCCGCCACGCCCACGTCGATGGCCGCCGCCACGCCGACCCACGATGGCCGCCGCCACGTCCACCAAGATGGCGGAAGCCTTGCCGCACAAGACGGCGATCGGGCCACCAAGGCCCTTTAAGGGCTGGACCTGCTGTCTGGGACTAACCCTTTGGGTGTGACAGTGGGTCCTTGCCTGTTGCTCCCTTGTTTTTTTGGTGTGTTGTTGTTAATGTTGGTTCTTGTTGGCTATCTGGGAGCTAGCCTTAAGTGGGGGTACTGTCACGAGTGGTGAGTAAGTGTACTGCACTGTCTGGTTTCGGGTGCACCCTTTCCTGGTTTGTGTTGGTTACAGCTGTTGGGGATTTGCAATCACTGGGCTATAAAGGGGATTGCTAGATGTCACTCGTTGCGCTTCATTGTTCTATGTCACACGTTGTTGGTAGGTGAGTGTTTGTTTATGTGGATTCGTCGCTGTGTTGGGTTTTGTAGTTGTCGCTTTATGTAAGCGCACTTTTGTTTCTCACAGTGTCTATTTAGTTCCACCGTTTGTTGTCGTGCTTGTTTTATTTAATAAACTACACGAATTGGAATTATCAAGCTCTGCAATTGGCTTCAACCGCACTACACCACCCTGGTTCGTGACAGAATGAAGCGCCAACCAAGCCAGCAGAGTCGGACGGTGAGTGGATTCTGCGGGGGGGCAAGCTATAGCGCCCCGTCGGATGAAGCTCACCGTCACCCCACGGAGCGGTGGGAGTGGAATCGGCCGGAGACACCACAGGAGCGGTGGCTACGTCTCCGGCCGTATGCTGTATATGAACCATCTTTGCAGCATTCAGGGTCAGTGACAATGGGTCCGCGGGCCTTCTATGAAGGCAAGAGGACATCCCGGAGGCGCCCCAAAGTAATTTTTGGGGGGGAGCTAACGGGGTGTTCAAGGAGGTCCGCGGAGAGAACACCCACGACCCTGGTGCTGCTACAGCAACCACCCACTGCTCCGGGGCTGCAGCCAGAGCCAGAAAGAACTCTGGAGCTACAGCCAAAACCCCAGCTCCAACAGGGCTATGACCCTTTCCGGCCACCAACCTCCAGGGCCCAGAGACCACCTAAGGGCCTGGAGTGCCAGCCGCCCGAGGTGATTAGGAGATGGTGGGGGGTGTGGTTCACCCTACAGGACCAGCCTCTCCCACTCCAGCGTGAGTGCCTAGATGAGCCCCTCCCACCATTGCTTAAGTGCCCTGAGCGGCTCCTCCCTCCTCAACGTGAGTGCCCGGACGAGTGGCCCCTCCCCCCTCAGCATGAGGCCTTGGAGTCGTCCCTCCCCCCTCAGCATGAGCGTGTCGACGAGTGGCCCCTCCCCCCTCAGCATGAGCGTGTCGACGAGTGGCCCCTCCCCCCTCAGCATGAGGCCTTGGAGTCGTCCCTCCCCCCTCAGCATGAGCGTGTCGACGAGTGGCCCCTCCCCCCTCAGCATGAGGCCTTGGAGTCGTCCCTCCCCCCTCAGCATGAGCGTGTCGACGAGTGGCCCCTCCCCCCTCAGCATGAGCGTGTCGACGAGTGGCCCCTCCCCCCTCAGCATGAGGCCTTGGAGTCGTCCCTCCCCCCTCAGCATGAGTGTGTCGACGAGTGGCTCCTCCCTCCTCCGCCAGAGTTTCAGGATTGGCCGCTCCCACCTCCGCCTGAGCTCCCGAAGTGTCATCTCCCTCCTCTGCCAGAGCTCCCAGAGCGTCCTCGCCTGCCAGAGCTCCCAGAGCGTCCTCGCCTGCCAGAGCTCCCAGAGCGTCCCCGCCTGCCAGAGCTCCCAGAGCGTCCTCGCCTGCCAGAGCTCCCAGAGCGTCCTCGCCTGCCAGAGCTCCCAGAGCGTCCTCGCCTGCCAGAGCTCCCAGAGCGTCCTCGCCTGCCAGAGCTCCCAGAGCGTCCTCGCCTGCCAGAGCTCCCAGAGCGTCCTCGCCTGCCAGAGCTCCCAGAGCGTCTCGCCTGCCAGAGCTCCCAGAGCGTCCTCGCCTGCCAGAGCTCCCAGAGCGTCCTCGCCTGCCAGAGCTCCCAGAGCGTCCTCGCCTGCCAGAGCTCCCAGAGCGTCCTCGCCTGCCAGAGCTCCCAGAGCGTCCTCGCCTGCCAGAGCTCCCAGAGCGTCCTCGCCTGCCAGAGCTCCCAGAGCGTCCTCGCCTGCCAGAGCTCCCAGAGCGTCACCGCCTGCCAGAGCTCCCAGAGCGTCACCGCCTGCCAGAGCTCCCAGAGCGTCACCGCCTGCCAGAGCTCCCAGAGCGTCACCGCCTGCCAGAGCTCCCAGAGCCTCACCGCCTGCCAGAGCTCCCAGAGCGTCCTCGCCTGCCAGAGCTCCCAGAGCGTCCTCGCCTGCCAGAGCTCCCAGAGCGTCCTCGCCTGCCAGAGCCAGAGCTCCCAGAGCGTCACCGCCTGCCAGAGCTCCCAGAGCGTCACCGCCTGCCAGAGCTCCCAGAGCGTCACCGCCTGCCAGAGCTCCCAGAGCCTCACCGCCTGCCAGAGCTCCCAGAGCGTCACCGCCTGCCAGAGCTCCCAGAGCGTCACCGCCTGCCAGAGCTCCCAGAGCGTCACCGCATGATATGGCGGAGACTACGCCGCCTGAAATGGCGGAGACTACGCCGCCTGAAATGGCCGCCGCCACGCCGCCTGAAATGGCCGCCGCCACGCCGCCTGAAATGGCCGCCGCCACGCCCACGTCGATGGCCGCCGCCACGCCCACGTCGATGGCCGCCGCCACGCCCACGTCGATGGCCGCCGCCACGCCCACGTCGATGGCCGCCGCCACGCCGACCACGATGGCCGCCGCCACGTCCACCAAGATGGCGGAAGCCTTGCCGCACAAGACGGCGATCGGGCCACCAAGGCCCTTTAAGGGCTGGACCTGCTGTCTGGGACTAACCCTTTGGGTGTGACAGTGGGTCCTTGCCTGTTGCTCCCTTGTTTTTTTTTGGTGTGTTGTTGTTAATGTTGGTTCTTGTTGGCTATCTGGGAGCTAGCCTTAAGTGGGGGGTACTGTCACGAGTGGTGAGTAAGTGTACTGCACTGTCTGGTTTCGGGTGCACCCTTTCCTGGTTTGTGTTGGTTACAGCTGTTGGGGATTTGCAATCACTGGGCTATAAAGGGGATTGCTAGATGTCACTCGTTGCGCTTCATTGTTCTATGTCACACGTTGTTGGTAGGTGAGTGTTTGTTTATGTGGATTCGTCGCTGTGTTGGGTTTTGTAGTTGTCGCTTTATGTAAGCGCACTTTTGTTTCTCACAGTGTCTATTTAGTTCCACCGTTTGTTGTCGTGCTTGTTTTATTTAATAAACTACACGAATTGGAATTATCAAGCTCTGCAATTGGCTTCAACCGCACTACACCACCCTGGTTCGTGACAATAATACAATACCAAATGCCAGTCCTAGTCTACACCTGTGTTCAACTTTACTCATACAAGTACTGTACAACGAAATGCAGTTTGCATTCAACCAGAAGTGCAAAAGAGCAGTACAGAAATCATATGGAGTACAGTGTGAGGATGTGCAATTGACATGGATGAGTAAATGTGCAGGCATTCAGTTTAACAATGTAGCAAATTGCAAATGTGCAGAGGGCAACACAAGCGGGAAACATTAGTGCAAGTGTATAGTACAAACGATAAGCATTGTTCAACTGGCATATATAATAAATAGGCTGGCGGTGTGTTGGGCAAGAGGTAGCAATGAAGAGTACAAACAGAATGTATTGCAAATGGCAGATCAAATAAATAAGTTGGCAGCATGTAGGCTAGATGTAGCAATGGAGAGTACAAAAAGAATGAATTGTGCAAATGGCAGATCAAATAAATAAGTTAGCAGTGCGTAGGGCAAGGTTGCAGACCGGTTTCAGAGTTTAGTATGTTAACAGCAGTTCCTAAGCCTGCTGGTGCGGGTGAGCAGAGATCTGTAACGCTTGCCTGATGGCAGGGGGGCAAACAGATCATGGCTTGGGTGTGAGGGGTCCCTGATAATACCACACGTTCTCCGAAACAGCGCTTGTGCTGGATGTCTTTGATGGCTGGGAGCTGGGCACCACTGATGCGCTGGGTGGTTTTCACCACTGCAGGGACTTCCTGTCGGCCGCAGAGAATCTGTTGTACCAGACTCTCGACCGTGCAGGGATAGAAGTATACCAGGATGTTGGTAGATAGGTGATCCTTTAGAGTAGAGAACATTTGACGAGGGTTCATATATGAAGACATCGATGAGAGATCTTCTAAATAACAAATTGGGCAACCAGATGTCATTAACTTTAACCACACTGGAAATACACAACTAATAGCAGTTTTGCCCAGTGGATTTTCCACTCTGTATTTGCGGAATATTTATCTATTTGCAGTGTTTTAGTAGTCAGCATATTGATATTCAGTGTATTGATAGTTAGCATATTGATAGTCAACAGTCAGTGTATTGATAGTCAGTGTATTGATAGTTAGCATATTGATAGTCAACAGTCAGTGTATTGATAGTCAGTGTTGATAGTCAGCATATTCATAGTTAGCGTATTGATAGTCAGTGTATTGATAATGCTTTGCTCTTTGTTCCTTAAGGGGTGTTCAGATACACTCAATAGTGTGGACAGACATTTAGGGCTGTTCAGATACACTCAATAGTGTGGACAGACATTTAGGGCTGTTCAGATACACTCAATAGTGTGGACAGACATTTAGGGCTGTTCAGATACACTCAATAGTGTGGACAGACATTTAGGGCTGTTCAGATACACTCAATAGTGTGGACAGACATTTAGGGCTGTTCAGATACACTCAATAGTGTGGACAGACATTTAGGGCTGTTCAGATACACTCAATAGTGTGGACAGACATTTAGGGCTGTTCAGATACACTCAATAGTGTGGACAGACATTTAGGGCTGTTCAGATACACTCAATAGTGTGGACAGACATTTAGGGCTGTTCAGATACACTCAATAGTGTGGACAGACATTTAGGGCTGTTCAGATACACTCAATAGTGTGGACAGACATTTAGGGCTGTTCAGATACACTCAATAGTGTGGACAGACATTTAGGGCTGTTCAGATAGACATTGGACTGTGTCACAAACCATGGTGATAAAGCCATGTGCAGAGCCAGGGTACACGTTTGTGGTGTTTATGTAAATGCAACATAAAACAAAACACGAAGAACAAATGGTAAACATAGACACTGTATTTTAATTAAATTCGGCAATCGCGACTTATAACAAACATCAAGTACAGCGACTTCAATTCGTAACACTCACCATAACCTTCTACAAAGTTGCGTGACATTAAAGTGTTAAATCACTAAAGCCTTTATAGCCCAACTAATACCCTGTTAATGCTAACCACTACCAGCTGTGCTCAGAAAGTAAACAGACCCAATGCAAACTAAATCTGTGCACCCCCATAATAGTCCCATGTGAAAACAACAACACCCTCACCCCTCGTGACACACTGTCATGAATTTCCAGGAAAAACACTCAAGACGTGTTTAATGGAAAACCGACAGTACGTGATATAATTGACCAGGATGCAACAGAAACTTCCCTGGGAAAAACAATTACGCGAGTCCACAGAAGTCCTGTTGTTGACAGTTGTTGTCTGCGTAATCACACATTTTACAACCTCTGATTAAGTACACAGACTGTCCTAGTCAGACAGTCAGAAAACATTGTGCAATATAACATATTCATTGCACTTTTGGTGACAGGATACTAATAGTGTTGGTCAACCGTCACTTACAAATTGAGATCCCAGAAAATAATGAATATGTGTGGAGTGGACAAACACATGTTTTTCTCCAGTGGAAGTTACTCACCCAGGTGATTACATGTGTCAGGGGACAAGAAAACCAATATGTTTTCTATTCTGTAAGTGATTGCATTAGATTAAGCTAAGTTACAAGTGAAGTCCTGGAATTCATTTAAACTTTAAAAATTATTTTGGTGAGTGGTGACAATGAAATAGGTTTTATATGATTTCAATGGAAGTTGAGGAGGATTTTATTGCACATACGTTCATTTCTAACGTCTGCTGATCTGGTTTCATTGCTTTCCCCCCTAACTACTTGAAATATGCAAATCTGTGTGCAAATGCATTTCATTGGACAGGAAAATTGTGAAAGGTAGAGAGAGTCACTGGAGGTCTTTAAACCGTTGCCTTAGGCCACCTCAACAAGGAGTTTGGATACAGTCCATAAGTATGTCTGTATTGTAGACATGTAATGAGAAGGGTCTGTGCGCTGAATATATGTAGATGTTTATCAAAGCTGAGTTAGGTGTTTTTCTAGTTGGGCTACAACAAATGATCTACTTGTTTTATGCGTTTTAAAGCGACGTGATTGGGTTGGCCAGAATTCACTGATTGGGGCCAGCCAATCAGCATCTGCCTTTAAATCATCTTTTATAAGTGGTAGCCAATCAAAGCTACTGTGGCTTAAGGAACCAGTTCTATTACTTTTCTCCCTACCTATACATTCAAACCATCGATTCGAAGGTTTTAACATAGTGCTAACACAATTAGATTTCCCCTTTTTATCATAATGAAAATTACAGTATGGAAGGGGGAGTGGCACCAGATAAGACCTCCCCTTTAGATCAAAATGAAAATGACAGTATGGAAGGGGGAGTGGCACCAGATAAGACCTCCCCTTTTCATCAGAATGAAAATGAGAGTATGGATGAGGACGTGGCACCAGCAATAATGTTGAGGTTTGCATCAGACTTGTATTATGTTGCACAATGAGAGAGAACCGAAAAAAAAGAGTACAATATAAAGACGGAAGAATAAAAATAGAGCACGTGACATGTAGTGAACAAAGGAAGCAGATCAGGTTAAATCTACAGTACAGACCACTGACTGCTTGTAGGAGGCATTTGCTAAAAGCCCCAAAACTATTGATTATAGAGATTAATTCATGTTATTATATGTGGAAATCCTCATGTTTAGAAGCAATATTCATGATTAGTGTCTACTACTCACTAGTGTCTACCTTACCTTAAACGGCGTTTAAGCACGATGGTAGTCGTCTAACAACCAAAAAGGATCAGGAAACGGTGCTGCTGCCTTCTCATGGGGCACAGCCTGTCTCCTACCATGTCTACCGCTTTTCACCAGAGCTCTTCAGCTGAAGTGGTGAGCTATCCATGGAATAGGGAATAGGGTGTGTTTTGGGACACGAGTCGAACACTGTGGCGAACAGGAACATGTGACACATGTTGCAATGGCTACACGCTGGGTGTCAGCTTGGATATAGTACAATGAATGCCGCTCGGCAGATCGTGTGACATCGTTGTACCACTTGTCACACACACGAATGAGCCATAACATTGGGATCGTCTCCTCAAAAGGGCTCATGTCAATGTCTGGGGAGATCAGATGGTAAGCGAACTGTTCTCGTAGTCAACGAGTTGGATGAAGATGAGGAGAGCTGAGTGACCTTGACAAGGGCCAAATTGTTATGTCCAGACAACTGGGTCAGGGCATCCCTAAAACCCTATTGGGGTGCTCCCGGTCAGCACGGGTGTGTACCTAATGTCAGTAGTCAGATTCGGGACAAACCAGAAACCGGCAACAGGGTGTTCGGTGCCCAACGCTTATCGGTGTGCGAGGCCATGAAGGCTAACCTGTCTGGTCCAAACCAACAGAAGGCCTAGAAAATCTCAATGGTGGTTCTGGGAGGAATGTGTTACCACACACATGCCCATAATGATCCCTGCCCACCGTCGTAAGCACCATCATTTGGCGCGCAAAAGTCGGAACTGGACCTCGGAGTGGAAACACGGTGTGTTTACCTGGGTGTGTTTCCCTGGGTGTGTTTACCTGGGTGTGTTTACCTGGGTGTGTTTACCTGAGTGTGTTTACCTGGGTGTGTTAACCTGGGTGTGTTAACCTGGGTGTGTTTACCTAGGTGTGTTTACCTGGGTGTGTTTACCTGGGTGTGTTTACCTGGGTGTGTTTCCCTGGGTGTGTTTACCTGGGTGTGTTTACCTGGGTGTGTTTACCTGGGTGTGTTTCCCTGGGTGTGTTTACCTGGGTGTGTTTACCTGGGTGTGTTTACCTGGGTGTGTTTACCTGGGTGTGTTTACCTGGGTGTGTTAACCTGGGTGTGTTTACCTGGGTGTGTTTACCTGGGTGTGTTTACCTGGGTGTGTTTACCTGAGTGTGTTTACCTGAGTGTGTTTACCTGAGTGTGTTAACCTGGGTGTGTTAACCTGGGTGTGTTTACCTGGGTGTGTTTACCTGGGTGTGTTAACCTGGGTGTGTTTACCTGGGTGTGTTTACCTGGGTGTGTTTACCTGAGTGTGTTTACCTGAGTGTGTGTGTGTGTGTGTACCTGGGTGTGTTTACCTGGGTGTAATGCCCTGGGCATACCAGACCAGATTCACCCCTTCATGATATTGGTATTCCCTGATGGCAGTGGCCTCTCAGCAGGATAATGCGCCCTGCCACACTGCACACATTGTCTGGGAATGGGTTGAGGAATGAAGAATTCAAGGTGGTACCCTGGCCTCCGCATTCCCACGGTCTCGAACCGATTGAGCATTTTTGGGATGTGCTGGACCAACAAGTCAGATCCACAGCAACTACAGCTTGCAGCTTACAGAACTTAAAGGATCTGCTGCTAATGTCTGTTTGCCAGAGACCACAGGACACCTTCAGAGTCCATGCCTCAGCAGATCAGTGCTGTTTGAGTGGTACGCGGAGGACCAACAGCATGTCAGGCAGGTCCAAATGTTCTGGCTCATCAGTGTACATTTCTCTTCTTAAGGGAACGTGTGGGCTATATCCGTATTGAGCCATTCGGGTGAGCTACTATTTGAACTTTAGAACAGAGCTATAAACCGGAACAGCATAGTTTCTGCATTGGCATGTCCTGGCTTAATGTGCAGGTGTTGGCCTAAGATAAAACATGCGAGACCGGGAAGTACACGCCCCTACTGTCCTATGAAACATATTTAGAACACCCACAGCAAGACATACAGAAGGTCAGAATTTCATCTGTCTCTGTCACTATTTGGTTCTCTCTTCGTTTACATGTGAATGTGTAGCTCTAATGAACAGAGAGATGTTCTGTCTGCTCTGTGTGTTCTGTCTGCTCTGTGTGTCCTATCTGCTCTGTGTGTTCTGTCTGCTCTGTGTGTTCTGTCTGCTCTGTGTGTCCTATCTGCTCTGTGTGTTCTGTCTACTATGTGTGTTCTGTCCACCCTGTGTGTTCTGTCCACCCTGTGTGTTCTGTCCACCCTGTGTGTTCTGTCTGCTCTGTGTGTTCTGTCCACCCTGTGTGTTCTGTCTGCTCTGTGTGTTCTGTCTACTATGTGTGTTCTGTCCACCCTGTATGTTCTGTCCACCCTGTGTGTTCTGTCCACCCTGTGTGTTCTGTCCACCCTGTGTGTTCTGTCTGCTCTGTGTGTTCTGTCCACCCTGTGAGTTCTGTCCACCCTGTGTGTTCTGTCCACCCTGTGTGTTCTGTCTGCTCTGTGTGTTCTGTCCACCCTGTGAGTTCTGTCCACCCTGTGAGTTCTGTCCACTCTGTGTGTTCTGTCTACTATGTGTGTTCTGTCCACTCTGTGTGTTCTGTCTACTATGTGTGTTCTGTCCACCCTGTGAGTTCTGTCCACCCTGTGTGTTCTGTCCACCCTGTGAGTTCTGTCCACCCTGTGTGTTCTGTCTACTATGTGTGTTCTGTCCACCCTGTGTGTTCTGTCCACCCTGTGTGTTCTGTCCACCCTGTGTGTTCTGTCCACCCTGTGTGTGCTGTTTTCCATCATGCTGCATGTACAACCTGGTAGCCAGTCAGATCAACCTCAGTTAGTTTCAGGTGCCAGACCCCGTCTGAGGGATTGGCTGAAATTGCAGTGAAACACTGGCATTGCTGATGTGGACAGTAAAAGGCTTGAACCCTGCACTGTGATGGACACCATGGGTCTACGAGTGAACGCCTTGGACCTCCAGCTTAGACTAAAATGAAATCAAAGCTGTAGACAGGCTTATAACAGGATTGGAGTGAAGACCAACTTCACTGATTGCAGAGTGCCCAAACAGTAACCAAAACCTACTGTCACTTCCTGTGGCAATAATAGAAGATGTGGCTTTGATGCAGGACAGTCTAGGTGGCATTTTAGACCGTTTTAACTGTTATCCCCAGATGTTTTATCATATCTCACTTCCTTCTAGCTCTGCTTGACCATGGCACAGTGGGCACAGATGAAACAGCTGATTCCCTATCTGCCAACGCAGGCTCTAAATGAGCTCTACCCCGACTGCTTCCCCATGGACGTCCGCTGCTACCTCGCCAACTGGATCGAGGAGCAGAGATGGTACGACCCGTGCCCATGCCAACGTGCACATGGGTGCCCGTGCGTGAGCACACGTTCACGCACACACCCGAGCACGTGCACGCACCTACGCATAACATAGTGCAGAAATAACAGTGGATACTGGGACATGTTTAAGTACCCCTCCTTCTCCTCAGGGAGGACTTTGATCCGGAGAAGATGGAGCAGGAACCACAGGCCTTGTCCTTGTTGGACCAGATCACCTCATACTTGTTAAGGCTGGCCCAGCAGAACCCCAACGTGGTGGAGAAGATGAGGCTCCAGCACATCTCCAAGAGTATGGTACTGTGAACATGCAGACCACAAACACAACCACAACCACACACACAACCACACACACACACACACACACACACACACACACACACACACACACACACACACACACACATACACACAGTCCTGACAAATGCTGACATAGAATTTAACAGCCTGGGTGCCATTTTGTTTCCACTCACCTGCCAATTCCTTATGAAATACATATAATTTTGTGCAGTTGCAGAACCGGGCAACAGGCCACTGACCGTTTATTGACCACTATGGGAACGCTGTGGCCAGTCTGCCAGGAGACACTAATCAAATTATTCAAATTCCCCATGGTTCACTATGTTCTATATACAGAGAGTAGATTACATCTGTGGGGAACGAGGGAAATTGTTGGCTGGAGAAAGGAGTTTTGTAAATCTGGACAAGTCTCCACGAACACACCATATATGGAGTCATGTATCTTGGCGGTGAGGTTGACGTCTCTTTTCTCTTCCACATGTCTGCGTGGTGGATGGGAACTTCTGCCCATTCCAGAGTATGGTGCGCTCACAGCCTCTGAAACTGGTGCTTACTGTGAGGGACGTCCTGAGAAAAGAGAGAGACCTTCTCAGCCGAACGGTGAGTTTAACGGAGGCGGTGCTTTGGCTCGACTGGCTAACACTGTCTGAGGGCGACAGAAGCCACTCATGTTCACCTACAACAAGCGGTGTATTTCTAATTGTTCTGATGATCTGACAGCTGGGAGAAAATAACAATGATTGACTTAAAGCTGTGTACTTACTTTACTATGTGGATATGATAGGTTATTGTTAAAACAAATAGTGGCTTGTCCCAACCTCCAAAGTCAATCTACATCCCCCCACTCCATTTCCTTCCTCGAACATACCCTGGACAGTGGACTCTTCCAGAGCAAAAACAAAATATGATACATTTCAGAATAAATTAATAAAATCAAAAATGAATGAAAATAGTGAATCTTTGTCGCTTAAAAGATACATGGTTTTTGTGTGTTCTGTCTGCTCTGTGTGTTCTGTGTGTCCTGTGTGTTCTGTGTGTTCTGTTCGTTCTGTGTGTTTTGTGTGCTCTAATTTTTCTGTCTGTTCTGTGTGTTTTCGTCTGCTCTATTTGTTTTTGTCTGTTCTGTGTCTTTTCGTCTGGGGCCCGTTTCAGAAAGGAGGTTTAGTGAAAACTCTGAGTTTGTTTACCCTGAGATGAGGGAAACTCTTTGTTTTCTGTTTCAGAAAGGGAGGTAACTTAACCTCAGAGTCAGTTACTACGGTAACTCAGTCTGTGAACCTAACCTGGTCGGGAGCAGTTTTTCTTCAATAAACCTGGAGTTTCTCTCAGTCTCCCCCCTCTGACACAGCGCTCTTTCTTTTAATTAATTCAGTCTGTATCAGGCGCATTTTAGCGCAGTGTTGTCATCTGCATGAATAAAATAGGATTGTTTATTAACTCAGTTAGGTGACGTTATTGATTAAAGTTTTTTTTTCTCGAACATGACTTTTGTTACACGATCCTGCAAATGAAGAAGCTGTATTACTTCACAGGAAGTTAAACATACGTCGGGAGATGATATTGAGGAAACCCGACTAGATGTATTTTAATTTCCAGATAACTTCCTATCTGAGCGGTATAGTTTTTACAGTCTATCAGATATGTACATAACCTTATCCATCCTCATATCACTATTACAGCCACTGTATGCAGAGCCGTTATATTAAACGTGTTTGTAGTGTTCCCGGGACACAAACCAGTGAGAGACATTAAAGAAGAGGTCCACAGCATTGCAGGTGAATAATGCAAAACCCTATACAATGAATAGTTATTAATTATAATTTGGTTAATGACGGTGCTGCAATATCAGACTGGTATACATTATTTTAATTTATTTTAGGATTTCCTAATGCGATTGGCTGCATTGATGGCACACAAATGTGTTTTTCACCCGCAGGATTGCACCTAAATGAAATAGATTATAGCGTCAATACAATTTTACCAGTTTTTACCAGTAATAACACTTGTGATAAAATATGAGCATGGATGTGTATTTCAGGCATGTGTGTAGTTTCTTTTAACAGTGTAAAAGAAAACATTAGTATTAATTAAAATTATTGTGTGAATTAAAAATCTAATGAAAACACTATATTGGAACTTACGGGTTGACCCGAGCAGCAATTTCTTTCTAAATACGTGTTCATAGTCGCCGTAAGCCTGCATCAGTATTTCAAGTTTGGGGTGACGTATGCGGTAGTAATGCTGGTTGCCATGGTGAATCGTAGAATCGCGGCTCCATTCATGCTGCCTTTTTATAACGGCGGTGCACGCGCGTAACTCTGAGTGAACCTACACTGGGTTGATTGAACCAACTCAATTCAGCTGTTCTGAAACCGAAAACTCAAGAGTTTTCCATCTTAGGGTAAATCAACTCCGAGGTCAGGGTTAGATTTAGAGTTTGTTAAACCTCCTTCTTGAAACGGACCCAAGCTCTGTGTGTTTTCGTCTGCTCTGCGTGTTTTTGTCTGCTCTGCGTGTTTTCGTCTGCTCTGTGTGTTTTCGTCTGCTCTGTGTTTTTTCGTCTGCTCTGTGTGTTTTCGTCTGCTCTGTGTGTTTTCGTCTGCTCTGTGTGTTTTCGTCTGCTCTGTGTGTTTTCGTCTGCTCTGTGTGTTCTGTCTGCTCTGCGTGTTTTTGTCTGCTCTGTGTGTTTTTGTCTGCTCTGTGTGTTTTTGTCTGCTCTGTGTGTTTTTGTCTGCTCTGTGTGTTTTCGTCTGTTCTGCGTGTTTTTGTCTGCTCTGCGTGTTTTTGTCTGCTCTGCGTGTTTTCGTCTGCTCTGTGTCTTTTTGTCTGCTCTGCGTGTTTTCGTCTGCTCTGTGTGTTTTCGTCTGCTCTGTGTTTTTACGTCTGCTCTGTGTGTTTTCGTCTGCTCTGTGTTTTTCGTCTGCTCTGTGTGTTTTCGTCTGCTCTGTGTGTTCTGTCTGCTCTGCGTGTTTTTGTCTGCTCTGTGTGTTTTTGTCTGCTCTGTGTCTTTTCGTCTGCTCTGCGTGTTTTCGTCTGCACTGCGTGTTTTCGTCTGTTCTGTTTTGCAGTCAGTCTTCAGCATTTGATGAATATTACTGAAACAATGTTGTTTATGTTCATGTGATATGTAATTTCACCAGGTATATATGCAGAACACAAATTGTTACTTATTGCAACAATCAATAACTTTCTGCTTGGGAACAGAACAACAGGGTTGCCAATTCCTGCCCGACAATTCTATAGTACATTTAAAAAAACATCTGTAACGACAGCAGCAACAGACATAACCAGAAAATAATCAATGACTATAAAAGCTAGCCATCTTATTATTTATTACTCTGGCTGTGATAAACCTCTGGTAATCTGTCCTCCCTCCCCTCTGTAGTCGGCCCAGATCCCGCCCTACTTCCCTCAGTCCCCAGCCCCGGAACCTCAGTCTGTGGCACCCTCCACCCGGGATGTGGACCTGCTGGTCCTCAAGGTGCTGGACATCCAGAACTGCAGACAGCAGATCCACCAGCTGCAAGAGGAACTCAACTGGGAGAGGCAGAACTATGAGTCAATGCAGGGTGAGACTTACCAAAAACACTGGATTCTATGACGAGGAACTGGTCATAGAATCCAGACGAGGAACTGGTCTCATGGGCTAGCATGTCATGCTAACTCATTAGCAGCTATGCTAACAGGAAACGGGAATGTGCGGTTGTATAGTGAATATCTAAGCCTGTCAATACATATTGTATTTGTTTGTCTTTTGGAACAGGCTCTCTCCAGCAGGCTTCGGCCAATGGGATGGATACGGGTATGTCAGAGGTCACCAAACTGCAGAATAATATTAAACAGCACGAGTACAATGGCCAGGTCATAGCCAAGGTGAGGGGTCAAACAACACACCATTGCTCTTATCTGTCCATCCGCCAGTCATTGTCACATTAGTTGTAGTAGACCTCTACTCTGTACGGGTTTGTCACTCTGAATTTAAATATTTGTGACAAGGCTTCCTCTGTGAAAATGTGTTTGTTGTGTTTGTTGCTTCCTGTTTGAAATGTTCATCTTTATACCAGGGCTGTTTAATCCAGTTGCTGAAGAGCTACTATCCTGTAGGTTCTCTCCAACTTTAAATTGCAATTTTGATTTTTATAATGAGCTGGATGAAAAGCGAAGGCAGGGTTAGTCACTACTGGGATTGGAGAGAGAACCTACAACATGGAGATATCCTGGTACATATGTAGATATCCTGGTAGGTATCTAGATACCCAGGTAGATATATAGATATCCTGGTAGATATGTAGATACCCAGGTAGATATATAGATATCCTGGTAGATATGTAGATATCCTGGTTGATATTCTAGTAGATATCCTGGTAGATATATAGATATTCTAGTAGATATCCTGGTAGATATACTGGTAGATATTCAATCAATCGATAAATCTGTTGTCACAAAGTGATTTTACAAACACTCCGAAGGCTAATACCAGGGTAATGTGGTCAAATGTCTTTGTTCTTGTTAAGATTCTAGCAGCCATATAAAGTACCAATTGAAGTTTGTTTATTGATTTATCAGGGTAACCAGAGAATAAAACATTGCAGTAATCTTGAGGTAACAAAATCATGGATTAGTTCTTCTGCATTTTTTATAAATAGTTTCTGATCTTTGCAATATTCTGAAGATGGAAAAATGCTGTCATCAGGCGAGAGACCCGGGTCGAGGGTCACGCCAAAGTTTCTTACAGTTTTTTGTGATATGATCATACATCCGTTTAGGTTCAACGTGAGGTCTGTCAACAAGTCTTTTTGTTTCTTAGGTCCTAAAACTAGCATTTCAGTTTGATCTGAATTTATGAGCATATGTTCTCTGTCCTCCACTTTCGTATGTCTGAAACACATGCTTCCATAGTAGCTAACCTAGGAGATTCTCCATGTTTCATAGAAATATACAACGGCGTGTCATCAGCAAAACAGTGAAAATTGACATTATGGTTTTGGATCACCCAGAGGCAGCATATAAAGTGAGAACAAAAGTGGTCTGATAAATAAGATCTAAACCAGTCGAGAAAATATCCTCGTAGCCCAACATGGGTCTCCAATCTTTCGAAGAGCAGCCAATAAAAGGTAATTTACCACCTTAACAAGTGCAATCTCTGTGCTGTGATGAGGTCTAAAACCGTACTGGAGTTTTTCATATATATTATTTGTCTTCTGGATGGCAGTAAATTGTAGTTGTGAGTGAAACTTCAAAAGACTGAAACCCAGTGATATGTTTTAGTAAAAAAAAATATTGTGTAACATAAATATTGCCAACCCCCTAAAATAGGTCTCCTAATATTTAGGGTAGATATCCTGGTAGATATTCGGGTAGATGTCCTGGTAGAAATCCTGGTTGATGTCCGGGTAGATATACGCTGCACTGTTGTGTCTATGACAATGTAGTTCTTTATTCATCAATACTTGTTAGTTAATATTATGTTACTTTAGTACTCAGGTGGCTAATTGAAGAAACGTGTAGCCCTTAGTGCTGTGGACTGTTAGCTGGTTAGCTGGTTTTGTATTAAAAAGTAACTGGCTCAGGCTAGACTGAAAATAACAGACAATAGTTTGAGTACATAATCAAACACCAGAAATTCCAGCGCAGCTGAGCCACACCTCGTATTTTGATCAGCTAAATTCAAAAGAACTTACTAGGTCTGGCCACTAAGGCCTCTAGCCTGGGGACAATGTTGCCAACACTGTAACCTGTAATTAAACTGTTCCTCTCCAATATAAGCAAACTGTGTTTGTTTGTGTGTTTGTAGAAGCGTGTTCAGTTGCTACAGGAAGCTGTTTCTAGTCTGGATAGTTGCCAGTCTCGTTTGATCAGCAGAATAAAGGCCTGGAGATGGGAGCAGCATCAGGCTACTATAGGACACCCCTTTGATGAAAACCTGAGCCCCATGCAGACATGGTGAGAGCGCACTTGTGTGCTAGATCCGAGATCTGTGATTTTAAGCATAAGTATCTCCCCCCTGTAAGATGTTCTCTAATTAATTTACACCATCGCCCTTCCTCTTTGAGGTGTGAGCAACTTCTTGGGGTGAACGGGAAGTTGAGACAGGAAGTGATGCTGGCTGGTGAACCAATCCCAGAGCTGCAAGACAGACTGGGACTTCTGCTGCAAACTCTAATTCAGAGGTTTGTTCCAAATGGTTACATATTTATTGTCATACTGTGTTATTTCAGGCCTTTACGATTGTGGGAAAATAATCTTTGAACTGAAAGTGGAATGCATAGTTTTTTTAATTGTGCATACTTCAAAGTTCGTATGGTTTATACAAATACACTGGACAGTTTATTGTCATGCCCTGGTGAGCATCAGTGTACAAAGTGACTCAGTGGGGTGTGTCTCAGACAGGAACATCTTGGGCTTGATCCTAAATATATAAACATTTCAACCATAAAAAGAAAAACACAGTCCAATTCCTTTACATTGATTACTTCCACATATTCAATCAATCAATCAAATTTATTTATAAAGCCCTTTTTACAACAAAAGTTGTCACAAAGTGCTTTTACAATCACCAGCCTGAATCCGACAGAGCAAACATCAACAAGTTGAACAAGTTGACACACGGCGGCTAGGAAAAACTCCCTGAAAGTCAGATTTAGGAAGAAACCTAGAGAGGAGCCAGGCTCTGAGGGATCACCAGTCCTCTTCTGGCTGGGCTGGGTCAGTTTATGACAGTACAACAAGCGAGGTGTGAAAAACTGAGAAAGCAAAATAGTCCGGGATGTCCAGGAGGGATGATGGATTTGATAGGACTTGGAGGAAGAAGCTCCGGTTGCACCAGCTGTTCTGTCAGCCGCACAGTCAGGGGCCCCAGGGAGGATCCAGCATATGCTCCAAGCTGGAGCGGTCCCCCTGACAGAAGTGGACACAAACACAGGGAAAGGTTGGACACTAGTTCCCGGCACAATAGTATACCGAACATAATACTTTAAAAGGAGACAGGGGGGTTAGTGAGACAATGGCCATGAACGGGTAAACCCAGGACAAGTCCAGACAGATGTTAGTAGAGACAGGACACAGGAAAGGTTAGACACCCTGGTTCCCTACGTCCCCGGCACCATAATATAGCAGCATAGATCTTAGAATGAGACAGGGGGGTCCAGTGAAGCTGGGGCCCTGAACAGGGTAAACCCCGAAACAGGGCCCAATAGGCCGGAAAACACCCACCCACTATGCCGAGCATCAACCCAGGGACGCCAATCGACCATGACCACTCGGGCAGGTTTAGTTTTTGCTCACAAAGTTACTCGAGCTGGTGGAACAAACAAGAGCTATAGCGAGCCAGTGACATCCACACTCCGAGAAGCATATGGGAGGTTTCGTTTTTGCTCACAAAGCTACGCGAATTGAGGCTGCAACGGAGCACTATAGCGAACCAGTGACTCCTCCCCACAGTTAACTGGGATAATCAGAGTTTAATTCACCAGCTACTCGGATTGAGCGAACAAAGGAGAGCTATAGCGAACCAGTGACTCCTCCCCACAGTTAACTGGGATAATCAGAGTTTGTTCACTAGCTACTCGGATTGAGCGAACAAAGGAGAGCTATAGCGAGCCAGTGACTCCACCCCCCAGGCAGCAGCCTGGAGGTATCGTTTTTGCTCAAAAAGCTACTCGAGAGGCAACAACAGGGAACCATAGCGAGCCAGTGACTCCACCCCCCAGGCAGCAATCGAGAGGACACCCCAGGGGAGATAGAGACAGCAGGGCAGAATGAGATCCGAGCCTTCCGTTCAACCTTCGTACCCTGGGCCATATTACACTCAACCATAGACCTTACTGAAAAGATATGTTTTTAATTGTGATTTAAAGGTTTGAACAGAATCTACATTTCTAACCCAGATTGGCAACTCATTCCATAATAGAGGAGCTCTATAGGAGAAGGCTCTACCTCCAGCTGTTTGTTTCGAAATTTTAGGTACAATTAGGAGACCAGCATCCTTTGATCTAAGGTTACGCGTGGGTATGTATGGCTGGACTAATTCAGCGAGGTAGGTGGGAGCAAGTTGATGTAAAGCTTTGTATGTTAACAGTAGTACTTTAAAGTCTGCCCTAGCCTTAACAGGCAGCCAATGTAAAGAGGCTAATACTGGGTTAATGTGGTCAAACTTCTTAGTTCTAGTTAAGATTCTAGCAGCCGTATTAAGTACTAATTGAAGTTTGTTTACTGATTTATCAGGGTAACCAGAGAATAGAACATTGCAATAATCTAATCTTGAGGTAACAAAAGCATGGATTACTTTTTCTGCATCAATTTCTGATAAATAATTTCTGATTTTTGCAATATTCCGAAGATGGAAAAATGCTGTCCTTGAAATATATTTTATGTGATCGTCAAATGAGAGATCCGGGTCAAGGGTCACTCCAAGGTTTTTGACGTTTTTTTGTGAAATGACTATACATCCGTTTAGGTTCAGCGTAAGGTCTGTCAATAAACCTCTCTGTTTCTTAGGTCCTAAAACTAGCATTTCAGTTTTATCTGAATTTAGGAGCAGAAAATTCTCTGTCATCCACCTTCGTATATCTGAAACACAAGCTTCCATAGTGGCTAATTTAGGGGCTTCTCCATGTTTCATAGCAATATACAGCTGCGTGTCATCGGCATAGCAGTGAAAATTGACATTATGTTTTCGAATTACATTACCCAAAGGTAACATATAGAGTGAGAACAGAAGTGGTCCTAAGACTGAGCCTTGTGGAACACCAAAGCATACCTTTGATTTGTTAGAGGATAAGCCATCTACACAAACAAACTGAAGTCTATCTGATAAATAAGATCTAAACCAATCGAGAACATGTCCTCTTAGCCCAACAAGGGTCTCTAATCTCTCCAAGAGAAGGGAGTGATCAATAGTGTCAAAGGCAGCACTAAGATCAAGAAGCAATAGGAGAGATGCAGAACCTTTGTCAGAAGCCAATAAAAGGTCGTTTACCACCTTAACAAGTGCAGTCTCAGTGCTATGATGGGGTCTAAAACCGGACTGAAGTTTTTCATATATATTATTTGTCTTCAGAAAGGCCGTAAGTTGTAGTGAGACAGATTTTTCTAGGATTTTTGAAAAAACGGGAGGTTTGATATTGGTCGGTAGTTTTTTAGGATGTCTGGGTCTAAGTTACATTTTTTTAGCAGAGGCTTAATTTCTGCAATTTTTAGTGAGGTTGGCACTGATCCGGAGGACAGGGAGCAATTTATTATGTTCAACATTGATGGGCCAAGCACAGGAAGTAACTCCTTAAGTAATTTAGTTGGAATTGGGTCTAGTTGACAGTTGGTTGATTTTGAACTATTTATTAATTTTGTAAATGTTTCAAGAGACACAGGTACAAAAGATTCAAGAGTCGCCATTGAAACTAAATCAGGGCAGCTCTGCGGGCTCACAGTACAACAAAGTTTTTGAGAACTAAGGCAGTTAAGGGTACAATTTTCAATTTCTTTTCTAATGTTGATTATTTTTTCATCGAAGTAGTTCATGAATTCATCACAACTAAAGTGAAGACCCACTTCATTGGTTAAACATTGCTTTTTAGTGAGTTTTGCAATTGTGTCAAAAAGAAATTTAGGATTATTTTTGTTTGTGTCGATTAGATTAGATAAGTAGGCTGATCGAGCACTTATAAGTGATTTGCGGTATAGCACAGTACTATCAATCCAGGCTAGTCTAAATACTTCTAACTTCGTGGAGCGCCACTTTCGCTCTAATTTTCTGGAGGCTTGCTTAAGTGTTCTAGTAGTGTCAGTGTACCAGGGAGCAAGTTTCTTATTTCGTATTGGTTTTGTTTTTAGGGTGCCACAGCATCTAAAGTCTTACGCAGTATATCGTTTAGATCCTCTATTTGATTGTGTATAGATGATGTATTTCTACCATCATTTAGCAGGCCGAACGAGCCTGGAAGTGCGTCAATAAATTTATTAGTAGTCGTAGAATTTATGCAACGGGTTTTAAAGATCCCTACCTGGGGGCAAAAGTGTCACTTGTTTTAATGCTAAATGTTATAAGATTATGGTCAGATAAACCAGGATTTTGAGGAAAAATAGTTAGATCAATTACATTTATTCCCTTTGACAACACTAAATCTAAAGTATGATTGTGACAGTGCGTAGGTCCTGAGACGTGCTGGAGAAAACCTACAGAGTCAATTATGGCACTAAATGACTTTTGAAGAGGGTCATTGGTATTTTCCATATGGATGTTAAAATCACCAGCGATTAAAATTGAATCTGCCATGACTACAATGTTGGACAAGAATTCTGGAAACTCACTTAGGAACAATGTGTACGGCCCAGGAGGCCTGTAGATAGTAGCTATCAAAAACGAGGTATTGCCCTGATTTGTTCTCATAAGTAATACTTCAAAAGACACAAACCCAGTGATTTGTTTTAATGAAAGATTATATTGTGTAGCATAAATATTAGCAACACCCCCTTTACGGGATGCACGGGAATCTGATCACTGGTGTAACCTGGAGGAAGCTTCATTTAAAGGAATAAATTCATCAGGCTTAAGCCAGGTTTCACACAGGGCAATTAGGTCTAATTTATGATCAGTAATTAATTAATTTACTGTAATTGCTTTTGAGGTAAGTGATCTAATATTTAGGAGACCTATTTTTAGATATGAGATGTTAATGTCAGTTTTATTTATGACTGGACTAATTGAGGGGCTTATATTAATAAGGTTGCTTTTATTAACACTACCTTTTTTTATTTTATTGAGCCTATTTTTAATGACGGTGTCGATGGTGCAGGGTTTGCTGACTGCTCTGGCTATGCTATCAGCAGATCCCACTAGACTAGCAGGCTGGCTAACAGCCTGCTGCCTGACCTGCACCCAATCAGTTTTCAGTGTCTTCACAATTTGAACTCTTAGTTACCTACCAGCATACTAACGACTTCTAATGAATAATTGCCTGTCCTGTTGTCGGATGGGTTTCACGGTGGCTGGCTCCCCATCCATCACAGTCCCAAGAATTGTTCTAACTATTCTGTTCCTATGGTTCCAGCTCTCTGTGGTAGACAAACAGCCACCCCAGGTCATTAAGACCCAGTCTAAGTTCTCTACCACCGTGCGCTACTTGCTGGGGGAAAAAGTGGCGCCAGGAAACCGGTCCTCCTCAAGGCTCAGATTATCACGGAGGCCCAAGCAAGAAACCTTGGACAGCTAGGCAGTGTACCCAGGTGAGGAGCAAACAAACAACACAAGAATATTATAGCCAATAATGACATAATAATGACATTGGAATAGGAAGGAATAGAAATATATACCAATGTTGTCGTGTGTGTTTTCCTGTCCTGGCTATTTATGCACTACACCAAGGACTAATTGGTTGTGTTATTACCATGCCCTAATTTTTGACACACATTTGGGTCTTTATATTTAAAAGATGATACTCCAATGTACCCTGGGAATTTGCAAATGCAGTTGTCTAAATGATTACTGTGAGTGTTGGAAAAGAGACAGCAGACACCAAGACATTAGTGACAGTGAGAGTGTTATGTACTTAGCGGAGGTGATATTAACTTCTTTAACCGGCTATTGTTTATCACTGTTTACATTTTTCGAAGCTAAATGCTAGCTTCTTGTATACACATAGCCCATTCTCACTGCATACACCCAGGAGAAGATAGCCAACCCCATGTCCTGTGGGTATAACTGCCTGTTAGTCCATAGTTGCTAGGATAGACCTTAGTAGGCCACAGAGTTAGTCCTCAGTAGGCCACACAGTTAGTCCTTAGTAGGCCACAGAGTTAGTCCTCAGTAGGCCACACAGTTAGTCCTTAGTAGGCCACAGAGTTAGTCCTTAGTAGGCCACACAGTTAGTCCTTAGTAGGCCACACAGTTAGTCCTTAGTAGGCCACACAGTTAGTCCTTATTAGGCCACAGAGTTAGTCCTTAGTAGGCCACAGAGTTAGTCCTTAGTAGGCCACACAGTTAGTCCTTAGTAGGCCACATAGTTAGTCCTTAGTAGGCCACAGAGTTAGTCCTTAGTAGGCCACACAGTTAGTCCTTAGTAGGCCACAGAGTTAGTCCTTAGTAGGCCACAGAGTTAGTCCTTAGTAGGCCACACAGTTAGTCCTCAGTAGGCCACAGAGTTAGTCCTTAGTAGGCCACACAGTTAGTCCTTAGTAGGCCACACAGTTAGTCCTTAGTAGGCCACAGAGTTAGTCCTTAGTAGGCCACAGAGTTAGTCCTTAGTAGGCCACAGAGTTAGTCCTTAGTAGGCCACAGAGTTAGTCCTTAGTAGGCCACACAGTTAGTCCTTAGTAGGCCACAGAGTTAGTCCTTAGTAGGCCACAGAGTTAGTCCTTAGTAGGCCACAGAGTTAGTCCTTAGTAGGCCACAGAGTTAGTCCTTAGTAGGCCACACAGTTAGTCCTTAGTAGGCCACACAGTTAGTCCTTAGTAGGCCACACAGTTAGTCCTTAGTAGGCCACACAGTTAGTCCTTAGTAGGCCACAGAGTTAGTCCTTAGTAGGCCACAGAGTTAGTCCTTAGTAGGCCACAGAGTTAGTCCTTAGTAGGCCACAGAGTTAGTCCTTAGTAGGCCACAAAGTTAGTCCTTAGTAGGCCACAGAGTTAGTCCTTAGAAGGCCACAGAGTTAGTCCTTAGTAGGCCACACAGTTAGTCCTTAGTAGGCCACACAGTTAGTCCTTAGTAGGCCACACAGTTAGTCCTTAGTAGGCCACACAGTTAGTCCTTAGTAGGCCACACAGTTAGTCCTTAGTAGGCCACACAGTTAGTCCTTAGTAGGCCACATAGTTAGTCCTTAGTAGGCCACACAGTTAGTCCTTAGTAGGCCACACAGTTAGTCCTTAGTAGGCCACAGAGTTAGTCCTTAGTAGGCCACAGAGTTAGTCCTTAGTAGGCCACACAGTTAGTCCTTAGTAGGCCACATAGTTAGTCCTTAGTAGGCCACAGAGTTAGTCCTTAGTAGGCCACACAGTTAGTCCTTAGTAGGCCACAGAGTTAGTCCTTAGTAGGCCACAGAGTTAGTCCTTAGTAGGCCACACAGTTAGTCCTTAGTAGGCCACACAGTTAGTCCTCAGTAGACCACACAGTTAGTCCTCAGTAGGCCACACAGTTAGTCCTCAGTAGGCCACAGAGTTAGTCCTTAGTAGGCCACACAGTTAGTCCTTAGTAGGCCACACAGTTAGTCCTTAGTAGGCCACAGAGTTAGTCCTTAGTAGGCCACAGAGTTAGTCCTTAGTAGGCCACAGAGTTAGTCCTTAGTAGGCCACAGAGTTAGTCCTTAGTAGGCCACACAGTTAGTCCTTAGTAGGCCACATAGTTAGTCCTTAGTAGGCCACACAGTTAGTCCTTAGTAGGCCACACAGTTAGTCCTTAGTAGGCCACATAGTTAGTCCTTAGTAGGCCACAGAGTTAGTCCTTAGTAGGCCACAGAGTTAGTCCTTAGTAGGCCACAGAGTTAGTCCTTAGTAGGCCACAAAGTTAGTCCTTAGTAGGCCACAGAGTTAGTCCTTAGAAGGCCACAGAGTTAGTCCTTAGTAGGCCACAGAGTTAGTCCTTAGTAGGCCACACAGTTAGTCCTTAGTAGGCCACACAGTTAGTCCTTAGTAGGCCACACAGTTAGTCCTTAGTAGGCCACAGAGTTAGTCCTTAGTAGGCCACACAGTTAGTCCTTAGTAGGCCACACAGTTAGTCCTTAGTAGGCCACACAGTTAGTCCTTAGTAGGCCACACAGTTAGTCCTTAGTAGGCCACACAGTTAGTCCTTAGTAGGCCAGACAGTTAGTCCCTAGTAGGCCAGACAGTTAGTCACAGGACTAATGGTGATTACTGAGATTAGCAGTATGCTTGCGGCTATAGACTCATTTACAGATGGAAAATGCACACAATTTACTGCTGTAGACCTTATTAGAGGTAATATTGGAGTCTGTTTAACGTGGTTTTGTTCTGTCCTTTTCAGTGACAATGTTGGAGAGTTAATAAACAACACAGCTATTTTGGAACACAACGCCTCCAGCAAGAGCACCTGTGCCACTTTCAGGAACATGGTATGTACTGTAGCTTTAGCTGTAGCTGTCACTTTATCAAGAAAATGACCCGATACCCCTGAGTTGGACCTGTTCTCAGTACACCCAGCCAGGAATGAGGATATGGCATCTTTATCTATCTCTCTAAACTACTTTCACTTTATATGGCTTTAATTTTAAATGTCTCTTTCAGTACAGCTGCTGTGCTGCTGATAAAATACAGATAAAAACATGCTTTTTCCTGCTCCGTCTCCTCCTCCAGTCTATAAAGAAGATAAAGAGAGCAGACAGAAAGGGATCCGAGTCGGTGACTGAGGAGAAGTTTGCTCTGTACTTCACTACAGAGATCAGCATCACTGGTTGTGACATCCCCTATAGGATACAGGTCGGTCTCTTGCTTGCCTGCCTTCTTAACCTTTGACCCTTGGAGTGTGACAATTCCGCTTCAGATGCAATAAGCGGAGTAAGAGTCTCTAAAGTGTTTCCGTTTGGTGTCGCTGTGTCCAAGGTCGTCGAAGATCATTTAAGGTCTCGGATGAGTGTTTAGACTCCCTATGCAGCACAGCTGTTTTGTCTTTAGTTCATGGCAGCAGTCATTAATCTCCGCAGCTCGGAGATCTGATGACAGACTTGTGCTTTGATACAATCTCTCATTTCCTTGCTATGTCCTGCAGCTATGCAGGCTCCAGTCAAACAAAATCTTCCAAAAAGCCTCAACCTCTCATTCCTGAAGCCATTTATACTTGATCTGATCCCATCTGAATATATTTTAACGGTCACTTACGTGCATGCAAAAATGCTTATCATAATATCTGTGTTTGAGCTCTGAGTCCTTCAGCATAAGGTTTTAGGGCTGTCTGGTCTCTTTCCATTCTTCTCTGTGGTCACAGGAGGTTCCAATTCTGACAAAATGTCCCGGCAAACTTTGATCTGTTATTTTTTCTTATTTGAATGGCAGTACAGTGTTTGTATCATAACACACAGTCCTGAAGCAGAGTTAAGATCCGTTATGGAAAGTCTGAGCTTTTTCCTTGATAATCAGTTATTCCTGTGGCAGTTCATGACATGATGTTGATCTCTGTGATTTTAGATGATCTCTGTACCTATGGTTTTTGATAGTTCATGACATGATGTCGATCTCTGTGTTTTTAATGATCTCTGTATCTGTGGTGGTGATAGTTCATGACATGATGTCGATCTCTGTGTTTTTAGATTATCTCTGTACCTGTGGTGGTGATAGTTCATGACATGATGTTGATCTCTGTGATTTTAGATGATCTCTGTACCTGTGTACCTGTGGTGATAGTTCATGACATGATGTTGATCTCTGTGATTTTAGATGATCTCTGTACCTGTGGTAGTAATAGTTCATGACATGATGTTGATCTCTGTGATTTTAGATGATCTCTGTACCTGTGGTGGTAATAGTTCATGACATGATGTTGATCTCTGTGATTTTAGATGATCTCTGTACCTGTGGTGGTGATAGTTCATGGCAGTCAGGACAACAACGCCCTAGCAACTATCATCTGGGACTGTGCCTTCTCTGAACCAGTAAGTGCCTGTTTGTACATCTCAGTCTAGCACTTTGCTTCTGTATCTGTTTATTTGATTTCTTTCGCTCACTCACAATTGCAACTTAATTCAAATGGCTTTATTAGCATGGGAAACATGCTAGTCCTAGTAGAAAATATGGAAGCTATAACAAATAACGATAAATCTATCTTTGTGTTCGTTCTGCCTGCCTTTCCCACACTTTCTCTTTAAACACTCATCCTTCTTAGATATCTTCAACTGTAAACACATTGATAAATTCAACCGTCACTAAACAGCATTTTATTAATCTTTGACTTCCGACATTCTCAGGACAGGATTCCTTTTGTGGTTCCCGAGCGTGTGCCATGGAAACAGATGTGCATAACTCTAAACAGCAAGTTCATGTCGGACGTTGGTACACAGCGTTGCCTAGACAATTACAACCAACACTTCCTGGCCCAGAAGATATTTGACAAGCCAGAAATCGCTGGAGACTACAGCAACATGCTGGTTTCTTGGGCACAGTTCAGCAAGGTGCGCGCACACACACACACACACACACACAGACACACACAGACACACACACACACACACACAGACACACACACGTGTTATCCTTCTGCGGACCAGAAAACCATAAGCCCTATCCCCTAATTCTAAACCTTGCTCTAATCGTAATAAATTTACTTTGCTTAAACTTTATCTGGTAATGCCTAAAAAACTAAAAGGAACCCTAATTCTAAAACTAGGCTCTATGTGGAGACCTACATGTATAGACACACCTGGACGACACACACACACCACACACTCAGAACTGTCTCCTGTACACAGCCTCCTTTAAGATGAGGTATTTTACATTATTTAATTAAATGTTCTGGACAGAACAGATCGAAATGTAGGTGCTAAATGTGTCGTTCGATTTGTCGTTACCTCAGGAGGTGCTTCCCGGACGATCTTTCACATTCTGGCAGTGGTTTGACGGCGTGATAGAGCTCACCAAGAAACACCTGAAGAGCTACTGGAGTGACGGGTGAGTCTGAGAGTCTGAGCTATGGTTGTCTTTACTAAGCCCCTAACTGAAGGAACCCAGGGATGAGTCTTCCTGTGAGAGTTGATTGTTTTTGTTATTTTTTAAAGAATCTTGTTGCACAGTCCAGACTGCCCTCTAAAAGATATGTTTCCTGGAGGATCTTTCCAGGGGAAACCCTATATACACGTATGACCAAAAGTATCATGGGATTCCACCTTTGTCACAAGTCAGTTCTTGACATTTCTGCTTATCTAGTTCTGCTACAGTGAACTGTAAGAGTTAAGTGATGGGAGTCTTGGATAAACAACAGCCGCAGACCAGGAGTGTTTAGTTCTGTAGCATCACTTACCACAGAGATCCAAACTGCCTCTGGAAGCAACACCAGCACAAGAACTGTGCCAGGAGCTTCACATAATGGGTTTTCATTGCAGAGCATTTGTACACGGGGCCTTACATAAACATACACAATGCCAAGAGTAGGCTGAAGTTGTGTAAAGCATTTCACCGCTGGACTCAATTACGGGAAGGCCCTTTCCTGTTCCAGGATGTCTGGG